>JAWZYT010001492.1:0-140000 GCA_034508575.1 Petrolisthes manimaculis | reverse complement strand
ATATTTATGAATTTACCAACAAGGGAATCTCTTCATAATTAAGTATGTAATAATACAACATGTTCCTACTCTTACTCTTTGTCCTAATCATCCTTCTCCCTTCTCACTAACACCAACATCACCAACACCAACACCTACAACAACACCTACAACAACAATATCACCAACACCCCCACCAACAATAACAACAACACCACCAACAATAACAACACCACCAATATCACCACCACCAACAACAACACCACCAATATCACCACCAACAACACCAACAACAACAACACCAACCAACGATCCACAATTATTGATAGGAGGTTCAATAAGGAATGTCGTAACTTTCCTCGTCTCACCTCACTCACATAATATTATTCTCGCCTCGACCACAACAGAACCATTACTCGTGTCCCCATCAATACTATCGATATATACCCCCATGGAGCAGCGCCTATACTGTTACATTTCCTGACACCACTCACCCACCACCACTAATACTAAACATGCCATAACAACTTCGATATTGATAGTGGACATTGATATTACCTTGCAATACCACCAATACTACCACCACCAGTGACACCATACAATAACACCACTACTACCACTGACAACACCACCACTACCAACACTGACAACAACACCATGTAGTATCACTGCCACTAAACCACTGCTGTTGTCACCCATTTTTGTTGTCAGTTAGATGGTGGCAGTGCAATTGGTACAGTTTTAAGTATTTAACATCACTTAGACCACCACCATCACCATCACCATCACCACCACCACCACCACTTCTACCCCGGCTTTACAACCATTATTATTACCACTATTACCACACACGTATAGCTGTTATCACTACGTTCGCATGTTACCAGAGAGATAAGTTGTCCCCCGGAAGCTCGTTACATTACTTATTTATTTATTTTATCGTCGAGAGCGGATAAATTTTGTGTCATATCCATACTACTTCCCTTCTATGGAGAGTTAGGTTAGGTTAGGTTAGGTTAGGTTAGGTTAGGTTAGGTTAGGTTAATGTGTATGGACAGGTCAAAATTCGCTTCTCTCTTTGGATATGTTTTGTGTTTGTTTTTACGCTTTCCTTACTTGGTGTTAATAATGACTCAGGCCCGTAGTTTTAAAACATTTGAGGGCCCTTACTGGAGCTCTATGAACCCTCCAAACTACTCCAGGCAACAGATTCCCTATTCGAAACACTGAAGGGTTTTGTGGGCTGGATTATTTGGAGGGTTCATAGAGCTCCAGTAAGGGCCCTCAAATGTTTTAAAACTACAGGTGTAAGTGCTTTAGTAATACTCCATGTTTACACCTCATACGTCCATCACTCTACAAAACCCTTCATATCTAAAATAGTTACTGTATGACCCTAGCAGCAGTACATCATATTCTTTCCTTGTCCATCAAAACAAAGGTGGTGGTGTTGTTGTACGTTATTCCACTCGTGTCTGTGAACGACTCGTAACATTACGTGCTGCAAGTCACAAGTACGGTACATTAATGCCCTTGTCTGTTCCTCCTCCTACCTTATTTTCCCCTTCCCATCACTGAAGCTTTGCCGTGCATGCATTAAGTACCGAGGTGGATGGGATGCAGAAGGTGGCAAGGGAGGGAAGAATTTTTATAACCTCGACTGTTATGGCAGATGATTTAACAACAAATACTTATATACGAACTGAGCATGTTTAATGTAAGCAAAAATAAATAAAACTACAAAATTATGACATGGCCATGAGCTATATATATATACTGTGCGTAGTTAGCAAGGTCAGTGTGAAGGTTGAAAGAATGAATACACTCTTTAGTTCTTGGTCAGACCGAGTTAAAGAATCAGAAAAATGGAGGAAGTGTGAGTGTTCCTTCCTTCCTTCCTTCCTGCTCTCCCTCCCTCCCTCCCTCCCTCCTGCACCAACACCTTACTGACCTCAATCCTCCCTCTGTTGTTGACCTGCAGCAGTCAACACTACCTGCAGCAGCCGTCACTATACCTCCACCACCACCACCACCATCACTACCACCATCATTACCTCCACCACCACCACCACCACCATCACATCACTCCACATCACATCACATCACATCACTCCACTACTTCCACAACCATCACCACCATCACATCACCGTCACCAATACCACCATCATCTCCACCACTACCACCATCACTGCCTCCAACATTAATTACCATCACCACCACACCACCACAGTCACCATCAATAACACCACCATCTCCAATATTAATCACCATCACCACCACCACTACTTACAACAAGTTTCACCATCACCACCACCACCACCACTACCACTACCATCACTTGAAATATTAATCCCCATCACACCACCACCACCACTACTACTGTCTCTATAAAATATTAATCTATAAAATATTAATGCTAACACTACCTGCTTCCTCTTCTGTAATCACCACACACTCCCTTTCCACCAACATCGTCGTATTGATCAAAACATAACTTGAATTGGATGTCTGAAAGTTTGATGCTGAAGGAAAACAAACAGACAGACAGACAGGAGAAGGAAATAAGGACACGGACAAACAGACAGACAGACAGGAGAAGGAAATAAGGACACGGACAAACAGACAGACAGACAGGAGAAGGAAATAAGGACACGGGACTCAGGAAGGCGAGGAAATGAAAAGGGAAATGAAGAATGAAAAATTGGAGAGAAATGAGCAGCATTAAGGAAGGTGGAGGGAAATGAAAGGAAAGAGGGAGGGAGGAAGGGAGGGAAGGGAGTGATATAGATATAGGAAGGAGAAAAGGGGGATGGGAATGGAGAAGGAAAGAGGGAGGGAGGGAAATAAAGGGAGGAAAGGGAGACGGAAATAGAATAGAAAAAGGGAGAAAAAAGGGACTGGTGAGTGAATGCAAGAAACGCAATAACACACACACATACACGCACACACACACACACACACACACACACACACACACATACAGAAAAAAAACCACACACATACACAGAAAGTCCAGCTAGATGACGTAAATAAAATATAGAGAATGAATACAGTCACCTCACCTTAGCATCTACTGTGGGTGTGGATAGCAAGTGGGTGGAAGGCAGAGATGAAATATTGATAGGACAAAGGGAGAGAGAGAGAGAGAGAGAGAGAGAGAGAGAGAGAGAGAAAGAGAGAGAGAGAGAGATGGAAGAGGTGTATTGATCGTAGTGTGGTGTTTACTCCCCCCACCACCCCCCTCCACCATCCCTACCCCCCCCCCCCCCCCCTTACTCTCCCTGTCTCCCTCTCTGCCTCCCTTACTAACTAACTATACGGTCCACCTCTCGTTATAATTATGCACCAGATTCCGCAATGGATATTTACAAAACCATTATATAAATATTTTTTTGACGCTAGTAAAATACCTCATCTAGATAATGAAACTATAACTAATAAATGTAGGAAATGTAAATACAAAATGATCTACACTTAAAAATTACGAGCTGAAATGAAAGAAAGGACTTGTGATTTTTTGATGGCGAAGGTTTGGTAAATACTGATTCCTTAATTAAAATAAGAACAGGAAACAACATATCTTGGTTTAAATGGAACTCTCTTTCTCTCTCTCTATCTCTCTCTCTTTCTCTTTCTCTCTCTCTTTCTCTCTCTCTCTCTGTATAGTCTGTTTATATTTTGTTCAACACATCAGAGTAATAATATGAGTACATTCCAATTAGCTTAAATATCTCACATGGGTATCTTTAAACTAGTTGTTGTACAGTCACGAGCACTAATATGTATCCAGGGGTGCTTCCCAAAACAAGAGAAACAGTAAAAAAAAAAAAAAAAAAAAAAAATGCACAATAAGATCTCCATTGTAATTAGTTCGTTGTTGAATTGGACTGACTATTCAAAGCTTCAATCAACCACAGCTGTATACCTATTAGTGCTCGCGACTGTACACATATTATATCATTGTAAAATCAGTACAATATAATTATGCCTTATTTAATACCTATAATATGGATGGTTAGTTAATAATCTGTTGGGAATTATGGTTAAAGAGATGCAATGTACAGTTAAGGAATACAAAAGTCGACACAGGCAATTATTTACACAGATTAAAAGATACGTAGAGAATAAAAAGGGACACTGAGAAGTGGTAAATAACGATAGAGAGAGAGACAGAGAGAGAAGAGATGCAAATAGAGAGAGAGAGAGAGAGAGAGGAGAGAGAGAGAGAGAGAGAGAGAGAGAGAGAGAGAGAGAGAGAGAGAGAGAGAGAGAGAGAGAGAGAGAGAGAAAGAAAGAGAGAGAGAGAGAGAGTGAGAGAAGTAATCAATCCGTTGTGACAGGTAAACAGAGGTGTGGACACACGACATGCTGGCCAGGGACTGCAGTGGTTGGTGGGTTGGTTCTCTATCTCTCTCTCTCTCTCTCTCATTATTTCTTTTTCTTCCATCATTTCTCTCTCTCTCTCTCGTTCTCTCTCTCTCTCTTTATTTCCGTCATTCTCACACTCATTACATCCTCTTCTCTCACATATTATTCCTCCACCTCCTCCTTTCCTTCCTCTCGTCGTTTCAGTATCATTGTTGACATTAATTTCTATCACCTCAGTTAGTCTCCTTTGCCCTATAAACTCCATCTCTCTCTCTCTCTCTCTCTCTCTCTCTACCATCCAACTTTCCATATCTGAGTCACCCCTCTTCAAGCCTCTCTCTATAACTCTCCTTACTATAACCTTTCTACGTTGGTCGTCGCTAGCTCTGGCTCCTAATGTAAATAAATCACTCTCCCCATGGCCCTCCTCTCCTCCCTTGTGTACCTTCCTTCCTTCCTTTTACTCTTTCTAGGTCTGTTTCCTTCCTCTCTTTATTCTTCCTATACGCTACTCCTCCTTTCCTACTTCATTTTCTTACCCCATCCATCTCTCTCTCTCTCTCTCTCTCTCTCTCTCTCTCTCTCTCTCTCTCTCTCTCAACTGTTCCTTCCTGTCGTCGTATCCTTTTCAAACTTTAACAAGGATTATTTTTTACACCGGTATATTTATCTCGCTCTTACCTACCTAACTTTTTTTTTTTTTTTTTTTTATCTCTGCCTTCTCTCTACGCTCTCTTGCTTGCTTATGTATGTACCGGTATGTGTCTAACTTAACCCCATTCATTTTTTCATTCCTTCTTTTCTTTCATTTTTTCATTCCTTCTTTTCTTTCATCTCTCTTTCCTCTTTCTGTCCTGGGCAAAATATATATAAATGTCCTCGTTTCCTTCTTATTGTCCTTTTTTTCCCCTCGTTTCCTCTCTTCCTTCTTTCTGTCCTTGGCAAATAATTATGTCATCATCTCACACTCCTTTAGATTCACTCTACCCCACACACCATTAGACTCACACACTCACACTCCTTTAGATTCACTCTCACTCACACACCATTAGACTCATTCATTCACACTCACTCATACTCCTTTAGATTCACTCTACCCCACACACCATTAGACACACTCACTCACACTGTAAAGTTTTTATATACATATTTTTTCACTTCCATTCCTATCTCATTTATCCTTCTATCTCCTTCATCTGATTGCTTGTGTCCTCCTCCTCCTCTTCCTCCTCCTCCTATCTCCATCCTAACTCTCAACCCTTTCCTACACCTTGAGTCTTCCCCCCTCTCGCTCAGTCCCCCCCTCAGTCCCCCCACCTGCTATCAGCCTCCGCAGTCTGACTCCCCTGGGCGAAGGCCTTCGACCTGATCACGACCATTCACGACCATCACGGGGTAATTACTGCCTCTAGCGTTACTTATTCTCTCTCTCTCTCTCTCTCTCTCTCTCTCTCTCTCTCTTTACGTCAAGGCTGCTATTTCCCTCTTTATCACCTTGTCTTCCTATCTTATCTCCCACGTTTCCTTCGCTCGTTACTTCTCTCTCTCTCTCTCTCTCTCTCTCTGACGAATCCGCCTTTCAGTTTTGGTCATGGAATTAAGTTTTAGTTGCGTCTCACGTTACTTATATACCATTTAAAGGTGGTAATAATTCTTTGGTAAATTGGAGTGCCTTGATTCCTCCAAAGTATGCCAGGAAACAGGACCAGATGAACAAAAATAATGGTGTTCTGTTGTCTGGAATAGTTTGGTGGATTCAGTTGCCCCAGAATTCCCAACACAAAACTTCCCCCCTCAATTAATATCTATGTAACAACCCTCTTACCAATTTATCTTCACCTGTTTGTTTACCTTTAACTAGTGTATGTCCCTTTATCCGTCTGTGTGTCTGTTTGTCCCACTACCAACAACAACAACAACAACAATAAATACTACTATTATTACTACAGCTCTTCTACAACAACAACAACTACTACTACTACAACTACAACCACCATCACCACTACAACTACAAGTACTACAACATCTACAACAACACTAGTACTACCACCACCACCACTACTACTACAACCCCCACTACTACTACTACTACTACCACTACTACTACAACCACCACTACTACTACTACTACCACCACCACCATCAACATTACTCCTACTATACACAAACCATCTCCCTGACCTAAGACAACAGTATCTTTATTCATTAATGTGTACTCCAATCTCATCACACCCACACCCAGCACAGGTCAGGGTAGTTTAAAAATTAATTCTCTTTCTTTGGGAGTTCGTGGAAAATACGAACACACACACACACACACACACAGAGATCGTATCCAGAGTACCATGACGCACATATACGACGTCACCTGGCATTTGCTGACCTTCCGAATGACGTCAGAGGTTCAGGGTATAGATAGTATAGTGCTAAAGACGAGGTGTTGTCGACGATAAGGCCTCGTCACTTATTATACTTCGTCTGGGAACAAAAGGAACGAAATTTGTACCATAATTTTTGACTCAGAAAGAAAGGATTGACAGAAGTGCGTTGATGAATTGTGACACTGTGCATTTTAGGGCTGAGATACTTTTGATTCCTCCAAAGTATGCTAGGAAACAGGAACAGATTAACAAAATATAATGATATAGTAAACATAATAAAAATAATAATAATATGGGTGGCCTGTTGCTTTGAATAGCTTGGAGGAATCAGTTACACTCCAGATTTACCAACACTGTTTACCTCCATTTAATTAAGGGACTCTGTGATGTGGTGGGAAAAAATGGAGGTTTGCGAGTTCTTCAAACATTGCCATAAATCACCCCCTATACTGAATAAGCTTGTTTCGTGGCATAGTGAGGAAGAATCAGAAGCCACCAGAAGCCACAGTCACAATCAAATAACCACAGACACTTTCCTTCCATCGTACAAATAAATCAGAATCATATCAAAATATAATCATACAACAACACCTTATGTCAACTCAGCCCCCTCAATTATTTCTATGAGGTGCTGTAAAATCATACATACACGTGTTGTTCTATATTACCAAGATATTTACTACGATGGAAGGAAAGTGTAGGTGGATATTTGATTGTGGGTGTACAGTATGCATTGCCGACACATACTAGATTTTCCTATAATTTTATAATATAGTACAGGTGCGTGGGTGATTTGGGTGTTATCATATATTATAGGGGTTTGCTATGGAGGTATGTATGTACAGTCACGAGCACTAATTAGTATACAGCTTTGGTTGAAGCTTTGAATAGTCAGTTCAATTCACCAACGAACTAATTCCAATAGTGATCGTGACTGTACACCCATTATTATTACTATTATTATTACTATTATTATTATTATTATTATTATTATTATTATTGTTTTTTTTCCAGGTCTAGGTGATGTATCTTTTGTGTTAGTTTCCAAAGGTGTTATTTTTTATTTTTTCCGACATTTCTTAAATTTCATTTTTATTTTCATTTTTGCTGATAGATTTTATTTTCGGAGGTAGATAATTATAGGAGTGAGATTTTTTTATTATTATTTACATTTTGAGGTAGACTATATATATATATATATATATATATTGATATAATATAGTAATACAAAATTGTTATTGGGTAATTTCTTTGGTGTCTCTTAGGTCCATCTATTTCTAAAGTGCCATAATTATAGTTAATGGTTTAAACCTATTACAGATTAACTTATAAAATCTATGGAATGATTTTGTAAGACTGTTGTTGTCTACCTGTAAATTACTTAGTATCGCTAGTATCGTTATAAAGTATTGTGTGTAATCTTTGGTGACGTGTTATAAAGTGTTAGTATCGTTATAAAGTGTTGTATAATTATAGTCTTTGGTGACGTGTTATAA
Organism: Petrolisthes manimaculis; assembly: GCA_034508575.1. Taxonomy (NCBI): domain Eukaryota; kingdom Metazoa; phylum Arthropoda; class Malacostraca; order Decapoda; family Porcellanidae; genus Petrolisthes; species Petrolisthes manimaculis. Next base: position 131,775 of record JAWZYT010001492.1, on the reverse strand, counting down.
AGTGTTATAAAGTGTTAGTATCGTTATAAAGTGTTGTATATAGTCTTCGGTGACGTGTTATAAAGTGTTTGTTTAATTATAAAGTGTTGTGTGTATAAAATAATTTTTGGTGACGGTGTTTTTATCCATCGTGTTTGTGTTGTAGTTACTGTCACCTCACTATCTATTGTTACACCAACATACTTTGTACTGGATGACTCTTGTCAGGTATTATACTGTACACAATTTATTACATTCAATATATTCTTCGTCTTTTTAACAATAAGATCTATGTAACTGGAAACAATGTAGTGAAACCATTTACTTAAGCAAGATATTCTGCTGTATAATATCCAGAAATATTTCCTGTATATTACCAAGAAAATGAGTCAAACACACACACACACACACACACACACACACACTCACACACACACACACACACACACACACACACACACACACACACACACACACACATATATATATATATAATATTATATATACTACTTCACTAAGGACGGGTATGTTTTTAGTTGTTTAAGTAGAAGCGTAGCAACGAGTGAATATTTAAGTCTGTGTTTAAAGTAATAATGTTGCCTAGTCATCATTGTGTGTCTTGTTGGTCACTGTAAGGCTTCCTTATATCACCAGTCTATTCCAGTCAGCAACAAGGGATTCTCAGTCATGACAATACTCAGTCATAGTCACATAATACTGATACACACTTGCATAATAAGATACAATACACTCATATACACTCCCGTCTCAACATATTCCACCTCTACCCCAAGAAGCGGTCATTTTTTCCACATTTGCTCCTATATAAATGCTTGTGTTTATATGCCATTATTTACACAACAGTAAACAGACTCATAGATAAAATACTCCAATAATAGACGATATCGGAAAGTTGGAAGTGAAGAAGAGAGATATGGTCAATGTCTGCAGAGTTTGACCGATATTTCTGTATACTTACACCCGTAGTTTAAAAAAAAATGAGGGCCCTTACTGGAGGTCTATGAACTCTCCAAACTACTCCAGGCAACATATTCCCTATTAGAAACACTGAAGCGTTCTGTGGCCTGGATTATTTGGAGGGTTCATAGAGCTCCAGTAAGGGCCCTCAAATTTTTTTAAACTACCGGTACGTGTGATAGAACGAGTAAATGTCCACCATGTTACAGGATCGGTGAGTCAGTAAGTAGGCAGCAGGGTTCCTATTGTTTATTTATTCAGGCACTCAATACACACACTCCCATACCATGAAATGCGATGGTGTTTTCCGGCATTAATAATTAAAGAACAGACGGGCTCCTACCACACGTAAACAAAGTATGACACTCTCTCATGTACTGTACTTACACAACCGCCTCCACCCCGTACCATAAATAAATGTACCGTATAAGATATAGGATTTCTTAACTCTGTCCTCTCTTAGTGAAATGTGTATATGATCCTGCAATGGACTATATTGAACTACACTTCCTTCTTTATTCATTATTATTATTATTATTATTATTTTTTAATTGGGGGGGTTGTGGTAGAGGGGGGGGGGAGCTCGTCAACATGAGAAGTAAGGTACGGTTGAGTGGTATGAGTATAGTGAGGGATGAAGACAGGAATATTGAAGTCAGGGCAGATTGAATTTATTTAGTACATCATGAGGAAGAGAGGGTGAAGTGAAGTGAAGTCAGCAGTATGAAAATAGAGAGATGAAAGCAGCATGATGACAGGGTGAAGTCAGCATCATAAGGACAGGGTGAAGTCAAGAGTATATAGTATGAGGACAGGGTGAAGTCAGCATCATATGGACAGGGTGAAGTCATGAGTAGTATGAGGACAGGGAGAAGTCAGCATCAGCATGAGAACAGGGTAAAGTCAGCATCAGCATGAGAACAGGGTAAAGTCAGCATCATATGGAGAGGGTGAAGTCAGCATCAGCATGAGAACAGGGTGAAGTCAGCATCATATGGAGAGGGTGAAGTCAGCATCAGCATAAAAACAGGGTGAAGTCAGCATCATATGGAGAGGGTGAAGTCATGAGTAGTATGAGGACAGGGTGAAGTCAGAAGCATGAGAACAGGGTGAGGTCAAAATGAGCATGAAGACTCAGGGATGAACAGCATGAACAGGAGAACAAACCAAACTAATGAGTCAGAGTGAGTGTCAGTGAATCAGTGAATACAGACACAGACAACACAGTGATTATATGAGACAACAAGACAGACTCACAATAGCGTCGATCCCCATGGCTGAGAGAGAGAGAGAGAGAGAGAGAGAGAGAGAGAGAGAGAGAGAGGGTGGAGAAGATACAAAGACAATAATAATAATAATAAGACACAATATGACAGACTCACCATAGCGTCAATCCCCATGACTGAGTGTTGAGTTGATGTGACCAAACCGAACCCCTTCCTTCCTTCCTTCGTGTGTGTGAACGAGTGTCTCCCTGAGCAGCCCTCACAAACCACCACCACCACCACCGTCACCACCACACTGAGAGCCTCGAGTCCACCACCACCACCACCCACCCTATCCCATCCGCCCTGCTACTGACACTACACCTCCCCCTCCCCCTCCTCCTCCTCCTCCACGCATGCGCCCTTCCCCTCCTTTCTATCCTCCCCGCCCCTCGCTTTCATCTTCCTGTTTAAAATCGCCACGACATGAAACAAACTCGTTTATCTTTGAAGCTCGTTTCTCCGTGTTCTGATAAATCCCTTTGATGTGGTATAACTGATTAAACTGAAGCCATCTCGTAGCTACAACTTTGTGAATTATCCCGACGTAAAGGCAGAAAGTTGGAAAGGTCAATCTCCTACCACAACAACAAACATCAAACAGGGCCTTTTTCCTGTTATTGTAATATTGATTATATTTTATCAACGTCTATTATTCAACGAAGGATAGAAAACAACAACAACAACAAGTCACCATTTAAGCAGCCGAGAAACATTTATAGCAGTGTAACATGTATACCAAATGAGGGAGAGAAGAGTAATGTATATAGTGTATGTATATACTGACAACATTAGGAACATAAATAGAATACTGAGGGTAAAATAATAGGTGTGGAAAGAGTAGTGGAATGAGCATCTGCATGTGAGGATGTGAGTAATAGAGTAACAGGAATAATGGCTTAGTAACTGAGGTAATAAAGTAATAAGAGTAATGGAATGAGTGGTGAGGGAATTGACGAACTAACCAACCAACCAACCAACCCACCAACCCCTCCCTCTCTCTCTCTCTCTCTCTCTCTTCAACCCCTCCCTCCCTCTCTCTCCATTACACTCACTCCCCTCTCCCCCTCTCTCTACTTTATCCCTTCCCCTCCATTTCCTTTCCTTCCCTTCCCCTTTCCTTTCCTTCTCTTCTCTTCCCCTCCCTTTCCTTTCCTTCCCTTTTCTTCTCTTCTCTTCCCAACCCTTTCCTTTCCTTCCATTCTCTTCTCTTCTCTTCCCTTTCCTTTCCTTCTTCTTCAATTCATTTATCTTATTTCCCTTCCCTCCTTCTTTAATTCCTTCCTGGTATATATGCATCACCATCATCCTCCTCATCATCTTTCTCTCCCTCCTCTTCTTCTCTTTCAGTCAATTAATCTTTCTCGTTTCTTCTTTCATCCCTTCTGTCCCATGTCACCTTATCCTTCCATTTAATCCTATTCCTCCACAAGTCAGCTATTTTGTTTTCTCTTTTATCCTCTCCTTCTTTCACGACTTCCATCCCCCCCGCCCCCCCCTCTCTCTCTCTCTCTCTCTCTCTCTCTCTCTCTCTCTCTCTCTCTTGTAGCAACCTCTCCTCCCCTCTTTTCCTTCTATCCCTCCCGACCCCCAAAGCCCCTCCTACTTCCACCTGTCACATCCTCCATTATCTCCCTCCCCTCTCTCCCTCCCTCCCTCTCTGACACACTCAACTCCCAACCCTATGACACCCTCTCCCCCTTCCTCCCTCTCTGCCCTCCCTCTCCACTCCCCTCTCCTCCTTTCCTCCTCCCCCTCTCCAGTGTGACACCCTCTCCCCGTAACTTGATCGCTTCTACTCCTGTCATAATCTTCCTTTTTGCTTCATTGTCTCTTTAGCCTCGTTTTACATTCTATCTATCTCTCTCTCTCTCTCTCTCTCTCTCTCTCTCTCTCTCTCTCCTAAGGGTATAAGGTTCCAACAAGAATGAAAGCACACAATAAGGACAAAAAAAAATAAAAAAAAAATAAAATAAAATCGTCTCCTTTACCACCAGAGATTACTACAGTGTCATGGTTTGTTTTTGTATAGTGTTCGTTTACTTTCCACTTATGAATAGATAAACAAATAAAATAAGTAAACATGACCCCCGTGGGAACTTTATAAACACGAACTTATAAACCAACACAATTATTTATGGATAGTTAATTAAGGGGAATAACTTCTTTTGAGTAATTTGGTAATGCTATTGAATCCTCCAAACTTATTGAATCCTCCAAACTTATTGAATCCTCCAAACTTATTGAATCCTCCAAACTTATTGAATCCTCCAAACTTATATCACGACGAAACCGATCCACTAAAAGTACCATAACATTGTGGTGACTTGTTTGTTTCCTGGCTTGGTTTGGAGGAATCAAGAGACCTTCCAATTCACCAACAAAACAATCACCCGTTAATTAAAGCTATTCTGATACTGCACTACAAGCCAACAAGCCAATACATACAGTGACTGGAGGACATGAGTAGAATTGAATGTATATATACACTTATACAGTACGTGGCTAGAAGGTGACCCCATCATGTACACTGCTGTCTTCACCAAATCACTGGCAACTGCAGAAGTTCTATTGTAATGGAAGGAAGTAAATGTGATCTCCATATTTATTTCAAAAAGAGAAATCATCGCTCGCTATGTCAATCAAGGAACACTAAATGATATTCATTGGGTGGCTGCTAAATAATTCGACATGACATCATATCTTGTTTGAGTAAAGGCTGACGTTTTACATGTTAATGAAGTAACACAGTTGTTGAATATCATTGTTACATAGTATTGGTAGAAAATGTCAACCGAAATAGCAGCTGTCTCTACCAAGTTGAAGTGAGTGAGAGAGGCCTACTAGGTCAAGGATCACGTGTGATGATGCCACGTTTACTGGTTGGGAATATCAAGGTGGAAACGATTACTTGGTAGTATTTATATTTCAGTCATTCTCTCTCTCTCTCTCTCTCTCTCTCTCTCTGTTGTGATGTTGTCTGTGAAATGGAGGCTACTTATTATTAAAAAAAAAAAAAAAAAAAAAGTGACACGTCAAACAGACCCCTTCAGTATAGGTGCTGTTTGATAGTACGGTTTGGATTAAGGGAATAGGATACTTTTGGTACATTGGAGCGCCTTGATTCCTCCAAAGTATGCCAGGAAACAGGACCACATTGACAAAACCAACGGTGTCATGTTGCTTGGAGTTTTTTAAAGGAATCAGTTGCTCCAGATTAGCCAACACTATACTACTCCTTTAAGGGGTGTGTGGGAGTAGGGGACAGTCTTGGGGGTTTTTGGGGGGTGCAGGAGTAGGGGGACAGGCTTGTTTTTTTTTGGGGGGTGTTAGGGGGGTGCAGGAATAGGGGGACAGGCTTTCTACCCAACCCAAGCCTGTCCCCCTATTCCCGCACCCCCCCCTAACCCCCCAACCCCAAGCCTGTCCCCTACCCCCACATCCCCTTAATGAGTAACCTCCCAACTGATTCATTGACCCTCTAATTGGTAGTTATAATGAGTGTGAGTGTCAGTAGGTGAAGGAAGGGATGTGTATCAGTGTCAGAGAGTGTTAAAGGCCAGTGTGAGTGTGTTAGTATGTTAGTGTGTCAGTGTAGATGAGAGTGAGGTTCAGTATGTTCTTAAACAAGGTCAAGTGTGTGTGTGAGTGTGTAAGTGTGTGAGAGATGAATGCATGCAAGTATCATTTTTTCTTGTGTGAGTGTGTGTTTGTATAGGGGAGGTCATTTGAGTGAATGTGTGTATATGGAATTAAAATGGTGAAGAATGGAAAAAGATGATGGAATGTTTTGCACTTGGTATATGATTCTGGCTGTGAGTTTTGCAGAGGTTACAAACGTCAATGTTAGGAAGACGAGTGTGAGAAAAATCCATCAAACTATAAAAGAAAAGAAACTGTTGAAATCTTATATGGTATTTGTACATTGAGATAATAGATAAAATATGAATGATGGAAAGGTGGAGATGTGAGTAGAGTAATGTTGTATGAAAGTGCATCTGTATATCTGTATTCATAATTTATACAGTACACATACAGTACATACATTATTATATATATGTTCTGTTGTAGGTTTTGTCCTCATTTTGGCTAGTATACTTCCTTTAAAAATTTAGGGTAACACTTCGGTCCCAAGGCAATCAATCCCTTTCCATTTCCTTCCTTTCCATTTCCTTCCTTTCCATTTCCTTCCTTTCCATTTCCTTCCTTTCCATTTACTTCCTTTCCATTTACTTCCTTTCCATTCCGTTGATACAGTCTGTTTCCTTCTCCCTTTTGATTCAGGTCTCATTTCACCCTCTATAATTCTGTCTGTCTCTCTGTCTATTTGTGTGTCTCAAAGTTATAATTGCTACCTGGACCGTGCAAATGATAATGGGAAGATGGAGAGGGGAGGGAAGGGAAGGGAAGGGAAGGAAAGGGGGGAAGGGGACGTGGAGGTGTTACGCACAGAAGAATGAAATCGAACTTGACATCCTTACTGTAAATACGTGTGTCTTGAGTGTGTGTGTGTGTGTGTGTGTGTTTCATCGTTAATTGATGATGATGACGTGTGTGTGTGTGTGTGTGTGTAAGAAAGAGAGAGAGAGAGAGAGAGAGAGAGAGAGAGAGAGAGAGAGAGAGACCATAAGGGTATAAAATTCATCCTATAATAATGTGTTGCAGTGATGTGTGTTATGTATGTGAGTGAGTGCGTGTGTACTTTCTTGCACATGTGTGTTAGGGTGAGAGACATACAGCGTAAGAGGCCCGAGCAGTCACTGTATTATTCACATGGATCTTTGTATAGCCCTGTGCCTCACTCACACATACATACATACATACACACTCACTCACTCACACACCCAATACTACTACGTCTCTCTCTCTCTCTCTCTCTCTCTCTCATTAAGTAATAATTGTTTGATTATCTCTGTGTTCATGTACTAAACACACATTCAGTTTTATTATAATCAGAATATGTCCTTGGTTCCTTTCTTTTGTGTAAATTTATACAGACTCTACGACCCCTTCCTCCTTCCTTCCTTTTCTCTGTCTCTCCCCTTTCCTATCCTCTTCAACCCCTTCCACCATCCTTCCTTCCTTCTTTTCCTCCGTCCCTCCCTTTTCCTAGCCTCTATTTTCATCACATTTTCCTTCCATTATGTTTTTCCTAGCTCTTTTATTTCCACATGGCTTCTATTATTCTAACCTTCCTCAAATCCCAATAGCATTCATTTATATTTTTCATTTTTTTCTAGCTAGTCACTGCAATTCCCTCCATGCACTCACAACTTATTTACACCCTTCCCTTCCTCTCGTCACCCCACCATACAGCCAGCCAGCTAACCCCACCTCCTCCTCCTCCACCACCACCTCCTCCTCCTCCTCCTCTGCATAACACATTCCTTCCATCATTGATTCCGGCCGTGTAATAGTGGGATCAATTTGCCGATGTTAGCCGAACTGAGACCAGCATGCAGGGCGTTGAGAGTGGAACGAGTATAGCAGGTAAAGACAAGGGGAGGGAAAGAGAAAATGCCGTGAGAAAGAGGCTTATAGATGGGAAGGGGAAGCAGTGAGTGAAAATACCGTGAGAAAGAGGTTGTTCAAGAATATGGGGTGATAAGTTTGTGAGAAATGTGTAGACAAGTTAAAAAAGAAAGAAGGGGGTAAATAAGAGGGAGAAAAGGAGGATAAAATAAAAATATTTAAAGTAAGGAAAGTTAGGGATATAAGAAAGTATTTAGAAGAAGGGAGTAAGAGGGAGAAAAGGAAGGATAAAAGAAAAATATTTAAAGTAAGGAAAGTTAGGGATATAAGAAAGTATTGAGAAGAAGGGAGTAAGAGGGAGAAAAGGAGGATAAAAGAAAAATATTTGTAAGGAAAGTTAGGGATATAAGAAAGTATTTAGAATGAAGTGTGACATTATCGATAACATTTAATTTATACATCTGATACGATATAGATTTGACGTGTCATTATGTATGATTAGGATTAGGAGTCTGTGTGTGTCAATGTATGTGTGTAAGTATGCATCTATGTATCTGTGTGTGTCAATGTATGTGTGTGACTATATATGTACTGTACATATATCTGTGAGTGGCAATGTTCTATGTTCTTGACTTTGTATGCAGGTATCTTTTTGTGCCAGTGTATGTGTTTGTGTATGTATGTATGTATGTATGTACACGTGTTGAGATGAGGACATAAACATTACACAAGGTTAGAGAAATGAATCGAGTCTTTCACGTCCACGTTGGCTGTGGCTTTTTATTTGTACAAGTTAAATGGTGTAGTATCAAAAATAAATAGCAACGGAGATACTGGTGGTGTTCAGCTTCTCCTTCTCCTCTTCCTACTTCTCCTTCTCCTCTTCCTACTTCTCCTTCTCCTCTTCCTACTTCTCCTTCTCCTCTTCCTACTTCTCCTTCTCCTCTTCCTACTTCTCCTTCTCCTCTTCCTACTTCTCCTTCTCCTCTTCCTACTTCTCCTCGTCTTCTTCCTCCTTCTCTATGTACAGTACACTTGATAGTTCGTCATATGATGCCAATTTAGCAATAATATCTGATTTGTCAGTGTAATTTTCCCATTTCTGTAAGAGAACATTTTAAAGAGAAAGTATAGGGATGATTTTTTTGCATACATACATACATACATACATACATACATACATACCATCACTATCATTTCTGTAGGTCCAGAAATTTACAACATATGTAAAAAAATGAATGTTAAACTGTTGCCAAGCCAACCCTCATCTCCCACTACACTATTTATTACCACCTCAATGTTTACTTATTTGTCTTATTTGTGTCCGGGACAAGTGTTTATCATTGATCTTCAGCAATACGTGTTATATTTCGTAACTCAAAGATTACTGATGTATTCTTGGACTGAGTTAGTTTGGCAAGTTGAGTGTGTACAATATTCTGCTGCATTTCCACGTAATACAAATCATGTTAACATTACGTGTGAGCATTGGTTATACTGCAACACACTGACTTGTTAAATGTAAAGTTATGAACTCATTTAATTAACCCCAGACAGTTTAAAATGCATCGTGAAAATCTGCCTATATAGTCCAAGGTAACATTAAATATTGACATTATAAACACTGAGGTTGATAACCACTGAGTTCATCACAAATTATTGCATCATTTTATTTTGGGAACAAACTGCTGTTATGAAGGATGTGATGACAAACAGCAGACTACTCCTTCCTCCAAACTGCATCTTCTCTGAGGGAGTCTGTTTTGTGGCTTAGGGTGGCGGCAGCCTTTAAAAAGACATCACAACACCCTTAGTATACGTAGGGTTTAAATAGTTTCCCATTAAATATTCCTTTGAAGTTTGATTGACAATATGATTATATGACTGTCACAGTAAATACAGAATAATATAAAATTATAGTGATTATACATTATAATCATTTGTTCTCTGAGTTATAATTATGAAACACACAAGGTTTGTCTTGAGTGTCTGACGCCACATTAAGTTGTATCACACTTCAGTCTATAATTGACTTGTAACCACCTTTCAATAGAGTTGGAAGAACAGTTTTATATTTAAATATCAACAGATATATTCGGCACAATCGGTGCAAATATCACTACATAAAAATATATACAATAAAAGACAACATAATTGGAAATGTCATTCCAGTCAGTAAATGTCACTGTTTTATAATATACCGTCCCACTCATCACACCAACACACACAGTGTTATGTCACGTGGTGTCACGCTGGTAGTCACTAGGCACCCGTTTCTGGCTCCTTAGCAGTAAGAACAGTAGTTGTAGCCACAGCTGAAATGCTATTATATATTGTTGAGGTTAACTGAATTTACGTTGATTGTCAGTCATTAATAATATTGAGGGTTGTTAGAATGTTTGTGATTACAGCTGTGACTCTCTGAGAAACATTTCCCTTATATTCCCTTTGGCTCTTTCTGGAAACATTTATCATTAGGGTTAGCTTGTGTGGAACTTGTCTCACCGGGAGTCATATAAAGGGAGGAGCAACTCGAGGGGCAAGCGGGGTGAATCTGTTGCCATAGTGATTGTGGGGAAGGGTGTCACTGCCCCATCCTCCACCTTATTCCTGGGGCGTTTGAAAGCTGTGGCCAGGTTGAAAGATGGCTTGGAGTTCCTTGGCATAAGAGGCAATGGAGTGAGATTTCTTGATGTTGGTTTTAGAGTATCAGTGGATGATGATGATGATGCCAGAGACGCAGATGCAGGAGTTCCAATGGTTGGAGACTTGTTAACTGGGACGAGAAGTGACGATTCAAACGTCCTTGATGTTGCTTCAGTCTCTTCTTGGTCTGCATCACTGGGGGGTGGAGACTCATTGAAGGGAATGAGTACTGGAGTGTCGTCTGATATAATAACACCTTGAGTGGCAGGCTTTTCATTTTCACTCGTATCATCTTCGCCTCTTCTGGAATGCATATCTATGGTGTCGGTGTGAGAGGATTCTGAAGATACTTTATCAGACATGACGGTCGGCTGTTTGTCCAGTGTGTGTTCTTCCTGTTGTTGTTGTTGTTGTTCCTCCTCCTCTTCTTTGGGAGGATCAATACCAATTTCTCGCACGATCATGACGGATGGAATGGGGAACTTGGGCCTGTGATTGTCGACTTCCTCTTTGACATTTGGTTTCTCTTCTTCTTCCCCTCCGAGGGTAGCAGATACAGTGAACGTCAAAGTATCAGCTCCTCCCTCGTGTCCAAGCGGTGATGCAGTAATTATATCTGGTCCTTGTGATCCTTTTGTATGTCTAAATCCACCAAGATTGCTTTCCTGTCTTTCTTTGACATTTCTATTATTATTATTATTATTATCATTAGATGGAACGACCTTTCTGGATAGGACCTCCACTGTCATTGATTCTTGCACTGTCTGCCTCTCTGTCTCCTCCTGTGCACTGTTTCTTTCGTTTATATCAGAGGAAGCCTTGTTTCTGAATGGCCTGAATGGAATCCTAGTATTCAGTCTCTCCTCACCAGTTTTCCTACTAGCAAGTAACCTCTCTCTTAATTCTTTGCGTTGCTCTTCAAATTTGTGTGGTGTTCTCTCCTTGGCTGTCTCCTCCAACTCATCTTGATCCATCTCTTCATCCATTTCCTCATGCTCCTTTTGTGTTTCCTTTTCACTTGGGGTTGCAGGCTGTTCTGTTGACCGGTATCGGGCGCTCAAACGATTCTTCCTATTTTTCAAGAATTCCCTAAATCTGGCTCTAAAATTGGGGTCTTGGATTCTCCTTCCTCTTATGGGGCGTTGACCTTCAGAGACACTATCCTGGATGATCTTTTCTTGATCCGTATCTTCTGGTTTCGTATTTGGTTGTTGAGTGTCATCCAGGTGAGTGCTGAGTTCATCCTCTTGTGAAATAAGGTGACCCTCGCTCTCATCTGTATTGAGGTCAGTGTTGTGAGCTTCCATATTCTCACTCTCTATAGCTTCCTCCAGAACCAGTGAGGTGTCAGATTCTTGAGGCTGATCATAAGTTATTCCACTGTCTTTTTTGTTGGTCCTATCTTCCAATGTTTGTTGGCCAAATTCTGGTGCTTCTGACACTTCTAGGTGAGTTGTTTCCTGAGTGTCTTGATCTGTTTTAAATATTTCCCGGACTTGTAGTACACTTTCTTCATCTGGTGTTTCTAGGTTGGGAGTTAAAATGTTAACACGTCTGCGTCTTTCAGGGGATTGGCTTGACTTGGTTTCTTCTACTACATCTTGGATGGTGTCTTCAAAGTCGGGTTGTGGTGCCTCAGTAGTGGTTAATCTTCTTCTGGTTGAGGTTCTTAATCTATTTCTGAACCTATTGAATTTGTCTTTATCCAAACCTCCTGGTCTGAGAGGGACAACCCGTGGAGCTCTTGTTGTGGTGGTAGAAGTTCCATCTGTAGGTGTGGTTCGAGTTGCACCATTTCGTCGTCTGCTATTCAGTCGAGTCAGCCGCTCTCTAATTCTATCTCTGTATGACTTACGCGTCCCAGGAGTCTGTGTTGTTGTCTCAGTATTGGCGGGTTCAGCAGTTATTGGGGTTTCATCAGGGTAGTCGTAATCAGAGTCATCTGTGGGTGGTGGTGTGGTAGTTCTTCCCCTGAGGCGTGTCTGTAAGCGGTTTCTAATACTTGGACGGCGGCGAATGGATGGTCGCCTCACTCCAGTAAGTGGTTTTATTGTCGTCGTCGTTGGTAAAGGTTCAATAGCCACCACCACCTCCTCCTCCTCCTCCTCCTCTTCCTCCTCTATGATTGGACTATCATCTGTTGCAGGCAATATAACATTCGTAGCTTCTTCTACGTTTCCATCAATATTGACAGCACTGCTATCGTCACTACTAGTCTGAGCATGGTCAGAGATTCCTGTTTGTGGATTTAGTGTATTAGGGAACTGCTGAGGACCTGTAGGAAAACCATCAAAACCTCTAGAAGTCTCAAATGTGTCAATATGTGACTGAACTCCTTGTGGGTTGAAGTCTGCTGGTGGCTGAACACCTGGCTGGATGCGTTCAGGCTGAAAGGTTTCTGGTGGGAATACTCCTAAACCAGTACTACCTGGTTGGATTCCTGGCTGGACGAATACAGGTTGCTGATGGTTGACAGGTCTAGGGAAGGTTGGAAAACCAATGGAAACTGGTGTGGTGAGGAAAGGAGTGTCTGTTGTCACCTGTGGGATGAGCTGTGGTTGATGTCTTGTGCTCCCATGTCTAGGCAATGTAGGAATGCCTTGTGAGACTGGAGATGTAGGATGGGCTGTGAAGATAGGGTTAACTGTTGTTACCTGGGAGACAGGCTTTGGTAAACGTCTGGTACCCACTCTCTGTGGGAAACTAGGGAAACTCTGTGAAACTTGAGTAGTAAGAGGTGTGGTTTGGATGGGTATATCTGAAGTTGTGTGAAGAACAGTTTGTGGTTGTGGCCTTGTCCTATGAGGTCTACCCCTGGCTGGTTGTCTAAACTGGTTAATGAATCTTTGATCTTCTTGGTCAGATACAAGAGTTGCACCGGGAGTTGATGGACGGGAAGTTGGTTGTTGCTGTCTAGAGGGTGTGTTCTGTGATGACTGCTGGTTCGTTGGTCTACGTCTAGTATGTACTCCCAAGTTTGAGACTGGACGGTTTACATGTTCTTCTGTACTCGGTTCCTTTAAGACATCTTTTTGAAAGTCAAAGCCTTCCAGTATACCAGGCTTCTTAGGAGTATCAGGAAGAGGTGCAGGTGTGCCCACAAAACTTTGACCTGGTCGCCTTTGGAAGTCTGTTGGAGACCTAAAGGTTTTGTCTGTCAAAAATGGATTTTCAGTTTGGGATAAAGTAACAACAGGTGGTGACTCAGTATGTAGCTGAGGAGGTGGTTGAAACTCTTGGGGGCGACTGTGTCCACGTATTCTTGTTTGATTAGGAACTGGATGAGGGAATGGGGAAGGATTTGGTGGTATTTGGCCAAATGGCTTTGGTGCTGGCCGAGGTCGAGGTATTGGCTGAGATGGAGGTCTGCCAAATGATGTTTGTGTTTGTGGAACCCTTGGAACAGTAAAGGTCTGTATATGTTGTGGAATAGTTGTTGGATTTCTGAAACTCTGCACTGGCTTTGGTGGACTGAATGGGGAGCTAAATGTTTGTCCATGTTGTGAGGATGACTGTGATGATGGCTGGCGACCACTGGTATGAGTCTCTTCAGATGATGAAGGAATACTGAAGCCTTGACCAGGATGAGGTGCTGGTGGGTGACCAAAGGTTTGTGCTGGTGGGCGACCAAAGGTTTGTACAGATGGTCGACCAAAGGTTTGTCCTGGCTTTGTTTGATGGAAAGGCGAGTTTTGTCCTAAGGATGATGGACTGCCAAAACTTTGCACTGGTTGTCGGTCAAAGGGATTGGTACTATGGAAGGGAGAACTTGTTGGAGGGAAAGAATGGTGGAATGGAGGGTTGAATACTGTGGGATGGACAGGTGGCTGCTGGAATATAAAGTTGCCTCCAGTGGGGAAGGGGGACGATGAGAAAGTATGTGATGGAGGTTGACGGGTTCTAGATGGTGGTGGTTGTTGTACACCAAAGTGGCTTTGAACGGGAAATCTTCCACTAGAGCTACTGGAGGTGGAGGTTGAAGGTGAAAAATTTTGGAAGCTGGTGGACAGAGCAACTCGATTGTTCTGGGGAATTGCATCTCTGTGAGACCGAAGGTGATCTAGTTGCTCACGCCCTGAAGCTGGAGGAGTAGAAGCCTGTGTGACCGGTTGGAAATCATCAGGGTCACTAGTTAGGAGTGATGATGGACGGAAGGCATTAGGAGTTGTCTTCCTGTGCTGTGTATCAGAGTCGAAATATTCAGATGGCTCCTGGAACAAAGGTGGAACCTTAAACTCCTCTGGTGTGAACACATTAAATTTATTAGAGTGGTGGCTCTGGTGTGGAGGAGGATGCTGGGTTTTACTCGTGTGTTGGCCCTGGGTAGACAGATGGTGACTCACTGGCTTTCCTCTGTTGTTTGATAAAAATGGTAACTGTAGTAGAGGCAACTGACCACTACTGCTGTGTCCGCCTGAGTTACGTCTTCGAGCCGGTGGTAGAGCCTGGAAGGCACGGTCAACTGAATCTACATACTGTGCTCTGTCTATGGTGTCTGCACGATCTTCTCTCCGATCATCACTTGATGTTAATTCAAAAGGAATGTTGGCAAGCGATGCAAATGCTGAGAGTGCTGCAGTCATGGGACTGTCACGAGCTCTACCTGGAGACCTTTTCACGTGATTACTTTTTAATATATTGTTGGAAGCAGAGGGGAGAGTGTCCTGTAGAGCCTCATCTGTTTCATAGTATTCGTAAGTGTAGTCCATGTCCAAGGCTGGGTCGTAGTGTTGGATGAAGGGTTCTGGATAGTCAGTGATGGGTGGTAAGGGAGAAGATCTATTGTTGTCAGCAGGGCCAAGTACTTTAGGATGACTACAGTCCCCGAAGTAACCGGCTGAACACGACATCGTCATCTGTAAAATTAAAATTATATATTATATATGACATGACATACTAAAAGCATGAACATTAACGTGGATGTGATTAGGTATATACTGAAGGGAATAAGAACATGAATATTATTCAATTATGTCGACCTGTTAAGGAGACTTTGCTGTAAGAAACAGAAACATATGAACAAATGTAATGATATTTTGTTGCTTGCTATAGTTTGGAAGGGTCAGTTGCACCACATTTACCAACACTGCAATACCCCCTTAAGAATAAAATAAGTAAAATAT
Organism: Petrolisthes manimaculis; assembly: GCA_034508575.1. Classification (NCBI taxonomy): domain Eukaryota; kingdom Metazoa; phylum Arthropoda; class Malacostraca; order Decapoda; family Porcellanidae; genus Petrolisthes; species Petrolisthes manimaculis. The sequence continues at coordinate 116,312 of JAWZYT010001492.1, read as the reverse complement.
GAGCAATCTTTTCCCTTTCTTTAACAAAATTATAGCCTCCATTGAATTAAACTATGTCTGCCTCCTGAGTGACCCCCTGCCATCCTGACCTCATTAAACTTGAGACCTTCGTTGCACTTGTAGGTGAAGCGCTGGCCACCGTCCACACAGAAGTGAAAGATGCTACACTTGAAGTCCATGTCACCGTAGTACCCAGACGTTCTTCCCTGGCAATCAAACCTCACCAAGGGCAGCACAGAGTGAAGGGCGTCTAGTCTCTCTCCGTCTGTTGGTGTGGACGGTAGAGCAAGCTGTAGAGGAGGGGAAAACGTTGTAAGATTAATATGGTGGGCTTTGTTGCTTGATGTTGTAGGTTAGTGGTGGTTGTGGTTGTGACAGACAGTACATGATGATGGTGATGGTGGTGGTGAAGGTAGTGGTAAAGAGGACGTTATGAAAGTGAGGGTAAAGGGGATGGTGGTGATGGTGGTGGTAAGGGGAAAGGCAGTGGTGTGGTGAAGGTACTGTATTGAGGTAAGGGGAGAAGGTACTGTATAGAGGTAAGGGGAGAAGGTACTGTATAGAGGTGAGGGGAAAGGCAGTGGTGTGGTGAAGGTGAGGGGAGAGGCAGTGGTGTGGTGAAGGTGAGGGGAGAGGCAGTGGTGAAGGTATTGAAGAGATGGTGGTCTGGGTAATGATTATAACTGTAGGTGGAGTATATAATATTAACTTGTTGTTGGGAACTTACCCGTCTGCCCTGACTCATGACGCAAGACACACCCACGCTCAGCCATCCTGTACCAAAGAAAAAAATCACAGCTTAGTCTTCAGCAGGTGTGATCATGAAGAGAAAACACAGTATGGTTATAAAATCAGGAAAAAGATGAAACTATGAATGATACATAGATAGATAGATAGATAGATAGATATATTAAGAGAGAGAGAGAGAGAGAGAGAGAGAGAGAGAGAGAGAGAGAGAGAGAGAGAGAGAAATATTAATGGACAAGAAGCGACCTCAATTCAGCCGGAGACAGTGAGAGAAAGCTCGTATTTTCCATTGATCGATTACATGAGGGAGCTTCGTTCGTCTACAGGTGTTGTGTTGTGTTGAGGCTTCCTGGAAACTCACTCTTTGTATCCCCTTACATCGTTACTCTCATACATTTAACTATCCTTTGTTATTCTCACTCCTCTTCATTAGTCTCATCCTTTCATTGTACTAATTAGTTATTCATTCCTTCAACACGCCAATTATATTTTCAATTCTTCATTTCTATCATTCTAAAATCTCTCTCATTCCTGGATTTCTCTCTCTAAAATTGTTCTATTTTTTGGTACCATTTATTCAGACAAATGGTTATTATATATTGCTATGAACACTGCAGGCAATATACTATAGTAACTTATACTATATATTATACTGTATACACTGAATACAGATCCGCTCGTGGAAATAAAAGTGTGTATACCGTGGAGTTTCATCTCAGAGTGTGTGAAGTGGCAGATTACCAACGTATACCGTGAATGTCTTGTTTGTATAGGACTTATAGAGTGGTTTTTTGTTTTTTTAGTGTCATCTTTTGCCTTTTTGTTGGTTCTTCTCCGGCTCCTTTCCTAACTGGGAATATTTTTCTTAGACAGAATCATTCTCACAAGCGATCACGGTCAGCTTCACTTTCTTTAATCAAAAAAACAAAACAAAAACGTCCTCGCTTCCCCTTTTGTCTCATTGGTCTCTGGTGAAAACGTGAAGGTATTGAATGAGTGAGTGGTGAAGGGAAAGACCAGGATGTGCAGTAGATGGGGACCAATACACAACAGACCCAACCCACACTTATAATGAAAACTAATACACAACAGACCCAACCCACACTTATAATGAAAACTAATACACAACAGACCCAACCCACACTTATAATGAAAACTAATACACAACAGACCCAACCCACACTTATAATGAAAACTAATACACAACAGACCCAACCCACACTTATAATGAAAACTAATACACAACAGACCCAACCCACACTTATAATGATATGAAATGACCACACAAATATTATTATGTTCTTGGAAGGTGATGGTTGAGATAGGATTCGTCCTCGTTTTCAGGGTGGAGATATTTTCCCATCTAATATCACCACCACCTCTACCACCACCAATAACAACAACATCTATAACAACAACAACAACACCATCACCACCACTACCAGCACCACCACCACCATACCATCACCTCCACTACCACCATGAACAACACTATCACCACCACTACCAGCACCACCACCACCATACCATCACCTCTACTACCACCATGAACAACACTATCACCACCACTACCAGCACCACCAACACCATACCATCACCACCTCCACCACCACCTACATCACCACCACCACCACCACTATTACCAACACAACCACCTATCTAGAATATGAAAGCCCAGAGCGTCGCAGTTTAAGCCTAAAACATCGGTTGAGTGTTTTTGTCATTATTCCCTGACAACCGCCAAACCATTTTTATTTTAGGTCTACAGTAAATACCTCCATCTACCTATGATAGTAATTTTGCCTTTGATTTTCACATGAAGAAGAGAGTTCGTTGTGAAAGACAGCAAATAAAGTAAGCACTGAGGAGAGAAATACATAATGAGAAGGGAAGAGGAATAAATGAAAGAAAGATTTGATGAAACTATAGGGGAAAAGAGAAAAGAAAGAAAGAGATATAATGAGAAGAGGGGAAGATAGGTAGGAAAGAGAGAGATATAATGAGAAGACTGGAAGAGAAAGGTAAGAAAGAAAGAGATAATGAGAAGACGAGAAGAAAGGGAAATAAAGCGTATGTGTAAGGGAGAGTGAACTTCCTACAGCTAACTCTTCATCTCACTGCTCTTTTATCTCCTTCTCTCCTCAATTATTCACTGGTGACTCTAGGTAACCTTCTCTCTCTTCCTTACTCTCTCTCTCTCTCTCTCTCTCTCTCTCTCTCTGGTGATGGTAGTTGTGGAATGATGTAGTATAGTTGTGGTGTGATGGAGAAAATAATGATGACGGTGATGCTGTGGTCTCGTGATAGTGAAGGAGGGAGGGAGAGGTGGTGATGGTGGAGAGGAAAGCGTGCCACGAGGACATGCAAATGGGGAAATACGGCAAGCTTGGGTGATGGGAAATGTATGGAGACGTGTAGATAGACAGACAAGTAAGTAGGCAGACCGTGACACTACTTGGCCGAGACACGAAAGGCGAGGGAACGTCACGGAACACCAAGAAGTTAGGGGTGGAAGGAGGGACTGTTGTTGTTGTTGTTGGAGCAGGGAAGGTTGAAAAGAAGGGAGGGATTGTTGTGTTGGGGGGTGAGTAGCGATGATGAGAAGGTGTGTTAAAGATACAGTAAAGGAAGGAAGGAAGGAAGGAAGGAAGGAAGGAAGGAAGGAAGGAGTAGGGTGGAAATGATGGGGACGCCAGGAAAAGGTAGAAGGACAGAAAGAAAGAGAATGTAATAAACAAAATAACAAGTAGAAAGAAAAAGGTACATAGAATAATAAATAGGGAACCAGGCAGGAGTTTAAGGAAGTGGAATTAAGGTGATTTGAGGAAGGACGTAGCAGAATGGGAAGACAAACAATGGGTGTGGACAGAGGACTTGGATGTAATGGGGCGTGGAGGGTAGCAGGAAGACGTGGGTGGGGGGGAGGGTGCTGGAGTGAGAAGGGCGTGGTATGATTAGCAGGGAGGCGTGGAGAAAGGGAAGGATGGAAGGCGCTGAACACAAACAGTTAAATTAAGCCTGAAGGATAGAGATGGAGGGCTTAGGGTGTGGGAAAATGGAAGGATCGTGAGGGAATGAGGGAGGTATGGTACTAAACTCTGTGAGATGAGGTTGTGAGGAGCGAAGGGAGAGAGAGAGAGAGAGAGAGAGAGAGAGAGAGAGAGAGAGAGAGAGAGATTGTGAGGGAGGGAAGAATAGTGTGGGAACAAAAAGAGGTCGTGAGGGAGGGTGTGGAAAGAAGGGTGTTGGGAGGGAGGGAGGGAGGGAGGGAAGGTGTAGTATAGGAGTGAGGAACGAGGCAGGTCCGTGAGTGGGTTTGTGTTGCGTGAGAGCAAGGTCGTCGTCACGCATGTCCACTCCCCCTCCCACTCTTCCTTCCTTCCTTCCCTTCCCTTACCTTCTCATAACCCTTCTCATCTTCTCTCTCTCTCTCTCTCTCTCTCTCTCTCTCTCTCTCGTGTATCGTCACGGTGAGTACTCCTTTATGTATGTATTTATGTATGTATGTATATGGGAGAAGTAACATCAAGAAGGGACCATGTAACCACCATATATACATACATACATACATTAACCAACCACAACACCAGCACAATACTTTCGTTCATCCTCTGGTCAAATCTAACACATTCCTCCATCCTACATCCTGTGATCATCAGAGAGCTTAGAGGGACACCCAGTAACCACAAAAAAAAAGGGAAAAACAAAATCAAACCCATCCTGAGAACGGTATAGAAAGAAATGTAACTGAGGTAAGAAAACTGTAAGAAAACCCAAAACGACGACTCTCTCTCTCTCTCTCTCTCTCTCTCTCTCTCTCTCTCTCTCTCCTATGTGATGTAACTCTGTGTGTATTGTGTAGTGAGTGTCTCAAGGGAAGGGTGTGTGTGTGTTGTGTGTTGTGTGTGTGTGATAGCGATGATGATGATGGTAGTGGTGGTGATAGTAGTAGAAGTAATAGTGATGGTGGTGATAGTAGTAGTGATAGTGGTGATAGTGATGTTGATAATAGTTTTTGTTGTAGTATTGGTGGTGGTAAAGATAGTGTGAGTCAGCAAGTGTGAGTATGCTTTGTCATAGAGTGAGTGTGAATGATAGTGAGTGAGAATACAAGCATGAAATGAGGGTGAACGAGTGGGAAAATAAGTGTGTGAGAGTGAATAAGTGTGACGGTGAACGAGTTTCAGAGTGAATGTGAGAGTGAGACTGAACGAGTGTAAAAGTGAGAGTGAGACTGAATGAGTGTGAGACTGAGTGAGTGTGAGAGTGAGAGTGAACGAGTGTGAAAGTGAGTGAGTGAGGAGTTTTCGCAAGAGTGTGAAAGAGAGTGAATGTCGGTAATAGTGATCGACTATCATGTATGGCTTTAAAGATTGACAAGTATGTGTGTGTGTGTGTGTGTGTGTGAGTGTGTGTGTGTGTGTGTGTGTCGTGAGAGGTTAAGAGAGGCAAATAGATAGATAAATAAATAGATAGATAGATAAATAAATAGATAGATAGATAGATTGATAGATGGATACACAGATAGACAGAGAAACAGAGAGATAGATAGACAGACAGACAGATAAGCAGAGAGATAGAAAGACAGACAGACAGACAGATAGACAAATGGAAAGGTATCGTGGTAAATGAAAGTGACAGGAATGGAAATGGTGAACAATGGAAGTGAGTGTGATTGTTGGTGTGTAGATCGGTGAAGGGGACGTCAGCAAATGGATAGCCTGTGTGTGTGTGTGTGTGTGTGTGTGTGTGAGAGAGAGGGAGAGAAAGAGAGAGAGAGATGCTGTTTGTTTGTGTACACGTGTTTGTGAAGGTGTGTAGATTTGTTTGTGTTTGTGTGTTTATTGTAATGTGTGCTTATTATTTATGTCTTTTTTTTTGTGTAAGTATTCATGTCAGCGTGTGTGTGTGTGTGTGTGTGTGTGTGTGTGTTATATGTCTGGGAATGGAGACAGAACGAGTGTGTGTGTGTGTGTTTTATTTATACCCGTGTTTAGATGGAATGTTGACCTAGTGTAATGTAGATGATAAACAAAATAGAGAGGTGCATGGAGGAATGAATGGGGTGTGTGTGTGTGACAGCAACTAGGAGTGAAGTGTAAGAGAGTCTGAGAATTAAGGGTTGAGTGTGTGTGTGTGTGTATGTGTGTGTGTGTGACAGCAACTAAGAGTGAAGTGTAAGAGAGTCTGAGAATTAAGGGTTGAGTGAGACAATAATATTTGACAAGAACTGATGGGATGATATAGGAAGCCCCATGTTAACGGAGGAGAGAAAAAGAGCAAGAAGGGCAGCATCACCAACATTTAAGAATAAACTTACTGCCCTTCTAGTTCCAAATCTGACAAACGCAAGCTTGTATGTTTAACATTATATAAATTATAAGATTCAGTCATAGTACAGATAAGTCTATGTACTAGAGGAAGTTCTATTATATCAAATTTTTTAGTATTATATAAATTGAATACAATACAATACCTTAAGGGACCCTGTGTTTTAGTCTGAAAGTTGGAGAAAAATTAGTTCTTCAAATACCGCCACGAAACACCACCTATAGAGAAGGAGCTTGTTTCGTGGCATGGTTAGGAGGAATCAGAAGTCTCCAATTTTATACACGATCACAGGGTCCTTAAGGCTCAATGCCTCATTAAAGAGGAGTTGGGTAGAATATGAGAGGACAATAAACACGATGGTGGTGTCTCATTATCTATCATAACTTCTTACTCACACTCGTCTCTCATCTTTATTGTTGTAAGTCACTGTAGTATCATGATAGATGGGGTTCTGGCTAGACACGAGCAACGTATAGAATTGGAATATTTGGGTTTGGCATTAATGTTTATCGTCGTAGAATATTATTTTTCTGTGAATGGAAGTCGGGGATTTTGGAAGTTGCTGCTGATTCCTAAGTAATAATAATAATAATAATAATAATAATAATAATAATAATAATAATAATAATAATAATACCAGATGCTATAAAAACTTCCAGTAACATATAAATTTCCCACAAGAAGTTGGACCAAACAGAAATGAAAGTGTCTTATTCAGTGTTTGCCATTTCGTTTTCCTTTCCTCACCTTACCCCTCACACACACACACACACACACATACATACATACACACACACACACACACACACACACACACACATACATACATACATACATACACACATACATACACACACATACATACATACATACATACACACATACATACACACACATACATACATACATACACACACACACATACACACATACATACATACATAAACACACACACACACACACACACACACACACACACATACATGCACGGACGCCCAGTTCACCTGAAACTGTCATAACAATGAATGCATTGAATTCTACACTCAATATTTTTGATTAGATATCCAGTACAATGGCTCACGAGCACACACACACACACACACACACACACACACACACACACACACTCACACACACATACACACACACAGCAACATATGGTCTAAACACAACACCGTACATACATACATCTCGCGGTCAACCTTGGGAAACTGTTGTGTGAAGGAAACAAACAAGACGAAAGAATGAAAGGAGAATGAAAGGTGTAGAAGAAAAAGAAAGTCGTGGGCAATAAATAAATAAAAGAAAGACATAAGAAAAGAACAAACATTTCCAAATAAGAGGAAGAAGTTAAACAAGGAAGGAAGAATACAATTAAAAGGGAAAATATATAATGCAAGTTTTGTCACAAATGAATTATTACGTCACACGTCTTGTCACAACACAACCAAGCGAAAAATATCATAATTATATATTGTGATGACGTCAGTGTGGTTTGTCTAATGTTTTCATTGTGATACCTGGAGACAGATTCCCATTATTATTAATAATAAAAAAAAACAATGCATTATTTTGGTTCATATATACATAATAATTATTGAATATTTACACGTGACTATGATGTTGTTGTTGTTATTATTGATTTAGAGCCACGTAATGTTAATAGATAAGAAAGATATTATAAGGACGTAAGAAAAACAGATTGGAAAATATGGAGAAGAATAAAAAAAGAAATAAGATGATGCATGAAAGACAAAATGGAAAATAAAGAAGATAATAAAACATAAATAAGATGATGCATGAAAGACAAAATGGAAAATAAAGAAAATAATAGTATGATAATAAATAAGATGATGCATGAAGAACATAATTGTTTTCTTCTATATCCATAAAGATGAGGACTAAAGATGAATGGGTAATAAGGAAGAGAATGTACATACAAACGTCACAGAAGAAGAAAAAGACTGAAAGCGATAGACACAATGACAGTCACATCCTTCTCCTCCCTCTCCATCTGAGCCAAAATTGGTAAAACTGGAGCCTGTCATATGGTCAATAATAACTGTTTATCGAGTTTCAATAAAATTACTTCGAAATTTATTGAGTTATTGTGGCAATATATATATACACACACAGACAGACAGACAATGAAGTGAAAAAATACATCAATTATCTTATTATTATTATTATTATTATTATTGTTATTATTGTTATTATTATTATTATTATTATTATTATTATTATTATTATTATTATTATTATTATTATTATTATTATTATTATGGTATTGTGACTTATGTATCTATAGACATGAAACAGGGTAGTATACAAAACCATCTATGGTGTTTCCGATGACATGGTACAGGCACGATCATTCCTGTACCACACCATCGTAAATACCATGCACCATTAATGTTCTTGCATACTACCCATTGATCTAACCCCTTATCAGACAGACATACAACAGAAAGAAGGCATCGAGAGTGTGACATAGTTTCAGGTGTTTCTACTTCAAGTGTCCTTAACTGTACCACTAAAGACCAGAAGGATATATTGTGGTTAATAATATCATCTCTGCCCACTAATAATTAATATGTACAGATCTTGATACTATATTATTCTGCAACGGATACCATGTCTAAGGGGCAGGGAAACACACACACACACACACACACACACGCACACACACACACATATACACACACACACACACACACACACACACATACACACACACACACACACACATACACACACACACACACACACACACACACACACACACACACACATACACACACACACACACAAGGTGAAACCGAGATGTAAAACTGACATCATCTTGCAACTCATGTTCACCAAATTCTTCGTAAATTTGGTATTGCACGGTATATAGTGGGAGTATATACCGTACCAGCTGACTATATTTATTCCACACACTTGTAATCATTCGGGTGTTTGATGTGGTTTCTTTTGTCTTTTTCTTTATGCAGGAAATTGAAACGACAAATACTCGTTTTTTTTACTTTTGCCTTCCAACACAGTATGCATTTTTTTTACGTGCATATATATTGAATTTTCATAGTGCTTTACATTGCTTGTGTATTTTTTATTTTTGCACAGTTAAAGGCAAATAAGTAACCTGTTGTTCTTTAGGTTTGAAATGGTTTGGATGGAAGAATCAAACATACAGTTACGCCACATTTTCTAACACCGTGGTATAATTATTGTCTCTCAAGAATGCTGACAAACAGGAAGTTAAATTGTCTGTGTGGTGAATCTATTGTGTGGAACGGAGAGAGGAAAATACAAACAGAACCTTCCCTTTCAAAATGGTATTGTGGACTCGGTGTGTGTGTGTGTGTGTGTGTGTGTGTGTGTGTGTGTGTGTGTGTGTGTGTGTATGGACGTGTGTTTGTTTGTACAGAAAGGCGGACAAAAGGCATACAGACTTATTCTATTTTTTTTTTTCATCCATTGTTCTACTCGGAGTAACAACTTTTCAGAGCACGTAACGAAAAAACAACCATTCCAAACTATGATGTAATGATTAAGTAAACTAAACAAAGAAAGGAGGGAAGGAAGAGGGAAGGTGTAGAAAGGAAAGGGAAAGGAGAGGAGGAAGACCGATGAAGGGAAGGAGGGAAGGTGTAGAAAGGAAAGGGAAGGAGGGAGGGAGGGGAGGGACAGATGAAGGTAAGGAAGGAATAAGGGAGGGAGGGGACAGAGAAGGGAGATAGTGAGGGAAGGAGGGGAGGGGAGGGGACAGAGAAGGGAGATAGTGAGGGAAGGAAGGGAGGGGAGGGGACAGAGAAGGGAGATAGTGAGGGAAGGAAGGGAGGGGAGGGGACAGAGAAGGGAGATAGTGAGGGAAGGAGGGGAGGGGAGGGGACAGAGAAGGGAGATAGTGAGGGAAGGAGGGGAGGGGAGGGGACATAGTAGGGAGATAGTGAGGGAAGGAGGGGAGGGGAGGGGACAGAGAAGGGAGATAGTGAGGGAAGGAGGGGAGGGAGGGGACATAGTAGGGAGATAGTGAGGGAAGAAGGGGAGGGGAGGGGACAGAGAAGGGAGATAGTGAGGGAAGGAGGGGAGGGGAGGGGACATAGTAGGGAGATAGTGAGGGGGGGGGGCAACAAGAATACCTCCCTAGGTGTGACAATAGTAACGTGACAGAGAAGGCGCCCGGCGTGACATGACGTGACCACTTCCTCAGGGTCGCGGCTATGGAGGGCGTGGTGTGTGTGTGTGTGTGTGTGTGCAACGGAATATCTGTGTTTACGTAACCAAGCATCCCAGACACACACACGCAATTACCATGCATGTGTGTGTGTGTGTGTGTGTGTGTAAAATAGTCAGGTGTGTATGCTTGTATGTAATGCGTGTATGGAATGCTGCTTATATACAAAAGGTAAATATAAATATAAAACTTAAAAATAATTTGTCCATTATAGTAAGCTCCATAAAACACACCAAAAAATTTACAAAAGAGAGAGAGAAAAAAAAAAAAAATAGGCTGTATAGAACATGAATATATACATAATTTACACAACGAAGCAAGTTAACAAAATCCGCCCTGAAGTTGATGACCACGTCGTAAGGTGACAAGGGACAAGGACGGATGGAGAGGTGGTAGGAAATAAAATAAAGTAAAAGTGTATTATTTTGTATGAAGGAAAAGCATTGTGTGTGTTGTGTGTGACTCCTTGACTCCTATGATGTTGTGTATGTGTATGTGTGTGTGTGTGTATGTGTGTGAGTGTGTGTGTGTGTGTGTGACTCCTTCTTGACTCCTATGATGTTTTATTCTCTTGTACACACACGAACAATTGTCTGTGTGTGTGTGTGTGTACGATTGAGTATATATGTTTTGGAGGAGTATGACTTAGTTTGTTTGTTTGTGTGTGTGTGTGTGTACGATTGAGTTTATATGTGTTTTGGAGTGTGTGTGTGTGTTGTTGTTGTTGTTGTTGGGTTAGTTAGTGTAATCATATATGTACGTGTGTAACCTTCTGTGTGTCTAGTTGGTGGAATGCAGGCTGTACACACACACTATTCTATACTGACTTTTGTGTTCAGTATTAACAAGAAAAAAAATGTCGTGTGTCATAATAGAACAAACCCGGACAAAGGAAGAGAGAGAGAGAGAGAGAGAGAGAGAGAGAGAGAGAGAGAGAGAGAGAGAGAGAGAGAGAGAGAGAGAGAGAGAGAGAGGAGAAAAAAATATATAGTCTTACGTTTTCAAATTGTGTACGATTCGTGTCTCTTAACTAGATTGTTTGTGTGTGTGTGTGTGTGTGTGTGTGTGTGAAGAGGAGAGGAAGGAAGGGGAAGAAAGGAGACGGGGAAGATAAAAAATAAATAAAAGAAAGAGAGAGTGTGAAGGGGAAGGGAAGAAGAGAGAGGAAAGAGCGAAGAAAGGTGAAGGAAGTTAAGAGTAGAGAAAATAATAATAAAAGAGGAAAGTAAAAGTAAAGAAACGAGTGAAGAATTAAAAGTAGAGAAACGAGTAAAAAATTAAAAGTAGAGAAACGAGTAAAGAATTAAAAGTAAAGAAACGAGTAAATAATAATAAAAGAGAAATGTAAAAGTAAAGAATTAATGTTCTCAGTTGACAACACCAAGGCCGGAACTTTCGGACTTAACGTTTTGGGCTTATACTGTACGTCATATATCTAACTCAAACCCTTATACCTACCTATACTGACCACACCCTCTGTACCGCACCCCTACACACACACACACACACACTCACACACTCCCCAAAACATATAAACTTAATCGTACACACACACACACACACACACACACACACACACACACACACACTCCCAAAATATATATAAACTTAATCGTACACACACACACACACACACACACACACATCACCACTAAATTCGAATATATTTCTTTATCTATTCCTTCTGATTATTGCTGCAGAGAGAGAGAGAGAGAGAGAGAGAGAGAGAGAGAGAGAGAGAGAGAGACTGTAAATAATAAGAGGTTGAGTCAACACACACAACCAACTTTTCCTGGGGGTTCCTGCTTGGGGTGTGGTCCGCTGAAGGAATGTGAGAGGTTTGTATGTATGTATGTGTGTATGTGTGTTTGTGTAAGTGTGTATGTGTGTTTGTGTATGTGTGTATGTGTGTTTGTGTAAGTGTGTATGTGTGTTTGTGTGTTTGTGTATGTGTGTTTGTGTATGTGTGTATGTGTGTTTGTGTGTTTGTGTATGTGTGTTTGTGTATGTGTGTATGTGTGTTTGTGTGTTTGTGTAAGTGTGTATGTGTGTTTGTGTAACGGTTTGGTCTTTTACTGATGGTCACCAACATTTTAGTCTTGTGTGTGTATGTGTCAGTGAATTAATTCTCTTCAGTTGAACATAATCGTCAGGAGTTTATTAACGTAATTAAACAATGTCAGGTTTTCCACAATACAATTACATCAAACAATTAAGGCAGGTACTGTATTTATAGGATCCAGTTCAATTAAGTGGATTGGATCGGGACTATAATATTCCAAACCACTCCAAAGTGTCATTATCATAAGTAGATAAATAATAAAAGACAGTATCTATGTTTTGTATGGATGTGGCACTTTAAAGTTTGACTAATAAATAATAAGAGTTTGACAAGGGAATGAAGGTCAGTTTACGAATAGTTAAGTAGAGTAATGAAGGTTTTGATCAAGATGACGGTAAGGTTTCTTTCTCCATACATCTACTACTACCATCAAGGCCGACTGTGACGTAACCCTCAGTCTGTAATCAGTGGCTGAGAACTTCCAGACACTTATCGTCAGAGTGTGTTGCGTGGGAAAATCTGCCCTGGTAGTTATCGTGGCTCCGCATCTGAGAACGGCACCAGAATATTACACCCATAAATTGTCAGTGGAATGTAGACTCGTGATACGTAATCCCTGACCAGAGACGAACGGAAGGCACCACACACACACACACACACACACACACACACACTCACACACACACACACACACACACACACACACACACACACACACACACACCACACACACACACACACACACACACACACACACACACACACACACACACTCACACACACACACACACACACCACACACACACACACACACACACACACATACACATATACCCTACATTCGAACTCATCAGCCTCTACAGTATATGTGTACTGAGTGTGGGAAATTGAGCAATACCGAGCAATACCTGGCGATTCGAAGCTTTCTGCTCCTCACACTCTGGTCAGAAATTATGTATCACGAGTGTACAGCGAGAGACCAAAGTTGCATCGTAGTCGTCGTTCTGTCTGATTTTAATTATGAAGGACATACAACGAACCACACTGTTATAACCCAACACCAAAAAAATGAATATACTGTACCTCTTCATTTGATTTGGGCCGTATATAATTACTCAAACAACCGCTACTAGCAACTTATGATCAAATGTTTGGTTTATCATTTGGCAGTTGTTGTAACCAATATTATGGTCACGATTCTTGCCTTCCGTTTTGTTTACATTTTTCATTCATGGTTTGTGCCCAACAGATTGTAATGGGGTTTGGTATCATGGGACACAGTGGTCAAATGGTTATTCTAGTCATAGTAAAAGAAGTGTGTTGGACTTGGAAGTGGCTCAGTGCCCCGACAGACCATCTCAAGGAAACTTTAATACGGACTTCGTGGTACAGTACACATCTTAAGGAGAGGATACACTTTAGATACATTGGAGTGCCTTGATTCCTCCAAAGTATGCCAGGAAACAAACCCAGATGAAGAAAAATAATGGTATCCTGTTGCCTGGAATAGTTTGGAGGAATCATAATCACCAAAAATGTCAAAACTATACCCTCCCCTTAAACTGAGACAACCAACTTAGGATTCAACATACTTTATCAAAATTCACTTCGGTTTAAAAACACTCAAATGTGAAACCGCAGCCATACATACAGTCAGTAATATGTGAATACTGTACACGCACGCACATAACCACTGAAGTACACACACACACACACACACACACACACACACATGACAGTCTCTCGTGTCCTTGAAGGTCGAGTATGTATTTTCGAGACTTGTTGCTCAATTGCAAGAAGAGGCCGCGGTCATGTTGCAAGTGGCTCTGCTTAGTAACGGAGAGGAGGGGGAGGGGAAGAAATAATGAAAGAGAGAGAGAGAGAGAGAGAGAGAGAGAGAGAGAGAGAGAGAGAGAGAGAGAGAGAGAGAGAGAGAGAGAGAGAGATTCATGCACCGATACGAAACACAATTAGCATAGAAGAGTGACAGATAGAATGGGAATTTGAGTGAGAGTAAGAGTGGGAGTGAGAGTGGGAGTGGGAGTGAGAGTGAGAGTGAAAGTGGGAATGGGAGTGAGAGTGGGAGTATTGATAAGAGTGAAAGAAAGAGTTATAAATGAGAGAGAGAGAGGAAGGAAAGACAAATAGTGAGAGTGAACTATCTCACTCACTCACACACAAACACACATTCACAACGCACCACCACCATCCACTCACACACAAACACACAAACACACATTCACAACGCACCACCACCATCCACTCACACATACACATACACACACACACACATACACACACACACACACAACACAGATTGATTACACAGACAGACGTGCTTCTGTTTGTTTATCTGGAGTTTTGTTTTTCTTATAATCTGTTTTGCTGTGTGTGTGTTTGTGTGCCTGTGTGTTTTTTTGTTATTTTTTTAGCTATGTGTGTGTGTGTGTGTTTTGCCATGTGTGCGTGTGTTTTGCCGTGTGTGTGTGTGTGTGTGTGTGTTTTGCCGTGTGTGTGTGTGTGTGTTTTGCCATGTGTGTGTGTGTTTTGCCGTGTGTGTGTGTGTTTTGCCGTGTGTGTGTGTGTTTTGCCATGTATGTGTCTGTGTGTTCTCTGTATTTACTTTCTTGTTCTGTGTGTCTGAAGTGTGTGTGTGTGTGTGTGTGTGTGTGTGTGTTGGTGTTGTATAATTAGCCTACTTGACAGTACGTTACTCTCTCTCTTTCTGTGTGTGTGTGTGTGTGTGTGTGAGTTTTATTTATGACACTGCTGGTTAAAGTATATTTATTTTTTTATTTCTTATAAGATTTGTCTGTTGTCTTCATAAATGCCAATGTATACAGCCTCAAGAACATGTGTACTTACTCGTTAACACACACACACACACACACACACACACACACACACACAATTATACTTCCAAGTAACCACACGAGAATTGGAGCGTGTGTGTGCGTATGAGTGAGTTACGAGCGTACTCATCTATGTGTGTGTGTGTGTGTGTGTGTGTGTGTGTGTGTGTGTGTGTGTGTGTGTGTGTGTGTGTGTTGCAATGATAACTCCTTGTATCTGTTTGGAAGCAACGAACCGAAATCTTGTGAATGGAAGTTTCGGCACGACAACTAATAAAAGATTTGATGTCAGTCAGTCAGTCAGTCAGTCCATCATTCATTCAGTCAGTCATTCAGTCCGTCATTCAGTCCGTCATTCAGTCCGTCATTTAGTCCGTCATTCAGTCCGTCATTCAGTCCGTCATTCAGTCCGTCAGTCAGTCCGTCAGTCAGTCCGTCATTCAGTCAGTCAGTCCGTCAGTCAGTCAGTCAGTCCGTCATTCATTCATTCAGTCAGTCAGTCAGTCAGTCAGTCAGTCAGTCCGTCATTTAGTCAGTCAGTCCGTCATTCAGTCAGTCAGTCAGTCCGTTCATCCTGGACTCAAAGAATGAAAGCGTCCATTTCCCAGATAACAGCAGCAGCAGGAGGAGGAGTCCGTGGGTAATGCAGTAACACAGTCACACCTTTATTTCGCTGGGGTTTTATTTTCTTTCACAGTTTCGGTCATGATAACACACACACACACAAAACACACACACGCACATACAAAACATACACACACACAAAACATACACACACACACAAAAACACAAAAAACACACACACACACACAAAATATCTCGTATGGTGAGCCGGAAGTAGTTCGTCCCACTTCTACAAATGTTTTCTCTACGTCATGAAGGAAACCAAACCTTGATACTCGTCTAAAAAAATGACAAGAATAAAAGTTGGTATTCCATCTCTCTTTCTCTATATATATATCACTTAGTTTCTGAAATTTAGAGTGCTACTGATTCCTTCAAACCCTGCCAGAGAGAACAGGCTACCCTAACTCTGTATACGAGGAGGGAATCAATGTCTGTTGGGTTGAATTATTTGGAGGAATCATTGTATCCCACGAATTCGTTCATGATATTAGACCCCCTTTAAAGATTACTGGTGTATTGGTTTCATATAGTGGTTATAGTGGTGGTAGTAGTGAGAGTGGAAATGGTGGTATAGTAGTGAGAGTGGATGTGGTGGTAGTAGTAATAGTGGTAGTGGTGATAGTTATGGTGGTGGTGGTGGTGGTAATGAAGTTAACAATAATAATGGTAGTGGTAGTAGTAGTGGGAGTGGTAGTAGGGATAGTGGAAGTGGTGGTGGTGATAGTTATGGTGGTGGTGGTAATGAAGTTAACAATAATAATAGTAGTGGTAGTAGAAGTGGAAGTGGTAGTAGTGAGAGTGGAAGTGGAAGTGGAGGTAGTACTAGTGGGGGAGAAATTTAAGTAGCCCATCACCTTGTTTCCACCTGATATGTCCGGATGAAGCCTTTTAGCTCAATTCCACACGAGCCTCAAGGGACGATTTAACTCACAAGGTAAAAAAAATAGAAATATATATCGTTACTTTAATACCTCGTGGCAAGGCAAGGTTGTGTTGTGGTGGGGGGTGTTACTGTTGTTGTTGTTGTTGTTTGGACTTTAGTATTTAATGCAGGTGGTGTATGTGGTGATGTTGGTGAGTTTGGTGGTGATAGTGTTGGTGTTAAGTGGTGGTGGTGGTGGTGGTGGTGATGGTGGTGGTGATAGTGTTGCTATGTGTAGTGATGGTGTTGTTAGTACAGTAGTGTGTGTGTGTGTGTGTGTGTGTGTGTGTGTGTGTGTGTGTGTGTGGTGCATGAAGGTATAAGTGGTAGTGTTAGTACAGTGGTGTAAATCGTGACACTCACAACATAGAAAACAGTCAAGTCATAATATTCTTTAGTTCCCTCGAGTGAGCGGTGTGAAATCCTCCATTGTCTTGAGAACACAGTGACGAGGCTGGTCAGCTGAAAATTATCAGAGAAAATTATGATGGTACGAAACATAATCATTAAGCTTTGAGACTTATTAAATTCAGAGCTGTTTTCATAGCAGTGACACCAGCTGTTAAGTAATGGAAGTAAACAATAAGCTATGACACTACAAATTACCGCTATCATTGCATATGCCGGAACAGTATATACCTTTAATTTACTATATAATTAACACGTACGAATGACTCCGTGGTTTTTATGACTGGGCAATAGTGCTACTGTACCTTGAGGGACCTGTGATGAGATGTTAAGTTTGTGAATGGGAAGATTGTGATTACTCCAGTGAGTGCCACGAATCAGTTTTCTTCAGTATAGGTTAAATTTATTTCACTACAGAGTATGAAGGAATCTGAAACCCTTAGTTTTCTGCTGCAATTTAAGTGTGATGATGTCGAGTTAGTCTGGTTCAAGTGAAAGACTCTGTTCCGCTTCCACCGTAATAATAAAAATTATGAAGATTATTATTATTATGTTGAGTGTGTTTGTTGGTGTAAGTGAGAGAATCTGTACCGCTTCCACTGTAGTAATAACATTGATGATGATATATAATTATGTTGAGTATGTCTGGTGTAAGTGAGTCTGTTTCTCATCCCCTATGTGTGTATTTTGTGCAGTACTTCCCTCAGCTGGCAAAGGGTGTCCGTCCAATTGACCACAGACAACCACAACCACCATCACCATCACCACCACCATCACCACCACTGCCTCTAATTACTAACCTGTCTTACCCACCACCACCAGCCACCACCACCAGCTGTGTCACCACCTCTATACGTTTTCTCCCACCACGCCTTGCCTATATAGTCACTCCAGATAATAGTGAAGGAGGGAAGTGATCATAGCAACTGCAGTAATATCCGTATATACAGATGTGTTAGCTTAGATGAGGATGCGAATCGAGGAAGCTGAGTGAGGTTGTGATGTTGAGGGTATAATTATTGTAGTCGTGGTTGGGAAAGAAGGGATTGGTTGTGGTTGTGGTTGTGGTAAAGAAGAGTGTTGTTTGTTATTGTTTACCTGTGTGTGTGTGTGTATGTGTGTGTGTGTATGTGTGTGTGTGTGTGTGATAATGTATTACTGTGTTACCGTGCAATTTATCGGGAGTGTATTGTATTAAACTGTGTGTGTGTGTGTGTGTGTGTGTGTGTGTGTGTGTGTGTGTGTGTGTGAGTGTTAACAAAGCCTCTTATAACTGGTGGATGGATGTATGTTCACCAAGTTTGTCAGTATTCAGCCAATGACTTGCTCTTGAAGAATAACTGGGCCATCCATCCCCAAATTCATCAGTCTATCTGTCACAGTACAAACAAACAAACAAACACCCCAAAAATGTCTGGATGAAATATCGCTAGTTTTTTGTATGATATATTGAAACAAATTCCTCCTAACTAATATCAGAAATCAGACGCCCTCAATGATACTAATAGGGGGATGTTGTGTTTCATGGGATACTTTTGGAGGAATCATAGACCTTCCAATTCACCAACACAAAAGAATCTCCCCTAATTAAAGTGGTCATTCGTGTTTGGTACATTGGAGTGCCTTGATTCCTCCAAAGTATGCTGGGAAACAGGACCAGAACTGCAAAAGTAATGGTGTTCTGTTGCTTGGAATAGTTTGAAGGATTTAGTTGCTCCAGATTTACCAACACACACAAAAAAAAAGGAAATACGCCTGGACGACCATACGAGGTAAATAAACAAACACTTTATATGAACATTCCACAACACGAGACAACTTCATGTTTTACAATCGTTCTATAACATTTCGCACTGTAAGCTTTCACCACCATCACCACCATCACCATCACCACCATCACCACCACCACCATCACCATCACCACCACCACCACCATCACCACCACCTCGTCACGTTCTCACTCCCATCTCTATTGTACCTTTCACAGGATTTACTCATTTTATTGTCGTGTTTATGGTTATGATGGTGGTGATAGGAAAGCTTGGCAATATCATGTGTAAAACGAACTAATTTATTTTGGAATGGTCCATAGTCGACACGTTCACTCTCGCCTAAATATATACCAATTGCCAAATCACTTCTCCCTATTCAATTTAACACCAGAGCAAATTCAGAACTACGAGCCTTTACTATCACTATATATTACTATTTACTGTTGCTATTTCACAGAAGAAGAAGCAAAAGCGAAATATTTGCAGTGAAAAATGTTCCAAGTAAACCAATCTCATTTGTGTGACTTGTATCGTGTGTGAAAATGGTTGGTTCACCTGCTGGGTGGGACGATGTGAGACGAATGGGAGTGTGGCAAGGAACGGAGTAGTAACCTGTGACACAACAACTATACAGTGGCAATGACTCGTATCTACACACACACACACACACACTAGAAATAAACAAAACACACACACACACACACTAGAAATAATAAAAAAAAAAACCACACACACTAGAAATAAACAAAACATACACACACTAGCACTAGAAGTAAACAAAACACACACACACTAGCACTATAAGTAAACAAACACACACACATACTAGCAGTAAACAAACACACACACACACTAGAAATAAACAACACACACACACACTAAAGGTAAACAAACAAAAAACATATATAAAAATACTACAATAGTTTCGGTGTGTGTTGTGAAAGGCGAGGAAATATAATTGGACTAAACACTCATTGTCTACACTCACACGGATGATGATGATGAGTGTGTGTGTGTGTGTGTGTGTGTGTGTGTCAGCTCACCAACACTCACTTCTAGAACTCAAGTCACCTTACATTGGCAAGTATTTCCTTCGTTTTCCTTGACTTCCTTGCATCATCTTCCTCCGATTTACAGCTGCTATTAACTCATTCATTCCCTCTACTCATAGCTATAGCCTCGTTGATCCATGCACCGTCACACTCACTTACTCACTCACTCACTCACTCCTATCATCCATTCACTGCATCCATAACAATTCACCCATCGACTCACTCACCCACACTGTTGTAATTCCCACCCTGTCACACCCACTCACTCACTTACCCACACTGTTGTAATTCCCACCCTGTCACACCCACTCACTCACTCACCCACACTGTTGTAATTCCCAAGCCAAAGATTTGCCATAGTGGTTTTCACGGCCTAATGCTGACAGTATAAAAAAAATGATGTACAGTAGTTATGGTGGTTTGTTATAAGCTGTTAAAAATGTACGCTCCGTTGGGCTCACGTCCCCTCGGTGTCGTAAAGGACTGTAAATAAATATAGGTTCGTAGTTTATAATGCAATTTCGAGTAGTTAGTTAGTTGTATTGTATGTTTTGGGATGGAACTAGTGCTTGGCTTGGCTTGGTTGCTGCAGTAATTGTTGCATGGTGTGCATTCAGTGTCTTTCAATATAGATTTGCTTTTATTTTTTAATATCGCTTGGTTGGAGTCCAGTGCAAATAGTTATAAGTAAAGTGTTTAGTGACAAAGAGGGGAAGAATCAGTAGCCAATGTACAGACAACATCACAATTCTCTTGATTCATGGAGGATAATAATAATCTTTGAAGTGTGTTAGTGTTTCCAGTAAAAGATTAGAGCGTCTTGTTGTAGACTAAAGGGGGTGCGGGAGTAGGGGACAGGCTTGGTAGGGGGTTATGGGTGTGTGGGAATAGGGGACAGGCTTTCTACCCCCTCAAGCCTGTTTCCCTATTGGTTTAAGGTGGACGTACATATATTGTACATGAAACCATAATGAACCAAACTTATTTTCTTTTGTAGCTGTATATACACGGTAATTAGAAAATGCTGCTGTGAGTTGTATAAAGACATGCAGGGGTGGTGGGCTAAAATGTTTGCTGACAATTGTTCACACCAAGTTCAGTAACATCATTAGAATAAAGATGTGTCTGAACAAAATAAAAGATAGACAGAGCAAAATTCAACCCTAATAAGACATTGATTGATCAGTGTCCAGCAGTGTGTGTGTGTGTGTGTGTGTGTGTGTGTGTGTGTGTGTGTGTAAATGCGTGTGTGTGTGTGTGTGTGTGAGCGTGTCTATGTGTGTGTGTGTGTGTGTGTGTGTGTGTGTGTGTGTGTATTGGTTTGCGGCAGCCCCACCTAATACGGTTGAGTAAGTGAACTGGCAGCTTTCTCATCACCTTTCTCTCGCTACAACCATTATTGACTCTTAGCCAACCTTGTCTTGCTTGACTAGGTGAACCCCGTAAGGAAGAAAGTGATGGGTGGGGGAGGGAAGTGTGTGTGTGTGTGTGTGTGTGTGTGTGTGTGTGAAGGAGTTATATGGCCAAGTGAGAGAGTGGTGGAGTTAGGAGTGGAGATGGATGTTGTTGTTGTTGTTGTAATGAGTGAGAGTGAGTGAATCAGTGAGTGAGTAGGTGAAAGAATGAGCGAGTGAGTGAGTGTGAAAGTGCGTGAGTGATATAATGTGAGAGTGAGTGAGTTAGTGAGTGAGTGAGTGATGATGGAAATATTTGGGTCAGTGTTGAAGTGAGTGAGAGTTCCTGTGGTCGAGGTAGTAAGGAAACCCACAGGTAATTGATCGAGTGAATATCAGCAGTTGGTTTGATGGTGTTCAGACGAGAGAGCCAACAAGATATTAATGAATGAATGACAAAAAGTGTATGAAGAATGGGAAGGCTTTGGAGCAGGTAAGAGTGAGTGAGACTGAAGGAAAGTATAAGTAAGGAAATCCTACCAGAATAGTAGCTAACAATGAAACCTGATTACTTACCCTATTAAAATGTGGCAAAGTTGCTTAGGTTAGTTTTCATAGGATTTCTAAACGTGATTTCTAAGATACACTATAATCATATAACAATAAGCTATTTACGAGCGTTTGTAAGAATTGACTGACTGCCTGACTGCCTGACTGACTAACTGCCTGACTGCCTGACTGACTAACTAACTGACTTGGCCCAGTATAGATGACCCCCCCCCTTAAGGTAATCACAGACCTTCCAATATATATATATATATATATACACATACACAAAAAAAAAAAAAAAAAAAAAAAGATAAATAATAATAAAAAAAAAAATATATATATATCAACCATAAAGTGTCGAGCCTAAGTAAGTTGATTACAGCATTGAAACTTGACACTAGAGGCCGGGAAAGTGACGGTGATTATGGTAATGGTGATTATGGTGAAGGTTATGGTGAGTGAATGAAGGCTGTGGATTGGGGGATTAGGTTGTGATGGTGGATTGGGTGATTGAGTGGAAGCTGTGGATTGGGTGATTTAGGCCATAAAGTCGTGTACTGTTTAATATCCACCATTATTTTCTGTCCACCTAATGCGGTTCCACTGACACTACGAATTAATAATAACCCTCTCTCGTGCACGGTTGACGCTCTTCTGAGTTTGTGTCACTGTTATAATACGCCGTTATTATACGCCGTTTTGTTTCATTGATGGTACTTGGTAATTAATTTATTTGGTGAGAGATCAATCATACTCACCATAATCTCGTAAATCAAGTCTGGGTTCGGAGATTTTTTTTTTTTTTTTTTTTGCATTATTATTTTACATTGTATTTATTCTGTTACATTATTTTCTTAGAGTTTGAGGCAAAAAAAAAAAAAAAAAAAAACTGGCCGGCTGATTAAAAACCTTGTTACGAATTTGTAAATATTAGACAGAGTAACATTGTAAATATTAAGTTAAGGCACGTAATCATTTGTGGTCAATTTGGAGTCAATGTTGGCCTCCAAACTCACCTATAAAACACATCCCTTGTATAATTTCATATGGAGGGGAAAAAATAATGGAGTTCTGTTTCTTGGAATAGTTTGGAGGATTCAGTTGCATCAATACACCTGGTGAGTTTTGTGTTTACGGAAACCTTTTATCGACTTGGTGGATTTTATGACACACAAGAAAATCAGGCATTCATTCAATCAATCAACCAACCAACCAATCAGGCATTCATTCAATCAATCAACCAACCAACCAATCAGGCATTCATTCAATTAATCAACCAACCAACCAATCAGGCATTCATTCAATCAATCAACCAACCAACCAATCAGGCATTCATTCAATCAATCAACCAACCAACCAATCAGGAATTCATTCAATCAATCAACCAACCAACCAATCAGGCATTCAGTCAATCAATCAATCAATTAATCACACAAAACAAACCCTGTCCATTATTTCCTCTTTGACTTACCCAATATGAAGAGTAGTAATGATCTCCGCATCTTTGCCACCATCAATCACTCTGTGGAGACAAGAACACACACACAGTTAGTATTATGGTTCATTAGCCTATAGACAGCAGGTCGTATAGACATAACATAGTAATAGTACAGAGTTTAAATATGAGGGTACTACACTTTAGATACTATACGTGCCTGGGAGTGCCTTGATTCCTCCAAAGTATGCCAAGGAAGGTAAAGGACCAGAAATTGACAAAAAAAATAAAAAAAATAAATGACTGGTGAACTGTTGTTGTTGTTGTTGCTTGGAATAGTTTGGAGGATGATTTAAACACCCCCAGATTTGCCACGAACACTGTACCATCTCTCTACCATAGAGTTAAAAAGGTGGCACAACGCAATCAATGCCTACGAAATTAAAGCGTGTAAAGATTGTAAACAAACCGAAATTTTGAAGAGGAGAGTGTTGGCTGAAGGTAAGAGAGAGAGAGAGAGAGAGAGAGAGAGAGAGAGAGAGAGAGAGAGAGAGAGAGAGAGAGAGAGAGAGAGAGAAGTAAGATATTTCAGAAGGCCCCCCCAGTGTAGATGAGAAAGTGTGTTGGGGCGAATGAGTCTACTGGTGATGTGTGGATTTAGCAGTACTGTACCTGATGTTTCTTTGCTTTCCCACAACTGTAATAAATTTCCGTCTACACCGACACCAAGTACAGTACAGTATGATAGTTTCCATTTCCCACAGCTGTCACGAGGTTCAATAATCATATATTGCTCCAACAACGGTATGATCAGCAAGTACAGGGGTAGTTATATAAAAAAAAAAAATAGTTCATTCCCCTGTCACAATAACCACCACAGAAGCTAGTCAGTCATAAGTCGGTCGCTACACTGATCAGAATCTCTCGTTGTTGGGATGCTATCAAATTGACCCCTTTGAATTTGGCCCAGTTAAAATTGGTTCCTTTGAAATTGGCCCCCTAGGTAGGAAGGGAGGGAAGGCGAGACAATGTCACTCCAATTTCAATCAAGCTGAAAGGAAACTCGTATATACATTCCCGGGTAAATAGACGTTGCTCAAATAGAAAGTGGCAGTCCCATTAGCAAAGCAGTCGCTCGCAGAAAAAGTAGAAACTGTAAATATAGGGTGTTTGCAAGTCGTTTAGATCGTGTGTGTGTCTGTGTGTGAGATGAGGAAGAGTACACATACACACGTCTCTTGCGGTCACCGGATAGGGAAGAGATGAAACGTGAATTGGTGACGAAACGAAACGTGACGACGACTTGCTGACGAATCGTGATTTGGGGATGTAATGAACAAACTAAAGTCTGTTCAAAATTTGTGTTCCACTAGCCTCTATCTAGCTAGCTATTTCTATCTGTCTATCTATAGCTATTTCTATCTAGCTATTTCTATCTATCTAACTATCTAACTATCGCTCTATCAATCTATCTATCTATTTCTATCTATCTAAGCATAAGAGGCCAAAAAGAACAAAAGTTTTGAACAGAGTATAGCAGTGACTGAAATGAGGTGAGAGTTAGTTGGGGTTGAGCTACAGTACACACTATAAAAAAAAATTGGGGTCTGGTGGTTCTGAAAATGATTGTCACTGCTTATAATGCCCCGGGAATACACAAGTTAATTTTTTTCATCGTCTCATGGGTCAGAGAATTGTACCGATTGGTTTTCATGGTGTGTATAAAGTAGTAAGGAAGTATGAGAAGGTGACAAAATGTAAACAGAGGACGAAGTGGGATTAAGTAAGGGAGAAGTAGAGACGTAAGAGTTATACATGTATGTGTGTGTGTGTGTGTGTGTGTGTGTGTGTGTGTGAGTGTGTGTGTGTGTTAGGATCGAATAGGTGTGTGTGTGTGTGTGTTAGGATCGAATAGGTGTGTATGTGTGCGTGTGTGTGTGTGTGGTAGGATCGAATAGGTGTGTGTGTGTGTGTGTGTGTGTGTGTGTGTGTGTGTGTGTGTGTGTGTGTGTGTGTGTGTGTGTGTGTGTGTGTGTGTTATAATCGAATAGGAATCAGGAAGACAGTAATATATGCAGGGAGCGAGAAATAGGATAAGCGAACGATAAGAAGATAAATGTGGAAGGAAGATAGATAGCGAGAAGAGAAATGTGGAAGGAAGAGAGATAGTGAGAAGGAAGAGAAATGTGGAAGGAAGAGAAATGTGGAAGGAAGAGAAATGTGGAAGGAAGAGAGATAGTGAGAAGGAAGAGAAATGTGGAAGGAAGAGAGATAGTGAGAAGGAAGAGAAATGTGGAAGGAAGAGAGATAGTGAAAAGGAAGAGAGATAGTGAGAAGGAAGAGAAATGTGGAAGGAAGATAGATAGTGAGAAGGAGGAGAAAAGTGGAAGGAAGAGAGATAGTGAGAAGGAAGAGAAATGTGGAAGGAAGATAGATAGTGAGAAGGAAGAGAAATGTGGAAGGAAGAGAGATAGTGAGAAGGAAGAGAAATGTGGAAGGAAGAGAGATAGTGAGAAGGAAGAGAGATAGTGAGAAGGAAGAGAGATAGTGAGAAGGAAGAGAGATAGTGAGAAGGAAGAGAAATAGAGGTTTGTGAAATTGAGACAGTAAGGAGATATATTTAGGATACAACTTTCTCTCTCCAACAGCTAGGAAAGACGAAAACTATAAGAGAGAAAGAAGACTATATCAGGATTCGCCCTCTTAACTTGATTCCTCCAAAGTATGCCAGGAAACAGACCCAGATGAAGAAAAATAATGGTATCCTGTTGCCTGGAATAGTTTGGAGGAATCATAATCTCCAAAAATGTCAAAACTATACCCTCCCCTTAAAGCTCATGATCACATTCAATATGGGGTCACTATTTCCTCTAAAACGTATAATATTATGTTGTTTCCTTTATATTCCCACGTCAATACTTATTCTCCTGCCTCTCCTATACTCGTCCTCACTCATCCTGTCTGTATTCCTGGTTTATTTTTATTTTATTTGGTATCTAGAATAAGTCTGAGAGTTTTTTTTTTTATTCTGAGTAATGATTGTCTTTTGTTTGTTCCTCTCCCTCTCTTCTTGTTTGTTTGTTTGTTTGTTTGTTTATTTATTCTACTTCTCCCATGATTGTTGTTTTTTATATTCTCCCCCACCTCTATCTCTCTCTCTCTCTCTCTCTCTCTCTCTCTCTCTCTCTCTCTCTCTCTCTTTCTTTCTTTCTTGTTGTTTGCACTTGACATTTACTCATCCCATGCAGGCCTGGTCTTGTGTTTTGTGTTTTCTCAGTTTTCACTCTAGATAACACAAATCCCACCCATCACCATCATCACCATCATCATCACCAACACCATCATCACCATTTATCACCATCACCAACATCATCATCATCATCACCATCACCATCTCTTGCTCTCATTACTACACCTTCACTTCTTCCGTCTATCCTATCACTATCCTAAGGTGACTTGGGAGGTACTGTACTTTAAATTAATTATGGGGATAGTACACTTTTGGTACATTAGAGTGACTTATTAATTTCTCCAAAGTATGCCAGGAAACAGGAACCCGGAATAACAGAAATAATGGTGAATGGTTGATTGGAATAGATTTGAGATTTTAGTCACTCCAGATTTTCCAACATCATTTAATCGCATAAATATAAGAGTGACGTACACACAGAGTAGAAGCGTAAGTATAGCATAGTGTTAATGAGGTTGATGACGTCTGCACATTAGCGTTTGTAGTTGCCAGAACCGAGTGACATGAGGGGCGTGAAGGTGGTAACGAGAGGGGACCAAAAATGTGTGAAACGTGCGATGGTAGTGTAGGTGGTGTTGGTGGTGGAGGGAAAGGAGAGGAGGAGCGTCAGGCGGCAGTGGACAGGTGGGTGTAAGAACATAATTATGAACAATGAGGAAGGTTTAACGTCGCCACCACTAAGTTTTAAACGGTTGAGGTAAGGTAGAGGAGGTACTTTATATCTGTTGAGGTAAGGTAGAGGAGGTACTTTATATCTGTTGAGGTAAGGTAGAGGAGGTACTTTATATCTACGAGTATGGGTCCGTCCACAGTCCCCTATAGTAAGGCTGACGTTGGCAAGCATATATAGCACATAGAGGGAGCAGCATTCCTTCACCTGACTAAAGGAAGAGGGGAGGAAACAGAGAGGGACACAACAAGCCTGGGAAGAGAGAGGCTATAATAATTGGACACATATGACTGGTAGGCTCAAAAAAAAAAAAAAATAATAATCTCCCTCAAGTCCTCCAGGTCTGATTATGTATAGGAGTATTGTACGTGCAACGATGGCGTGTGACGAGTGTTAAGGCGTGGCGCATACACTGTCAAGCAGCAAGCCAGGCGTAACATACTCTCTCTCTTCACCTGTTTACCTTCCATTCAACACCACACACACACGCCGCCCGTCCTTTCTCTCTCTTTCAAACATTGCGGTCGTGAACTAGAGTATCACATTACAACCGGGTCTTTTTCTTACTAACTGAAGTATAATTATGGACTTTTTTTTTTATGGGGTCCTGGTGTCGGTCTGGCCTATTAATAGTTCTTAAATGTGTGTCATATTCTGGCCCAGGTTTGAATCATCCCACATACATTTCAAACATTCACACACAGTCGAGAAAAAATCATGACAAACACACTTTCTTCATCTATACATACGCAATTATAGACACTTCAACATACATAAACACTCTTTCTCCACATAACCACTAGAATCTCACGTATAATGCATCCCTTTATCGCACCCTAACCTATAACCAAACACAACCACCGATACACTAATCTTACTTTACACATACAACCCCAGACACATCCCATACAACCAACCCACACCCACCCACATACAACCACACACATACAACCTCACATACATACACTTACAACCTCACACACCCACATACAACCACACACATACAACCTCACATACATACACTTACAACCTCACACACCCACATACAACCACACACATACAACCTCACATACATACACTTACAACCTCACACACACACATACAACCACACGCATACAACCTCACACACACACCAACGCACACACACCCAACACAACACCTATCAAATTAGAAAGCTACTGATTCCTGCTAGCTATGCATGCCAGAAGACAGACGCCATCAAAAGTACTGATAGGGGATCTGTTTGGCGGCATAGTTTGCAGAAATCAGTACCTACCAATTGACCAATAAAAAATAAATCTCCCCTTATATCAACGAGAGTGATTATGTGTGTAGAGAGACTGACCCAAAAAACTCTCAACTGACCCTCCTGTTTGTTATATCATCACTCGTAATAACAGCTAGACAGTCAATAAGAATAAGTCACTATCCCAACACGTTTCACTTTTGCATCTGCTGGTCTTGTCTTGTATCAGTTTAGTTTCCTCCAGCTTGTTGTCCCAGATGTTTTTTATTTTTTTATTTTTTTGCTGGCATCATCATAGTTTACCCTCGTTTCTCCCCTCCTTCCATTAACCTAAAAAACGTGAGAAAAACTCACTACTATGTCTCTTAACAACACTCACTGGGCTATCTGTTTGTTTGTGAAGCTGGTGGAAATTGGTTCTGTCCATCACTACAAACTTTAAGTGGTCATTCGTATACGTGAGAGTGATGCAGAGTTTTTATGTGTTGATTATTTCATATGTGGAATTTTGATATGTGGATTGTGTTCATATGTGCGAGCCAAAATACGATGTGAATTGGTTCTCTCCGAAGATACCGACCGAAGCAGCGAATAATTCCTGGTACAGTCACGAGCACTGATAAAAAAATATACTGATAGATATACAGATTTGAACAGTTTAATTCACCAATCAAACTAATTCCAATGGAGATCTTATTGTGCTTTATTTTATTTACTGTCTCTAGGTATTCCAAGCACACCTGGATTCTTATTAGTACTCGTGACTGTACATACATACGTCAGGAAAAGCGGGACAGAGTTAAGTGAGATAGATGGAGAAGATATATACTGTAATACAACCTGAACACAACTTTCATCAGACCATTTGTTTGTGTAGTCAGATGTAAACCCCAACTCCTGCCTCCCCCCCTCCTTTCCTCTCCTGTCACCACAACTACCTATCCTAACCAAAACCTTCAATTGTACTGTATATATCCTAACCAAAACCTTCAATTGTACTGTATATAGGTAGTGTTGTAAAATTAAGAACTAATGTAAGACGAGTACCTTGTGTCATGCCGTGAGTTGAGGTGCTGTGTGTAGGTCAGAAAGTAGTTAGTGGTGATGATGAATGGATATCGATGCTGGCTTAGTTTGGAGTGACTCGACTTGCTGACTACTCGTGGGTGGTGCTTCTTTCCTTCAGTTGTACACTCTGAGACTCACACTCTCACACTGATCTTCACACACAGACAGACACACCGTCCTCCTCTAACACACACACACACACACACACACCTGCTGCACGCCCCGCCCCACCCCTTCCCCGCCGTCCGTCCCGCCCCCCGGCACCAACCACACTCTCCCCCACCCACTTTCTCCACCACCACCATCACCACTACCACCGCCATCCCCTTCAGTGTAGGTAGGTAGGTAGGTAGGACGGAAGGCAACCTCATTTATTTCTCTCTCTCTCTTTCTCTTATGTTTGCTCTCACTATCAGTCTTATTATCATCTCTTCATTATATTCTCATTAGGTTGTTGGTGTCACTCTCACTCTCTCTATCATTCTCCATTGTTTTCACACACTCAGTCTAAGTTAGGCTATTGTTGCTTGTCGTTCGGGTTAGGTTTGTCAAAGGATAGTATACTGTACGATTGTTACAGTACAGCCACTTGATGCATCCAAAGTTATAATCATAGAAAATACGACATGACTAATAACAAAAATAATGATGTCCTGTTGCTTGGAATTGTTTGCAGGAATCCTTTTGCTCCAGATTTATCGACACTGTACAGTCAAGAGCACTAATCAGTATCCAGGTGTCATGCTTCGAATACCTGGACAGAGACAGTAACTAAAAATACATAATAATAAGATCCCCATTGGAATTACAGTACTATAGTTTCGTTATTTTTATTTTATTTTATTTTTTTATAGTGAATAATTGGTAAACTGTTCAAAGCTTCAACCAAATTAAGGTGTATAACTTATTAGTGCTCGTGACTGTACATCCTCCCTCTAATAATGAACACAAACCAATCATTGATCAATAAACATGTGAACTGACTAACTATGGTGAACATTTTGTTATTGATTGTGTTCATTAGTCAAATAATACTCTCATTCATCACTCACTGTGTCATTGATTAAAAACTATTATAATAAGTCATCTATCATCATCATCTATTTTGTTTCTCTATATAACATTCTACATTCCTTACATTCTCTCTTCCCCTCCTTCCTTCCTTCCTTCTTTCCTTCCTTCTGACATCCTTTCATTCCTCCTCTCCTGCCCTCTCTCCTCCATCGTTCCTTACCCTCCTCTGTCTGTCCCTCTGCCTGACCTCTTCTTCTACCCACCAACCCCTCGCCCTATTTTACGTTCCAGAAATAGAGCCACGAGGGGAAGGACTGCAAGTGGAGAAATCAAAGAAAAAACAGAGAGAGTAAAACCGGACCATCAACGAAGACAGACTCAAGGGGAAAATATGCACTAAAATAGAAAGATAAAGATATATATATATATATAAAGAGAAATGTACGTACAATAGAAAGATAGAATGAAACGTTAATATAATAATGACAAGAGTTGACAATATATTATCATTCGGTACATTCATAAAAGTAAGAGTATTATTTTTATTTTCTCCTTATATTATTATTTTTAAACATGGCTGGATAATGAATGAGTAAATTAATCTTATGTTTCACCTTGAAGAGTCCAAAGCATAATTATCACTCTTTGATCCCATGGCTAATTTATCTATATTTCTTTAAGTTCACCCCTATAAAACTAGAAATTTTGTTCATAGATTTATTTTAATGACAAGTACAGTAAGTTTGGACAAAGACTGGACACATGCAGCAACTCTGATTAATTTCTCAGCATGATTCATATACAACAGCAGGAAATGTTCTAATGCTTCCTTAATTGTCATGGCACATTCTGATTCATCACTTTCTTGGCACGATTCATATAGAGATGAAGACTGTCTATGTGTACTGTAGTGTCTGCTGGTGAAGATTATAATATTGTTAACAACCATGACATATTCTCAACTCTTTCTTGGCCTGCATGCTTGTTCTTGGAGTTGAAGTTTGTCTTGTAGTTGCTGGATGGAGATTGTGTTGCTTGCTGTCGGTTACCGTGTCACAATTCCAGTTTTATTTGATTGGGTTGATGTACTTGCTTGATTATGATTTAGATAAGATATTTTTTTACTGAAAGACTACTGTAATACTCGTTGGTGATGAAGAGGAGTAGGAGGAGTGGGAGAAGAAGAAGGAGGAGGAGGAGGAGGAGGAGGAGGATGAGCAGGAAAAGGAGGAAGAGGAGGAGGAGGAGGAGGAGGATGAGCAGGAAGAGGAGGGAACAGGAGGAAAAATAAAAACAGATGAAGAGAACGAGAGAAAGCAGTAAGAAAGTTGCCAGTACGAAAGCGGGAGGTTAAAGGAAGTCACCGAAAAACATTATAAACATAAGATTTCATGTGTCTTCTACTTAACAACATCATTTACTTGAGCTGGACGATGTCATTCTTTCCCTTTCCTCTTCCCCTCCCTCAAGTCCCCGCACTTTTCCCGTCTCCCTTCCCATTCCCCTACCCACCACAGACGCCCCTCCCCATTCCCCTTCCACAACACATCCACTTTCACCGCTCGTCTCCACTAATTTTATATTATTCCGTGTTTCCAGATGGTCACCTTCCCCCCCCCCACCCATCCCCTGCCTCCTTGCCCCCCTTCCCCTCACCAGTCCACTCCCTGCTTCCCCTGAATGCAAAACAATGACTAATTTTTCCTAGAGTTGTTGAGTTTAGGTGTGTCGCCGTCGGGGGTGAAGTGGTTAAGAAGTGATGATTCTTTGGTTTGGGGGGAATTAGAAGGTTTCTGATTCCTGCAAACTATGCCAGGATATATATATATATATATATATATATATATATATATATATATATATATATATATATATATATATATATATATATATATATATATATATATATATATATATATATATATATATTTTTATTTTTTTTTTTCTTGGAGACAAGTGAGGTTAAATGAAATGGCAATTTCAGCTTTGGAGAGTTTTTTTTTTTTTTCTGTAGTAGTTGGCCTATATAGGTTTGACGACGTTTCGGAGATATTATTCTTCATCAGATTGTCAGATTGTCAGACAATTGGAGAAACCAACAATAAACTCTCCAAAGCTGAAATTGCCATTTCATTTAACCTCACTTGTCTCCAAGAAAATATCCTTCCTGGCTATACTAATGTAAGAAAAAAAAAATATATATATATAAAAGAACAGATGCTCTATTGTTACCATTGAGAGCGACTGTCTGTTTTCTGGCAGAGTTAGGAGGACCCACTAACCTTCCAATTCCTCGGCATCCATTAAACGACCCCCTTAATGCGACCCCTTACTACTACCACTAGACTCACCCCCTCACCTGTCTAAATATAACCAAACACCAATACTATAGATTCACACACACACACACACACCATCAACACTGCCGTCAATAAACTTATCCCCCCCCCCCATTCTCTTCTCTCCACCCTTCCATCCCCACCCCAACCCTTCCCACTCCTGCCTCTCTTTCTCTTCTCTCCATCCTTCCATCCCCACCCCAACTCGTCCCACTCCTGCCTCTCTTATTCCCTCATTTTCCTTTTTCGTGTGGTTGTGTTGTCCTTCCTAGAGAATAAGTTACACATCATTACTCGTGAATCATAGTTGTGAAGTAGTGGCTTGGTTCTGTGTGTGTCTATCTACCTTCCTTGGTATATCTACCCCATTGTCGTATATTTGTGCCGAGTTGTGCCGAGTTGTGTTGTTGTGGTGTGTTGTGTTGTTTTGTGATGGGTTGTGTTACATTTCGTTGTTTTGAATGGTGTTGTTTAATGGTATGTTATGTTCTGCTGGCATGCTGCATTTTTACCTTAGAGTTTTATTAGAGGAGCCGGGAGGAGGGTGTTACTGACTGAATGTAAAATGATAATACAGCCAAATAAGGGGAGGGTACAGTGTTGGGAAATCCGGAGCAAATTATTCCTCCAAAATATTCTAAGCAACAGGCCACCATTATTTTTGTTCCTCTGGTTCTGTTTCCTGGCATACTTTGGAGAAATCAAGGCACTCCAATGTACCAAAAGTATACTATCCCCTTAATGGAAATGTATGAATGAAAGGTTGGATAATTGTCACGACCTGAAAATATACAAACAAATGAAAGATGGAGGAAACCTTGAGGTGCTAGCCAGAAGACGAAGGAAATTGGCCTCGTATGATACTCGTTTATGACATTCCCACGTTATTACCAAGTACAGAATGACCTCTAATGGAAGTGCTTAAAATACGAGTAAGAATTGGTGGTGAACTACAGTGACAGGAGGTGGTGGAAGGTGGAGAATAAGAATAAGGGACAGTGAATGGATAGGATAGTGGAGAAGAAGAAGAAGAAGAAAGGTATAGGGGGTATGATGCCAGGGATGAATGGTGGAGAAGGAGAAGGGGTATAGAGGGTATAGAGGTGACAGTGATAGAGTTATAGTGGAGTTGGTTGGTCCCTGGAGGCGACCTTGAGTTTCCTGAAGCTAGACAGACGGCCACCAGGTCATCACCCGCAAATTTCACTTTCCATGTAATTATGTGTTGACTCTTTTGGTCGAGCGTTGTAACCATTGATTCTTCCTCCCGGCTCCTGAGAAACTTCATGACTGTGAGGGAGGAAGGTTGGTTGGTTGGTTGGTTGGTTGGTTGGTTGGTTGGTTGGTTGGTTGGTTGGTTGGTTGGTTGGTTGGTTGGTTGGTTGGTTGGTTGGTTGGTTGCTTGGTTGCTTGGTTGGTTGCTTGGTTGGTTGGTTGGTTGGTTGGTTGGTTAGTTGGTTGGTTGGTTGGTTGGTTGGTTGGTTGATTGGTTAGTTGCTTGGTTGGTTGGTTGGTTGGTTGGTTGCTGGGTTGCTTGCTTGCTTGGTCGGTTGGTTGCTTGGCTGCTTGGTTGGTTGCTTGGTTGGTTGGTTGGTTGGTTGGTTGGTTGACTTAGACAGACTTGGTGTCGTTTAGTAGGTATTGGTGAAGTGGTTAAGGTACCTAGTGACCTCCTTCTTCACTCTCTTTATCAACACCAAACACTGCCACAGGGAATGACGTCTTGTATAGTTGCCTCAAAATATTTCGAGACACTACTTGTTTGAGTCTACCAGGTAGTGTCTAGGATTACCTCTCTCTCTCTCTCTCTCTCTCTCTCTCTCTCTCTCTCTCTCTCTCTCACACACACACACCGCTACCCACAAATTCCCACGCTTCCTTTGTGATACTTTTACTTTCTTTGGTGTCGTGACGCGGCTGTTGGGAGCAGGACCATAATAACTATTACTACCCTCTCTTCCCTCACCACCACCACCACCACCACCACCATCGGTCCGGGTTAAGCTTAAAGGCCCAAGTCTAGGCTTAGTACAGGTGGAGTCAGTCATATATCTTGTATCACCAACACCAACACTACAACAACAGTAACAACAACAACAACAGTCTGGGAAACTACAACAACAACAACAACAACAACAAATGTGTGGAACTACAACAACAGCAACAACAACAACAACAGTCTGGGAAACTACAACAACAACACTACCATTACTACATCAAGCACCACCACCACCACCACCTCTAACAACAACAACAACAACAGTGATCATTACATCAAGTGTGTGTTCCTTAGTGCCAAATAGGAGACATCAGGGGCAGAAGTCAGTATTGAGGATGGTAATAAAATACAAGTACATAATAATAGACACTGGTTACTCAAATGGGACAAGTATATTTCACCTGGGCTGTACCACCCATTCATGTGTCCAACTGTACTGTACATGGTAGTGACACAATGCTCTCGTTTCATGATACCTCGGTCAACAATGGATCAATAGGAAGCTCAGACGGGCTTCAAGCACATTGTTTCAAAACGCTGATATGATCGAAACACACACATAATATTTACCTTGCATATATTGGTGTAAATGTTTTCCTTGGAGACAATGAATGGCAAGTATTGAACTTTGAAGTATATTGTAGAGTATGTATATATTGTAAACAGGAGAAGGTGTGTGTGTGTTTGTGTAAGAGAGAGAGAGAGAGAGAGAGAGAGAGAGAGAGAGAGAGAGAGAGAGAGTGAGTGAGAGAGTGAGCAGGTAAGTGGGTTCTCTGTGTTGTAAGGTTCCTATTTGTACATACATTGTTTTGGGAGAGAGAGAGAGAGAGAGAGAGAGAGAGAGAGAGAGAGAGAGAGCATGCAGGTGAGTGGACTCTCTCTGTGGTAATGTTCCTATTTATACATTATTGTGTGTGTGTGTGTGTGTGTGTGTGTGTGCACCACCGATGTTGTAAACAAATATAGTATGCATGCCTGTCTGTATGATTCATGTGTATGTTTATATTGTTCTACTGTTGGTGTTTACGTGTATATAGAGAGAGAGAGGTAAAAGTGATACAGCCAACACTTGTCACCAACAATTAAACTTTTCTTTTCTTGGAGTTTTACTGACGTCTTCAACCAAAACCTTTACCTTCTTTCGGTGCTTTGAACATAAGGGGAGAATCTTTTTTTGTTGGTGAATTGGAAGGTCTCTGATTCCTTCAAACTATTCAAAGCAACAACAGGGCACCATTATTTGTTATCCATTTGCTGGTGCTGTATCTTACGTATAAATTGGAGGACACAAGGAGCTCCAATGTACCAAAATGAGGAAGGACAGTGTTGACAAATCTGGAGCAACTGATTCCTCCAAACTATTCCAAGCAACAAAACACCCTTACTTTTGTTCATCTGGTCCTGTTTCCTGGCATACTTTGGAGGCATAAAGGAGCTCCAGTCAATCAAAAGTATACTCTCCCTTTAAGGCTTTGTATTGTAAGAGAAGCTTTATAAGGAGTTATGTCAGCTGGTTGAGTTAAGAACCAAGAGAAGGTCACTTATAGAAGACGATTACATCAGGTGGGTGTGGTAAAGGCGATTATTATTATTATTATTATTATTATTATTATTATTATTATTATTATTGATATTTTTATTATTATTATTATTATTATTATTATCATCCTATATTACTTATATTATTAGATAATTTGCTTTTATGGGGGTTCGTAAAGTGTTGGTAAAAACGGAATAAAATCTTCCTACAAACTATTCCAAGCAACAGGACACTATATTATATTTGTTAACCTGGTGCAGTTTCCTGGCATATAATATTATACTCTGGAGGAATTAAGACGGTTTTATGTACCCAAAGTTGATTGTCTATCCCTTTAAGAATGTAATAATGTAATACTATAATGTCATCGTCTATGTAATACTGAATCCAGTCTGTGTTTTGTTGTCTATTGCATGATGATTGTATAAGTGTAGGTTGCGTGTGTGTCTTGTTTGTGAAATATATTATGTGCACTCATGATACGTAATCCCTGACCAGAGACGAACGGCAGGCACCACACACACACACACACACACACACACACACACACACACACACACACACACACACACACACACTGCATTCGAATTCAGCCTCTATAGGTGCACCGAGTGGGGAAATGAGCAATACCAGGTGATTCGAAGCTTTCTGCTCCTCACACTCTGGTCAGAAATTAAGTATCACGAGTGAATTTGAGAAGAGTTCATTGTTTGTCTGTATATCTTGCTTGAGTGAACAGGAAGGGAAAGATAATGTGTCTCCAGAAGGGAATTACCTCACACATCAGAAATGCAACCACTCAGAATGTTAAAAAAAAAAAAAAAAAAAAAAAAAACACGCACACACACTGATTCACTGTCATTTGGCCTCACTTTCCATCGCAGAATTACTGGTGTGTATAAACAGTCATGCATGCTGTGAATGTATACGGTATCATTCCTTAATAGTGTTGGTAATTCTGGAGCAAATGTATGAGTCCTCCAACCTATTCCAAGCAACAACAACACCCCCCCATTACATACACTAGTTCCTTCATCTGGTTCTCTGTTTCCTGGAATATTTTTGGGGGAATGAAGACGGAGCCTTTCAATTCACCAACAAGAGAATCTCCCCTTAATTTAAAAAAACCTCGTAGAATGGAGTGACGATGGCTTCCCCCGTGAGAAAATGGTGTGATACAATTAAGGGGGTGTGGGAGATAGGGGACAGGCTTCGGGGTGGACTAGGGGGTGCAGGAATAGGGGGACAGGCTTGGGGTGGGTAGAAAGCCTGTCCCCCCTATTTCTGCACCCTCCTAACACCCCCAAAACCCTCCCAAGTCTGCCCCCCTACTCCTGCACCCCCCAAGCCTGTCCCCTTATTCCCACACACCCCTTAACTCTCTCTCGGTGTGATGACGCGTTATGTTTTTTTTTTTTGGGAGGAGAGGGTTAAGGTTATAATATTTTATGTTGTCGGCTAACTGCTCGGAGTACTTCCATCAATTTTTTTTTCCCAAAGTACGAAATACATTGGTAGCGGATGATTTTTTTTTTTTTTTTTTGACACACCCACAGTCTCGTGTTTCCCCCCCCCATTACTAAGACAGTTTCGTAATGTGTGGTAAGTTAATGAGGGAAGGCAAGGAAAGGCAGCGAAACAATGTCCAGTAATAATAACCAAACACTTCTATTGTAAACACACACACACACACACACACACACACACACACACACACACACACACACACACACACACACACACACACACACACACAGAGAGAGAGAGAGAGAGAGAGAGAGAGAGAGAGAGAGAGAGAGAGAGTTGTTGTTGTTTAGAGAGAGAGAAGGGGGGGTGAGGAAGTCCAGTAGGGCGACAACTTGTGGGCCATGTATGACAACAACAACAACAACAACCAAAATAACGGGGCTGCTGGGCCAGACAGCTTCAGGAACAACAACAACAACAACAACAACTACCAAAATAATGTGTGCCAGGAAAGAGAGTGCGGATGTATAAACGATCTCACCACACTCGAAGCTACACAACTTTCTGTCACTCTCTAAAAGTCACGAGTCATTATATGAAGAAAAACTAAAAACCGATTTATCACGTAGCCTTCTGGTCACGGTTGGATCGTATCAGGAAGAAATATAAACATTAACAGCAATGACGAACAAAGATTATTTGTTTTTATATTTTTTTCTGTAAAACCGAATGAAATTTTTTCTCCATTGGTTTGGCAGTACAATTCCGGTAATAATTTTCCGCTTCGGTGTTTTCCCTTTCAAGTGGACAGATTTTTTTATTTATTATATAATTTAAATAATCTGGCTGGTAGATATCGATATGGTTATGTTTACTTTTGCAATCTATTTCTAATCCACCACCTATGAGAGATGAAGTGAATCCAACACAATGTATCCTTTATACAACGTCTTATTGTCTGGCCGTACAGTCCCGAGTCCAATTGACGGAAGCCACGCAGATGTCCAGCCAGGCCCCCAAGGAGATATAGTGATTTATCATATTTTTGAAGACAACGGAAGAGGGAATCCCATCATCCATATTCCCCCTAACTGTGAACCTGTAATACCCAATAAGAATAGGGCGATCTCACCAGTACTCAGATGGAATAGAGAAGTAAAAAGACACAGAAAAGAAGAACAAATACCAGGGAAAGTATATATTTTCTTTACTGGTGAACGAAATTTTTATCTGTGGTTTTGTTAGGAATGGAACTCCAAGTACAGATCAGCAGGGATTTACTTCTCTCTAATTATAAGTTCTGCCTCAAGGGTTTCGTATCTTTCCAGAGTTAGTAGCCTCTAGTTCGCTAACATATCCTTTGGTCCCATAATACAGGCAAGGCTGCATGAGTCTGAACCACAACCACGTCCTGTACAGTCGGCGGCAAAAGTCTTGTCGCCTCGCTTGC
This sequence comes from Petrolisthes manimaculis, assembly GCA_034508575.1. Classification (NCBI taxonomy): domain Eukaryota; kingdom Metazoa; phylum Arthropoda; class Malacostraca; order Decapoda; family Porcellanidae; genus Petrolisthes; species Petrolisthes manimaculis. Next base: position 76,881 of record JAWZYT010001492.1, on the reverse strand, counting down.
TTCACCGAGGCACGCGATGTTCATAGACTCGAGATTATTAGGTGTAGAAAACGTGTGTATATCTCGAGTCCATGAACACTGCCTGTCTCGGTGAAGCAGGTGAGACGACAGGACTTATGCCGCTGACCGTACACTACCTCAACTACAAAAGCAATCTCGCCATGTTCTCGATAAACCTCGGTATCTATGTTTAAAATAAAGACTTATCTTGGAGGTAATACACAACTTCTTACTTTCCATCAACTACAAAGAAAGCAGAAGACTGGTCAGAGTCACATTAGACCTTGATGAAGCTCGTCGCTCTTCCCGTCTTTTAAATGACCTCGAAATCACACTTTTCCGCCTCCTCGTCTCTAAGATACTCGTTTGTTCCGGACGCTTGTGTTCGTTCTCGTTTTCTCCTTCAGCTTCGATGATCTTTATGTCTCCGGAGATACGGTTAGGTGTCAGTAGTATTTTTTACCTTCCTTTTTTGTAACCATCTTTCCGAATGAGATTACATAGGTGCGGTTGTCTGCGGAAATTTAGATGAACATTAATGAGACTTCAGTACAACATGTGACATTTATGTAAGCTTCGAATATTGAGCTGGGTTAGAATTCCTTGACTCTGACTATGTATGTAACATTATTATTAATGTGAAGCATTAGCCCACTCATCAAAACTAAACTGTTGTCGTTCAGTACCAACAGTATATCATCATTGTGTCTGAATACAGAGGTTATGTGGACTATTATTATTATTGGTGTTCTTACAATGAAAGTTCAGATAATAACTGTTGATATGGAGTACATGTGATCTACTGTTGTGCGAAGGGGTAAAAGTACTGTTGTAACCAGGTGAGGTGCAGGCAGGTGAAGGAGAGAAGAGGAGGGCACACACAATGCCCAGCAGGGGTATAGATGCAAGAAGAAAGTTAAGACAGAATATAGTAGGATGCTAACTGGGACCACTCTCAGGCAACCTGGGGTAACAACTTTCTCAACTTTCATTTATTAGCAACATGGTATCAGATTTTTGCTACATTGGCCCTTTTAATTCGATTCATGTGCCTAGCCTGCATGTCATTTATAGGAGTAAGGGCAACTATAACATAATAATATTGTCCGACTTACTTCATTTATTGTTGTGATGTTGTAAGGGGGAAAATATAGATTTTTGTTGGTACTGAAAGGCAGTTTTTTTTATATAATAATTGTGATTTCGTTGCTGAGTGGCTGACCAGTTTAAAGTTTGACTGTGCTGGAACAGTAAGGTAAGAATAGACTGTGGCATTAAGCTGTTCAAGAATCAAAATCTAAAGTTAAAATAATAATCTAAACTGTAATAAACACTGAAAATTGCTTGTTGATTTAGTAGGTAAGGCAGACAAATTTAAGGGAGAGCATTGTTAATAAAAGACGATTGCTATGAGAATAAAAGAAGACTGCCAATGACCTGCCAGATAGACCCTGTAGGACAGTAGGACGAGGGAGAAGGGAATTGAGAACACGATTCAGAAAATATTCTGAGAATCTTCCAAGTAGAGAAATAGGACAGTAAAAGAATTGAAAGGGAGTGATTGCCGCAGGGTTGCTGGCACTTAGAATTTTTCCCAAGATCTTGGATTTTGAAGACATCTTGGGATCTCTGAAATTTTTGTCCAAAATTGAATATTTTTTTTATTTTGGGGGATGTTTTGATGAAAAATTATTTGGATGACTTAAATATTTACTTTGAAATACCCGAATGCGACAAAAATAATTGTTAGTTGTAGGTTTGTATCGTAAATGATGATAAACAAAACTACTAGCACAATGCACCATACTGAACTATAATTGGAATATATAGCCCATGGAAGGAAGATATGGACTTGTTTGTGTTGTAATGAATATTGAAGTAGGGTTAAATATGGCGGGACGTACGATAAACACGACAACCATTGAACAAAACCGCTGCTACACAGGCCTATAAATACAATATTCGCTGGGAAATTATATGGCCCAAATGGATTCATTGAACCTCTACTAAATTAACACAACACAACACCAAACATTATCTCCTGTCAGAATGATATTTATGGGATGCTGTCAACACTGACTGAGGTACAAAGGGTAACCCTAACCCTTCAAATACAGCCCACATCACCATAGGCAATATGGAGACCAGTAGGTGAGGGAAAGTAACTAACTGAGATGTTAAAGAAACAGTTCTCCTAGAAAGAAGAAAGGGAAATGAGATAGCGAAGGCATGTGGATGGGTGTAGTGGGCGTGATGATGGGCCGCGGGGGTGGCTGGTAGGCGTGAAAGTATAGTAAACAACCAGCCACCCGTGACCCTACTACTTCTGCCCACCTTCCTACTTGACCTGGATATACCTGTGTGCCAACTTATCCCTGGGTTATGGAAGGAAGGATGACCACAACGCCAGTAAGATTGATGGAAGTGTTAAAACGAGCGAGATCTTAAGACGTCATCTGGTCGTCCAAGCGGAGGATTGGGGTACCAAGACCGTCTTGGGAACGCTTGGTTTCAGTGACGAGAACTGACCAAATACGTAGAATCTGTGTTCTCGTCGTCCAGATACGGATTGGGCAGAAACAAAAGAAAGTTTGTAAACAAAGTCGTAAGAAAATACTACAAATTGGTTTACTTTTCCTTCACTTTTCTCATATTATGAAGCAAATTTGTGTGCTAAGTTGCATGTATTATACACCAAAAGATGCAGAATTAAGAAACGAATAAGATGAGACCAACTAGAAGTCTCTTGATATGATGTTTAGTTGAAGACTGGTAAAATTTTTACGGTGATGGTAATATTATTACCATAACCATCACTGTAAAATTTTTACCATTACCATCACTGTAAAATTTTTACCATTACCATCACTGTAAAAATTTACCATTACCATCACTGTAAAATTTTTACCATTACCATCACTGTAAAATTTTTACCATTACCATCACTGTAAAATTTTTACCATTACCATCACTGTAAAAATTTTACCATTACCATCACTGTAAAAATTTTACCATTACCATCACTGTAAAATTTTTACCATTACCACACCCAGGAGTCTGACAGTTGTAGTATCTACAGTATATAAAATCATTGCTATTATGAAAAAAAAAAAACATACTTTTTAAAGAAAATATTATCTAGCCTAGACAGCAACTTAAATTTAATTTAGTAGTATATATCCAACATATTAGACAAGAGAGATGTGTTGGGCCTGATTTGGCAGGAAAGCCAATACTACTACACTACCAATACACTACAGTCAGAGGGTGTACCTAACCAATGTTACCAATTAAATTGTTATATATACTGCATGCAGATTTTTGTTGCCTCTTAATAATTGAAGTCCAACTGGAAATCAAGCAATAAATTGAAAGCATCAACTTTAGGGATTATGTGAGGGCAACCGATTCTTTCCCAGTTATGACATACCAGGTTATTACTGAAAAACCACCTGGTCACCTTAAGTGTATCAGCCTAGTCTTTTACTATTCCTCCTATTTATCTTCAACACAGCGTTTATGGTTTGTGTTCCTCTAAATTAGGCCAGAAAATAAACATCAGTATTACTGTTAGGGGATAAATTTTGTGGCACAGCTTTGAGGAATCACTTTACCGTCAAAGGCATCCCTTAACTCCTAAAGACAGCAACTACTCCGGAGTCTCAGCCACCTATAAAGATATATAATTTAAAGGTTTCACAAAGGCAAATTTCTTTATTATGTATCTAAAGAGCTTAATTTTACACAAGGGAATATATATATATTTCAATCTCATATCAAATATTTATCTCTTGTAAATTATTATACATACTACAGACATATATCTGTAACTATGGTAAGTATGGGAGTGTTGGAACAGAGAAAACTGGAAACTCTTCTGTTGTGGCCATTCCCTTCGGGGATGTTCCTGGAGGGAACGAGGCATCAGACCTATTGATAGATAGATGGTTAAAATGCACATAAGTTAGTTTTACCCATTTATCCTTAATAAAATATAAAGTACTGAAAAAGTAGGACACATTTCTATAGACATAAAATGAAGTAAATAGGCATTAAAAGAAAGAAAATATAATCAATTGATTTGGGTTCTTGGTATCCTAGAACGATGATGTATGAGAGAATGTGGCAAGGAGAGGGAGAAGGACTGAACTTCTAACCTCAATGTTGAGGGTGAAATGAAGGATAACAGGGAAGGGTAAATCATCCAATTCATGAACCATGTAGGATTAGAGGAACCCTTCTAAAAGGCCAGCAGTGTGAGGTACAAGACAGGTACACACCTACACTATATATAGCTCACTACTGTCACTATGGGAAAGTGCTGCAAGGAAACTGGGTAGCCTAGAATATGAAGACAAGCCACTGGTAAAGATTTCCATTAACTGACAGGTTAAGGCTGTGGCCAAGGCATAACACTTTAGAAAATTATCAGAATGTTTACTCTGTCACAATTTACTGTTACTGTATTCTCTTTTGTATCCTCATATTGCAAATAATTTGACCCTATGTACAGTACAATATTTATTTTAAGTTTATGCTAACAATTTAGGATTTACTCTCATACATGTTTGATTAACCTAGTTGAAACAGTCATATTATGATTGTAAATTTAAAACCTACAATGTTAATGCAGATTCAGTAAAGATTCCTACTGTATTTTAAAATTATGTACAGTTAGTCCCAGGAATTTGTACACAAGGCATTGAATATTCTGCATATACTGTAAGGATTGTTCTTCAGAATGATTCAAGTATTAGCCAAATAACATTACTAGAAAAGTTTGGTGTTAAGAAATTAATGTATTACATTTTCTAGTTGTTACAAACCCTTGATGCCACAGTGGTGTATATGAATTCCTGAGGCCAACTGTACATTGTATCTCTATAGAAAATAGTACTCAGCTTTCTTAAATACATGAATAATTATTAGTACATATAATATATTTAGTACATTACAATAACATCTTTATACAGTTACAATGAAACATACTAAACTGCTTCCTGATTGCATAAAAAATTTTAAACTAAACAATTTGATTAAAATAGAGTAAGTACACATTCATTACAGTGCCTGAAGAGGATCCAAGTTTAGCTGAAAGATTGTACAGGCTCTCAAATATTATTCAGCATCCCATGCTCTGATTTTCATCCAAACAATCACTGTGTTTATATTATGTGGTTCAACATGCCTCATTTGGTGTGGCATAAAGCTTTGTACCATTAGGGTGATGAATAATTTTTAAGAACCTTAACATCCCCTCAAGAACAATACACCTGTTTTGAAGGTACAGTATGGAATAGTGAATTTCTAATGTTATTAAATATTCAATAGTTAGTTTGAAAATTTCTCTACCTTTACTACAGCCAGATACATTCAGAAACAAGAAATCAGTATTTTTAATATTGTGACATCAGTTTGTAAGACTTAGTCCTAAAGTAAGTCATCTTGTAGTCACATAAACCAAAACAAATCCTTGGGCCTATCTGGAGTACAGTGAGACATCAATGCAAGAAAAAGAATGATTGGATAACTTGAAATGAGTAGAAGTACTGTACCAGTATTAAGAATGTACTGATTATTATCCACAATACTGTTTGTGATACTAGGTGTCCTTGGTGAATTGTATTGGAGTCGCCCAAAGGACGGTGACAACAATAAAAGTCCCTTAGTAAGATAAAGGTAAATGAAAGAGATATGGGAATACAAAATAGCAAATTCAACATAACTTAACCAGTGAGGGAGGAAAATACAAGTCATGCCAGTATTTAAAAATAAATTTAAATGTCATTGAGGGATGGTGAAAAAAATCATTCAGGCATTCAAAAGATAGTCACATAATAGGAATGCAATATCATGAATAGAATGCTGGAAGCAAAACAAGATATATTTGAGAATAAGTAGTGGTAATATTAAATGAGTTTCCTGAAAACAAGACAGCATTCAAACAATATGAAGTGAAACTAGGAAAAATACTTCTATGCAGTTTAGACTTGTTTCAATTTCTATAATCACTGTCAATACATTAATTAAAAACTTTGTTATTAAATGCACTATTCCTGAAAGCATCCTGTAAGAAACGGTATTATGCTGGAAATTAAGAAAGTAAAAACCCAGTAAAAGAAAAGCTGTCATGCAGATTAAGTTATGTACAACAAAAATACATCGAAAGTAGATATTTCACACTCGCAACAACTTAACAGGATTTCCTATCGATTATCACAGCAATAAGGTTTTACTTACAATGATTAATATGTACTTCACTTCTAAAACTGCCAAGAATCTATTCCCAGCATGGTGGGCCTGTCAGAAATAATGCTTAAAGTGTGGAGGCATGGAAAGTGAAATCTTTTGCATTTCAAGAATTTTCACATACGATACATGTTTTTCAGAGAGTTGAAAATCACAAATCCTCGCTCTTGCTGATAAACCATCAGAATGATTACAAACTTTAGAATGAGCTGATGAAAACATGGCTTTGGTGCTCCCAGTTTTCCTAACATGTGTGGCTTCCAAGTCTGATATAGCAAAATGTATGAAGATTTTAAAGTTCTTGAAATCATGCCACACTTTGGGGGTTAGCATCACATTTTAAATCTAGAATGAGAAAACATGTTCATCCCACCAAGGTGTGAAGCTGCCAGATTATAAGAGAATGTATGGCAAATATTTTTTTAAGTACATATGCCAATTTGGATTTCAAATTTTTGAATATGTTCAACTTTAGTACAAATTTTTGAATATGTTCAACTTTAGTATTATGCAAATACATTTGATTACCTACATCATATGATATAATAGTTTTAATTTAATTACAGTACATTTTTTATTACTAGTAGTTTATCTATTCTAATCACAGTGTATAAATTTTTCATGTTTGATGAACAATCTATTCATAAATCATCTGTACCCAAACCAATAAAAGTAACACCATTATCCAATACCAAATATCACTTGACAATTGGATATCTTCAGCACATTTACCTTAACTAAGCCTTTGATACTGCTCCAACAACAACAATAACTTTAAATTTATAATCTAAAACAGCAGCCAAAATCCGTCCTTGTCTCGCCTCAGAGACAAACCAAAGGACCTCTTGGTTTGAAAGGCAAGTATGCTAACCACTACACCAAACACATTTATTAATTAGAATTAAAAACAAAAGAAAGAAAATGAAAAAATGCATATAAAAGATGTTCAGTTGTACTATGGGGTTAAATAAGTTACTCATTTAAAGTATAATTATCTAAACATAAGAACAAAGTCTAATAAGGTACTGGTATTAATAAACTAATGGTTAAAGCTTCAAGAGAATCATATCAATCTGTATAGTAACTTTTCACTACTTAAGTACACACAAGTTACTACACAACATCACGTCAGTTTGGTGAGATATTTATAATAATTGAGATGACTAAGACTCCAACATAACACTAAATACCTTTACTTTATAAAAGTGGCTCTAAATACAGTACAGTACTGTATAAGAAATGCATCATTGCATTCCCTTCAAAGGAATGAGATGATCATTATTATACTCTTAGTACAGTATTATCAACATATATTTTTTTGTAAAATAATTGTAGAGTTTCTACAATGAAAGTTCCGACAGAAAAAGGACAAATGTTAAAAACACAACCTCCATGAAAAACTCAAAACTATTTGGTTTAGGATACTTGATTATAACATATGCTGATTATCCAGGTATTCCTGTATATCTGTAGGTTTTAGTAATACAGTACTTGGCACTAACCATAACCACCCACTACTTCTTGTATTATTACCGGTAACTATTAAAGATTATATATTCACCATCAAATTCATGGATGCTAATTAGTAGCACAAGTATACTTTCTATTCTGAGACACAGTTATGATAGCAAAGTATATACGGTATTGAAAGATCATCATGAATAGCTGCTAGGCTACAAATTTTAAAGATGTGGGTGTTAGATACATGAACACTAAGCAACTGTCCTGTAATATACAAGGCAATTAAGGGTTCTCTCTACCAGTCCCAAGAAAACACAGATATTATGGTTTCCAAGGACGGAGAAAAATGAATACAAGAATCGATGATATAACACAAGGTACTCAGTCATCAAGTTCTTCCATGCGGCATCTAACAGCCATCTCCACCACCTCCAGGCTTGTGTAGTCCAGCTCCTTAACAAGGCATAAGACTGCAGACAGTAAGTTGGCATTCTGCAGTAAAGGAGGAATTATTTTTTTACTACTGCATGAACTGATATCTAAATACTAAATATGAGAGACTGGTTTTCAGATATGTCCCTGAATACTGATATTGTATATGTACAGTATTTGCCTCATTGTAACATAGAAAATGAGCTATACTTATGCTTACCTGTCTCCATATCCATTTTTTATAAAATTTAACTTTAAAGCTCTTTCTCTAGATACATGTATTACTATACATTCCTGACAATGAATGTGACAAAGTTTAGTAGCTGGCAACCAAAAAACATTAATAATTCTTAATACTGGTACAGTATCTCTAAATATATTTTTTACTGTTGACATATTAAGAATGTATTTGCAGCCATGTTTACTCTATCTGTACAACACTGCACTGTACTTACCCTGGTCCTGGGGCGAGATGGGTAGGGTTTGGTTGGTGATGAGCGTTCTGAGGTAACACTACGGGCTGCTGTGTCCATATGTTGCTCAGCTCGGCGATGGGCATTGTCATAGTTCTGTTGGACACTTCGACCATCACCCTAAGGAATATTCATTATCTCCTTATATAACAAAACTATTATTTCAAGAAGACTACTTAATAAAACTGACTACCAAATTTGGGTAGCTGATACAAGTAATGGAAAACTTTCCAAAATTTAAAGACTGCAAATAATCTTCTGAATTAGACCTGTAAGTCCCTTTGGTTCCAAGTACTGTATTGTATATAATTTTCAAAGCTTATGATAACCCTTTCCTTGTTGTTCCTTCAAAGCCTGCTTAACTTAACTTTCCAACCAACCCTCCCCCCTCTGTCCTGGAGAGGATTGCCTTCCCATTCCTACCTACCCTGGACTGATATCGAGGTTCCTGGCCTGGAGTGCGTTGATCATATGTGCCAGGTGGTGGTTGTTGCATTTCAGCAGGAGATGTAACATAACCATATCCATCACCTCGACTGTATGCACGTTCTCGTTCATCTGGTTCACACTATAAACAAAGAGACGGTTTATGGATTATTGATTATTTTCATACCACATAGAATATGTACAATATGGAACAATACTGTCTACACCATTCTGTGTTTGTCTAACATATACAAACCAATTCAATTCAATAATACAAAGCTAGTACCAGACACTACAGAACATTAATATTTACCCATCGTTGATCACGGTGGTCTTGAGTGTTCCGGCTGTTGATGCAAGGTCCCACCATGATGGAAAAAGGGAAAACGAAGGAAATGTATTGATCAATTCAAGTAATACACAAAATCATAAGCCTTCTAAATTTCTAGAAAATATTTTTGCAAATTTTTATGAAAGGAAACTGATTGTTTCATTATGCACAATCTTATAGGCCCTTGACATTGAAGCATAGAAATTTGAAACAACTCTGATAAAGAAGTGGTCCATACAAGGAGCATTAACATAAAGATTTAAAAACTAAGTTGGCTAATACAGTACTGTAGTACATACAGAGACAGGACAATAGGTAAATGCAGACCCACTAGTAGATCTCATATTCTGTGTGGTAATGAATAATGAGATGCCTTGGTAAACATTAAGTGGTCTGTTATAATGGACCAAGGATAATATTATCTTGGAAACAGAAGTATTTATAGTATTCCTGTTATATCAAGGGTCTGCTGTACAACTACATAAATTTCTTAATGAAAGAAAATGATAAAACAACAGAAACTGTGAATATTAACAAGTCATATTTTGCTGTTAAATTGAAGAACCAAGCTGATACATAAACTCTGTTGATGAACATAATAATTAGATTTCTTGTTTAATAGTTGAATAAAATTTCCACTGTATAAATTTCATCAGTATAAACTTGCATCTACTAACAATATCAACAATAAATTAATAGTCTATTACACTCATACTTACATTATACCATTATGTGCTGTTATTACACATGTGTCAACTCCCATCTATACAATGAAAATGAAGTTCACTTAATTCAAAGAACATTCCCAAATTGATGCAGGTTATACTCATTTTGTAATACTTTATGTTAATATACTGTTTGTTGGAGTATTCAGGAATGTAACCCTAACATATATATGGAATACCTATACTTTGACTAATATTATACTCTGGCTAATGTAAAGAAGTGGATTATACTTGAAATTGGAAACCTCTTGCATCTAAGGGGTCAGTTCTCTCATACAATTTAACTCTGGTAATACACTGAACACAGAATAATACTCTACACCATGCAGTAGTTGCACAAGCCATGCAATGACAAGGTCGGTTGAGGTGGGTTGCACGGGTGATGTAGTGATGGGCAGCCATCTTCGCCATGCATATTCTCTCACGTACTCACTGTTGTGAACACAATGCTGGATTGTTGTTGTTGTTGCAGTTGTTGTTAGTAGCATTGGTGTCATCATTGATATCTGGGGTGTTGGAGGTAGTAGTGAGGGGAGGGGGAAAGTTGTTAATGGTGCCACTGGGGGTATACCTGTCGTCCCTGCTCAGGTAGTTAGCATTGCGTGAATCATAGTCAGCATTGGAAGAGGTGAGTGTGCAAGATGATGAATCAGGAGAACGTATATACCCGCGGCTGTCTGCTGATGGATCCTCTGCTGCTATCTGGCTGCTGCGACGAGATGGACTCTGAAAAATAATCAATTACCGTAGGTTTTAATCATGAACTACTGTAACAATATTAATACACTATTCAATTCACAAATACCCGGTAATAAAAAGTTGCTTACTTTTAAGTATACCATACCCATACTTGGTATTAAATCTTAAAAGTAAATAAAAAAAATAAAGATGGTGACATATTCATGAACAATTTTCAAATTAATTACTCGTATGGTGCTCATAAGCCAAGGTCTTAAGGACAGAAATTAACAGATACCGGTTATTTCTAACTGACTAAATCTGGGGAGAAAAATACACCAGCAATAGTGAACTGTATTCCAAGCACTCAAATTGTACTATGAACAATTTCTGGAGTGGTGGACAAAAGGACACAATCAATGCAGGGCCTCCCACTAGTACAGATGTACAGTACTAGTAGATGGCAACATTCTGAAAGGTCTTTGGGCCAGATCATGAGACAAGAAACAGGCATGTTCTAATTTAAACTAAATCTTCTGAAGGATTTCATATTGCCAACATTTGCAGCAATTTTCATTTTTAGCATTAGAAGAAAAATACTGTATAGGGCCAATTTATTTTCTAATAATTGTATCAACATACTGTAAATGATGGATCGCAGTGTAAAAAGAAGTGAACACCAAGTTAAGCCATGTTCAAAAACTTACAATTACATTTAGTACATACCAACATACTATACTACAGTACAGTATATATTATTATAACATTAATTTCAAAGTTGCAACCTCAGAAAAAATTAATTATGGGGGGGTATAGAACATTGCAGATATCATATGCTTCTCAAAATTGATAAAATAAGTTATACAATCCACACACATTAATTTATTTCCAGGTTATTCATATACAAAACCTACAATCTGTCGAGAAAAAAAAAGGGGGTAAACACTCATTATTTTTGCATAATCTTATATTAAAGCCAAACCTCAGATTCACTGTTCAAGACCCAGAGTTGTAATAAGAGAATTAGAGTCTACAGAGTCCTTCAAATATTGCTACAAAACACAAGCCATATTGAAGGAGTTTGATTTGTAGTATGGTTGGGAGGAATTTGAAGCCTCCAATTCCCATACATGTGGTACAGTTAACAATATCATTCCCCTCAGCATAGATCATCTGTAATGCCTACAGAATTAGACATCTGAAGTTTAATAACTGGTATAATACATCACCATAAATATTTAGTGAATATGTAGCAACATACTGTAGGTATGTATGAAGTACACCAAAATTAAAACACACAGGATATACGTAATATAATTATGATTGAACCGAGTTAGAGGATTAATTGAAATATGTATTGTACTGTGTACAGTACTATTAAATCCTTACATTTGAAAGAGTCTACAATTTTTACCATCTACAGCAATAAGAGGGAAAGTTTAGTTTGTGTGTGAACTCATCATTACTGACAGCACTTTTCACACAGCATTATAACCACATGGCAATCATTGTCAATGAGACATGACAATTGGTCATGTCATCCTACCATGCTGCTGCTACCAAGCTCTTGTCTGTACAGTACCCGACACAGAAAAAGTCTGTGCTTCTTCTGGTTAGCTGCTCTACTTCATTAGATGAAAGCAATTGAAGAATATCAAGTTCACCAGAGAGAGCATGAAGGTTGACAAGGAAAAGAAAGAAAGGTATCCCAACATCATCCAACAGGTTATTGAAGATGGCAATTATACCACCGAGTATATCTTCAGTATGGATGAGACGGAATTGTAGTAGAAACTAATACTGTACCAAGGTGGACCTACATAAGCAAGAAAACCACAATCATGCAGGGAAGGAAAGTTAATAAGAGTTTGATTCACCATTATCTTCTGCTACAACCTTGCTGGGTCATACAAGATGAAGCTCATGTTAGTTCACAAGATAACTTGATCACATGCCTTTTGTAACCTTAAGAGTATAGCCCAGTCTGGGGTGTAATGGAAGGAGATTGTTAGAGTGGTTTGATGAAAACTTTCTGCCCAATACCAATCATCACTGAATACAGCAAAGCCTATCTTTTATGGTCCTTCTCCTAATGGTTAATGCCAATGTACACCCCAGGTTCCTCAATACAGTAGTTGCAACAAGTGTGTACAAAGATGAAGTTTCAATCTCCAAATACCATATCTCAAATGTAATCATTCAATCTGATCATTTCAAACTAAAGAGATGTTCTGCCAACACATGTGTTATCACTAATTACTGACTGTGATGGACATGGTAGTAACTCCACCACCTGTAGGAGGAGGAAGAACTAGAGCAGGAAGCCAGAGACAACAAATTGCTCACCATCCCCACAGTCACCCCAACGACATTCAGTGCCACTGTACCTCACTGCATTATCTAGAATGAGAAAGGTAAGGACTAAAGGCAAGAAGCCCATTTAATGTCCTCACCTATGAAACCACAGAGTTAATTTAATTTTACACTTTTTATATACTGTAATAAAATGGAAAAACTATTCTGGCTCTTGATAAACTCAAAATACTAATTAGACTTATTCTTTACATGTCACCTACATACGTGTATATTTTCTTGGCAAATTCTTTCTGATTGAGATTTATATATTCTAGATGAGGCACTTGTACAGTACTGTTTATAATAGGTAGGCAGCAAATTCACAGTGAGCAAATTTGTACTGCAAAAGTGCCCACATCACCTATTGCCCACTGTGCAACAGTTACTATAAAACAAGCCTGCCACCATTTGTTACACAGATAGAAGTTAATTCTAAGTTTTGTAATAATGGTATCAACATTTATCCTTCTATAATATTTACACACTAGGGTTATCTAGGATTAGTTTCAACAATAGGGCAGCAGTGCATTGTACAGTATATGCGGAGGAGGGAAAAGCAGAGGCATTAGTTGGCAAGATGGTGCAAGTCTGAACCACAGGCCTCCCTAAACTGTGAGGGTAAGTATTGAGGTGAAGTTGAAGGTCAGTGGTGAGGGTGCGATGCTGTGCAAGTGGTGTCCAACCTGTGTAGCAGCGTAGTAAGAATCACGGTGTAGTCTCTCCCTGGGATCACTCTCACCACGGTAGTAAACACCATTTGTGTGGCTGCCTTGGTACCCAGTCGAAGCCTGTTATTTACATTAGTGCTCCATCACTCTCCCATTTTAATTATTTACTAATAGAAAACTGCAGTAAATAAAGCATAAAGTTATAAATATTTTATATGAACTGTACAGTCTATACTTGAAAGTAAAATAATGGTTACCACATAATAAAAAAGAAATTAGTACTGTATTACAGACCCCATGATCCATATAGAATTTGCAGAAAACAAATACAGGTAAGTCCTATGCTGTCAGAATTTGTTTAATTAAAAAGCACCAAGCTGTAATTAATGAAAATCTAACAATATCACATTTACTTTTCCAATTGACCTATACAATGTACGGGATCATTCACTAATCCCAATAATATTCACTTACCACAAACCACATGTGTTACTGTATATGCCAATTTACAGTTTCAATATCACATCCTATACTCCACCTCACCAGATTTCAACAATCAAGGATACCACACACACGTGCCACCAAAAATGAAGTATCCTATGGTGAGACTGGTGAAGACAATGTGCAAACAAGGCAGACCATAATAACAATACAGTACAGTATAATCTCAAAAAAATCGCTCATTTCAATTTAATGGATTCAAATTTAACAAGGTTTCCATTGGTATTGAACTCCAATTTTGCAACCAGAATAACACATTTCATTTAGATTTAAACAGGGTGTCAGCGGCCATCTTGCCCTCTACCGAACAGAACCAAACCACTTGTACAGAGGAAGTGATTTGATTTTTAACATGGTTTGCAGAGGTTTGCATCCACTGATTTGACAACAACTTAGTCCTAATGGGACCTGCAGCAGTCAGAAAACTGTAGGTTACTACTCCCTCCAACAACATAAAACAAAAACATCTCCTTTACTGTGGGTGCCTGTTCCTTGGCACATTTTGGAGGAATCAGTAGCTTCCAAAATGCAGCTATAATCAAGTACCAATATTTTATCTTCCTATACTTGAATACTTGAAAAGGTTAGGATGAATGGCTTAGTTCCACAAGCCTGAAATTGAATGAACAAGAGGTCCAAAAATATATCCCACTTTATATAACATAATTAGACCCGTTTGAAATAAATTAAATCGTAGTAAGGGGGAAGGATCAATGACGGAAGTGTTCCAGAGTCGACCAGCTTTGTAAATAAAAAAAACTGTGAGTACCGGTTAACTCTTATATTAGGGAGCTGGACAGAAAAGGGATGGGACATTGTACAGTAGCTTGGCAAGTTTTGCATGATAACCTTATGAATTATATCATTACATTATTGTTATGTTTATGAGCACTTGTAAAACAACAATGAGATATTGGATACTGTACATGTATCATATAATAAAGAATTATTTTGATTGAGGTGATAATTCTTCCTTTCAAGACAACTTGTGCCAAAAATATATATGTGTTGAAAGTACCAATGATCTGTTGAAGAAGATTAAAAGGACACCTATTAGTGTACCAATATAAGAAAACTGATAATGAATGAGGTTATTACCATCACCTGCTGACACTGTACTACATGAAAATGACTCAAATAAAAAAATAGCTCCTTCATTGTTTAAGCTATGTCAAATCTTTTGATTTTCAACAAAGATATATATTCCACACTAAATAGACATACTTTAATCAATTATACTAGTATTCAATACATAATGCATAGTACATTTTCATATTTATAAATTATAAAGAATTAAAAGCTCAAAGTTAGTATTGTTTATCATATTATCTAGTGCTTCAAACAACAAAATAATTCAACATACAAATAGCACATCTTGCTTCACTCACTCACTCATAATTGTTTAGTTAATACTGTATATAAATGTTAGTACCTTCACCCAAAGTGTACATTAATGATAAACATAAACACTAATAGTGGCATTATTATAACACAAGGAAATACTGTACCTTCCTATTGTGGCATCTTTCATCTTTACCACCAAGTCAAAAAACTTGAATTATTGTACATTGGATTTCTCTTTCACTCCCAAATTTTGGTTGCTGATTTATATTTTTTTCATACTAAGGGATTCATACCAGCCCCAGCTACAATACATCCAATCACTAAAAATTCAGCTACTCAAACTCTCCTCTGTGGGAAGAATTTTCAATCAGTCTGTCAAATAGTTCCTATGTTTCCGCAAAATCAATCAAGACTGATCTGATACAAGCTTAGCAACAGCTGTACTACTGATCCAGAATGAATGCATAGTGTAGTTTACTTTTGACAAAATAATTCAGGGTTAAGTAATGTTCAGTTTCATTTCAATGAAGGTGTGGTATATCCACTTGTTTTAATCAAACCACTACTGTACAAGATTCACCTTTGAACTTTGTGATATAGAAACAGCATGCTCTACTCCACCAATAACTTAATGTTAGTTGTATGTTTCCCATAACACAAAAAGCTTAATGACAGAAAGGAGGGATCAAAACACAGCAAAGAAACTAACCTGTTCAATAACAATGACATCAAAAGTCACATATAAACAGAAAATGAAGTGTGCTATAGTGTTCACAGTCACAGCAACTTCATTCTACAAGTTACTGGCTATGTGCATTATAGCCATTCACTTGATACTGAAGCAAAGTCATTCCAGCATTCTAGTAAAGTCAAGTCAGTTGGATGCCAGCCATGACATCAAATGACTGGACAAATACTCCTACCAGTCCCTCCTCTCACCTGGGTGTTTGGTAGCCTTCTGGTGTATTGGGTGTTCCCTAAAGAGGAGCTTAATTCTCGTTGTCTCAGCTGATTTGCTCTGGTCCCCCCACCATACTGATGCTGCAATGTATCACCAACTCTCGTGTCCAACCTTATTGTTTACCTTTTTCACCAGCTTTTTGTGAAACAGAGAGTAAGCACTGTTGCTGCATGATATTTTTGGTAATACTGTACAAATCCTTCGTACATATATAAATACAATCATGCAAAAATATGTGAATAAGATGCACAATTGCACATATATACTATTTCAGCATAGCCTATCTGTATCTTACAAAGTATAAATAGGCATCAATGCTGGTACGATATATAACACATGTAAAAGTATCAAAAACAGCTTGTAATGCATAATAAATTCCATTTTCTTTACAAAGCTTTGTACATATCAGTCCTGTATAAAGTTATATACAGCAACATAAGTAAGACATTCTGCAGTGAATAATTACCAGTATAAACACCAATGAAGCTTTTGGTTAGACAGTAACCATTTGTTGAGTCCTTCCACCATATTGTTATTTTGTGAATGTATAAAGCACAATATAAAAACTGTTTAGTTTGCTGTTTTTCCCCTTAATACATCAAGTTATGAGGTACAGTACTGTTAAAGTGGTAGCTGCATGATATATTTTTATTGTGCATACATCCTTGATAGAATGGATAATTTGAATAAATAATTTTGTCAGCATGTATGCATAACCACACATGCACACTGTTACCACATCATTATATTTTTTGATTGGATGTACAGTACAGACATCCAAAAAATATTTGGAACAACCCCTATTGATATTCCAATTTCTGTGCATATACGGTAGTTGGCATTCTTGTCCCAAGGAAGGAGACGGCAAAGTTGACAGTTTTTATACTTAGCATGTTATTTCATATTAAAAGTTAAATATCCCAAATCAGATGAAGTAGTTTTAAGTTCTTGATTCCATGACAAAAGCTCCATCCTTTATCCTTGGTGAACAGAGCCATTCCATGAACTGTCAAGTTCAAAACTGGGTCGCCAGGCACTGAAATACACTCCTAGTATATCTATTCCACTCCTGACAATCATGCACAACTTCGTTTCCTTCACTCATTCCTACTACACACTTTTTTACACAATCCCTTACCTTATCTTACCATATTCTCCTCAGTCTTTCCCTTCTTTGCTCCTCATAATCACTCCTATACATCTTTGTGACCACTTGAGTTTTATCCATTCTTTCCACAAAAGCATACTTTTATATTCTTTTCATCTTCTGCATTCATATACAGTACTGTACACCTATCATGTTTATAATATTATATACTGTGCACAATTATCACACACATTTCTGGATCCTTCAATTCTATGGTTGGAACACATCCTGAGCCAGCTTTACCTCTGGCAATCACTCTTTTTATATGCTATAGACCTGAGTCAGCCTCATAGCACTAAAGAGGTTTTGAGCAGCAATACACTGAAATTCTGTTCTCTGAACAGAAATAACACACTAGTTAACTACAATGATACTGTGGTAACACTTGTATTTACAGTATAATAATTCAATATAACAGTACACTACGATATATACTGACTGAACTCTGGAAGTAATCAGTAGAAGTGGCAGGTTTCTTGTAGGCCACTGGGTTTATAAAGATACTGTACTAAGGAAAGTTATGACAATAACTACAAATAGGGAGGATGGATGTTGGTAAAGAGACAAATGTAGCTGGTCGCCTCAGAACATGTACTGTAAATTCAACAGCTCAAAGGCCTGCCAAAATATTTTTCCCATCATCATAGTAAACTATGTACAATCAGAACACACAACAGTATAATGTAAAACCTTGTCACTAGTTGCTAATGTTGGTAAATAACAATTGTGCTACATAATACCACATAATACCACAATCCTGATGATGTGACAGTATAACATACCATTCAACATTACAAAATACAATGATACTGTATATAAATGTACCTGTGGATATTGATTGTTTTGTGTAAATACACCTGAACCAAGGAAAAAATGATGTACCGTATGTAAAAATAATTGAACAGAACCTGAGAGTTGTACACTAACTTGTGGGGACTGTCCATGAGAAGAGACTTGAGATACTTGTGACATTCTGCGCTCTGGGTCGGTGGCTGAGTAAGACCCATATGAATTAGGTCGCCTTGTCACGGGTGGGTCGTCATCATCATCATCATCATACACAACCTACAGATAGTTGGAAAAACCTCTACTCAATTTTCTGGGAAGAAGTATCAAGTGTTTTTGCTCATTTCATTATTCAGTTTTAGAGAGAATAAGATTAACACACAGAAAACTTATTTCCATGTCTAAAATGTATGTGTCCAAGTTTACCTGGTGAGAGGGCCTGGTAGGGGTGTTTCCTGCTGTGTGTGAATAGCGACGTTCTGAGGCTGGAGGAGAACAGTCAGACAAGCTACTACCTCCGCCTGACTCACTACGTAATGATTCACCCATGCTACTTGATCTTGGCATCTCTCGTTCCTCACCACCTCTACAAATTGAAAATAAACTTTAGTTACAGGGTCATATTCATATGAAACTAAAATAATAAGTTGAGGTACATACTGTATAGTACAGTTTCTTTAGGACAGCCTATAGATCATATTCCTTAAACATATCTAGTTTGGAATTCCCTGTACTGTAACCAAATAAATTAAAGTTAAATATACAACTAAGTTACTTATAATCATACATCAGCTCATTTTAAGTTGGAAATCAGTACAGTAAGGCAGCTCTATGTAAAGTTCTTGATGATCAACAATAAAGGCTAAACACTACCTTGATGGATCTGAAGATGGTAAAGGTACACCACAGACCATGGCTTTCTGGACCTCTTCTGAATCCACAGCCACATTATCTAACTTCTGGAGGTGTGGAAGGGCTCGCAACACTGTCAGACGGTATCTGTGAAAACCAATACTTATGAAGAAGTCCTTGATAACTTCTGTAACTGGTACACATGCATTATATATCCTAAGTAATGTACACCACTCATATTACTTAGCCTATCTACGATATCTATATCTCCAACGCCTCGTTCCCTCCAGGAACTCCCACCAAGGGGGTGGCCACAGCAGAAGTCTTTCCAGTATTCCATGTTCCAGCACTCTCTCCTCACTTGCTCCATCCCCTCTCCCCTCTTCACATTTCTCTCTCTTACATACTCCTCCACTCTGTTCTGCCACGTAACTGGAGGTCTGCCTCTCACACCAGGTCCCACAACTTTACTTCCATACACCTTCTTTACAAACTCCTCACCTTGCGTTCTCTCTACATCTCAGTGTATTGCGCTTCACTCTCTCAACCACTCCACACTCAATACCAATTGCCTTCTCATTCATACACACACTCATTACTTTCTCCATCCCACCTGGTAAGTCCACATGCTCCTCTCAAGTAACTCATTTACACAGTACTGTACCTATTCTAGACTGAAGAGCCCTACTCCATGTCCATGTCTCCGAAGCATATGTCAGTGTTGGCAGGATTATGCTACTTCTCAGTCCCTTTTTCACTTCCATACTCACACTTCTACCCTTCATCATCCTCCCCAATGATCCTATGACCTGTCTGCCCCTAACTGCTCTCTCCCTGGTTTCTCCTTCCATACTTCCATGTTTACACAAAAGTGTTCCCAGATACTTGAATTCCCTCACCTCCTAAAGTTATCTCACATTCTGTCCAAGTTGGCACAGCCACTCTATTGGGTGTAACAAGCAAAGTCAATTGCTTCTGTTTTGGTCGTCTCAAATACCATCACCTTACTCTTTCCAACATTCACCTTCAGTTTTCTTCGCTTACACACGGACTGAAACTCATCCACCACTCTGTAACTCCCTTCCACTCTCGGCCAGCAACACAGTGTCATCCGCAAATAAACTTGCAACCAAGGACCAATCTACTCCATTCAACCTCAGTTTTGCACCCAGGCCATTCACCTTTGCCTTCATCTCTCATACAACCATCCTTAAAGATAGTGAATAACCATGGTGCTATGACACCCCCCTTAACAATATTACTCAACCAATTATCCCAATTAATGACAATCACATTGTACAGTACTGCATTCTTCCTACAGTATCATCCAAACTCCAGGCAAACAAACATAAAGAACAAAAAAAACCTTAATTAAATGGTTTACTTCTGTGTTTACCACAATATCACATATGGTAGTTACTGATATGATGTACCATACATAAAATTGTCATGATATTATCGGTTCTTTAGTACAGTACTGTATATTAATTTTCTATGTAAGCCTATGCCTTTGTGTCATCAATGCAGTAAAACAGTTAGGATACTAGATTCTATTAAATCACACACATTGCTTTCTCTGGAAAATGCTACTAAAGCCAGTTGCATGAAAAACACTGGTACAGTATCAGACAGAACTATACAATAATGTTCATTCTCTGTTAATTAAAATGGTCAAACATATTATGAATGAACTCACTGTTCAAACTCAGCACAAGGGTTATCAGCAAGCCAAAGACTTTTGAGTTTAGGAAGCTGTCGAAGATAGAGAACCTCATTGATATCAGCAATGTTGTTCTTGCGAATGTACAACTCCTGAAGATTAGGGCAATGTTGGAAATCTGCCAATGTGCATATGCGGTTGACACTGTAAAGAGATAGAAAGAAATGTAAGCAGCAAAGAAGGCCTGGGAGATAATAAAGAATCCAAGATACAGTATTTCTCGAGTTTCATGACATCAGGAAGCTGAAAAATACAGTGTATTGTATGTACAGTGACGGTTAAAAGTCCTCCAAGAAAGTGAACCTTAACCCCTAAAGGACCGGGCCCGGCATATGCTCAAATTTCCCAAGATTATGGAATTTTCCCCATTTTTTTGTACTCCAGATGTTGGCTACACTGGTTTATAGTAGGATGGAATGCTCAGACTGACTACACACTACTTTTTCTAGGGTAAAATTGAGGGATTATTGATCTTCTTATGTCTGAGTGTGCTGGTGAGCAGCTTAGCCGACGTGCGTATATCCCCATTTTCTATTACCTCGCCATGGTCAGCACATCCACCTATACACTAGCGATCAGTGTGCGGCGACCATACCTCATTCAACTAGTCAAATTCTGACACCATTGCACCTACAGATTTCCCGTTGGTACCAATCAAAAGAGGAAGAGTTGCACGTTCCGATGGTACTAAATTCATTCACTTGTTCATTGTAGGTTAAGAGTACCTGTAATAAGCATGCAAAAACAAGCTATTTTGCGTGTCTTTCACCAAACCCCCGGTCCTAGCGGTACACACTTTTATACAACCCGCAATCCTTTAGGGGTTAAGTACGGTACCAATATTACATAGCCTACACCAACAGCATAAGTTCGCTTCATTTCCACCTACGTATGTATGAGCTTTATTAATTTTGTAATACAATTTTAATGCACAAATGACAGATATAGTTCTTATATGGTAAATTACGTATGTTGCTGGAATAAAAACTGGTTCAGAATGCAACAATCTGGTCATATTACCAATAGTAATTACAAGAGATGGACGCAAATTTATGCTGCCGACTGTACATTGATGAATTGTATCTATATGCATATTATTGTATTAACTACGTTTATAGTAAGTCAATCTCTTTTATGCTATTTCAGACTTTATGACAGTTTACAATTCATCTAAAATTGAAATCCCCAACACAGCCAAACTTACCTTAAGGACAGAACTTCTACGTTTGACAACTTCCGTACGACAGAAACATCAGACAGTTCACTGCCCCTAATAAGAAAAAGAATTTGTTTTTATATCATGTGTGAAAGTGAGTAGATCATTCATAGTGATAAGTTTCTTTTAAAGAGGTACTAGTGATTTTTGGTACATTGGAGTGCCTTGATTCCTCCAAAGTTTGCCAGGAAACAGGACCAGATGAACACAAATAATGGTGTCCTGTTGCCTGGAAACGTTAGGAGGATTTTTTTGCTCCTGATTTACCAGCCTAATATATCAGAATATCCTATAAAGCAAATTTTCAATAAAAAGTCCTACTAAAATAAATGAGTTTTAATGATTCATATTTCACTAACTAAAGTAAACCCCTGATTATACAATGAATAAATTATAGTTATCTAGTATATTGCTGTTTTCTATTATGATTTTTTTACCTTTACGTACCCACTAATTTATAACATTCTAAGACAATATTCTTTTGTGAAAAGATAGGGCATTTTGAAATTAGCCTGACTTTGCCTTACTTGACCTGCCCTAACCTAATTATGCTTGTAAAATGGGGCATCTCTGAGAGAAACACCATAGATGAAACGTGTTTTAGAATGGTCCAAAATAGGAAAATATTACCATCATTGAGTAGGGTATGGCTTTTCTATCTTCAATACCCACTTATTTAACTTGAGTTACACCATTCAAAGATTACAATATAGTGCATGAAGTACTGCACTACTTTTACCCAAAATTCTACACAATGTCATGGTGATATCCTATAGCAAATAACAAAATAAACACGAAATATAACCAAATAAATAACCAAATAAACACGAAACATAACCAAATAAACATGAAACATAACCAAATAAACACGAAACATAACCAAATAAATAATCAAATAAACACGAAATATAACCAAATAAACACGAAATATATAAACACAAAAAAAATAAAAATAAAAACCAGGAGACTGCAGAGGCGTTTGTTGTGACTCATCAACAACACACCACCTGTCCTATTTATGTATTAAAACTTACAGTATTAAAGCTTTATGTATTAAAGTATTGTCCACATCACTACAGGCAATACACACACACATACAGGAAGTGTCTGGGGTCCAAAGGGGCGACCAAAACCTTAATATATTGCACACATCACATCACGACAGGTAATACACACACACACACACACACAGCTGTGATATTTACACCTTATTTACCCAACAAACACCATATTTATGTCATTACTAACCAACAATTTAACTTTCTGACGTTGTGGAGATCCGACCCTTTTGATCTGGCAACGACCATATCCTCTGTTAACTTGACCATCTTGAATTAAATAAATATATATAGTAACGAGACACACACACCTCCTTCTGTAAAGACAATAACATCCACCACTACCAGACCAGCAGTGTTACCAGCCAGGGTTCTCATGAAGTATTAATTTTGTGGTATTACCTTAAAAATTGGGTTGAAAATTCCTTATGTGGAACCAAGTTACCTTAATAAATTATTAGATAGGCACTGAACCACTTCAACATATTTTTAACCCTTGACACGCGATATATTTATGAAATTATAAGCTTTTTACAGAAATGCATTTTTCTTTTACGACAACCCATGAAATAAGGGAAGAATCGATAACAATTACCTTAGATTGTCTAAACTTTACTTTAAATGGCCCCAAATTACGCTAATCTAAAGAAATTACCTTAAGAATTAGAGTATTGAGTGTTACCAACTTGTCACTTGTCAGCAGGTCTGCAGTGTTGCCAGGCAACCCGGGGCGGGATACTCAAAACCTTTCCAGTGAAGGCACCTTTTGATTCGGCATATCGAAGGCGCCTTTCAGAAAGGCGCGATTCCGATACTAAAAAATATTAAATTGCATTTAGTGTGCCTTTTGGCAATTTTGCGCCAAATCTTTAAAAGGCGCAATTTGATACTCCAGCCAATCACAGCTGACCTATCGAAGTGTTCTTAGGAAATGTATACAATCTAGTTTTGTAGATGTACAGTTGGACACAGGAATTGTGCTACAGCCCAGGTGAAAGATACTTGTCCCATTTGAGTAACCAGTGTCTATTATCAGGTAGTTGCTTTTTATTACCATCCTCAATACTGACTTCTGCCCTTGATGTCTCCTATTTGGCACTAAGGAACTTGATATTGGGAGAAATTGACCATCTTTCACTTGGCTTATACCTCGAATTCCCGTGTCCAGCTGTACGTGCGTTCGTTTTTGCTTTATTTTTTTCTGTATTATTTTTTAAAAGACTTATTAAATAATGGTTCCTTCTAGGTTTGTGAACTTCACTTCACACCTGCAGACTTTGTGAGTGAGACCTCGTTCTTCGATGAAAAAATTGGGAGAAGAGTTAGTGCAAGTCTGGACAGACGTAAGCTAAAAGCTGGTGCCATCCCTTCTCAGCTTCCGAACTGCCCCTCATATTTATCTTCAGCAGTGACAGTAAGGGAATCACCAGACGCAAGAAGAATAGTGTCACCACCAATATAGTCCTGTACAACTACATTATCATTGACAAACTCACCAAATATCCACAGTTCCTTCACACTGTAGGCCAGCGGACTATTGCTACCAAAATCACATTAAATATTTTAGCTGATCATGATGCACTCTTACCTGGGCTGCGTTCCTGGAAGGCATCGCGGGTGGCATATTGTTTCAGGTTCATTTCGAAGCAGTGAATGGTTTTGCTATTATATTTGATTGAGATATTATTACGATTTCGAAGCAGTGTCGGGTACTAGTCCTTGCCATGAATGAATGCTTACGAACAAAATCTTAAGTTAAGAGTGAACTTTGCTTTTGTTAATACGGCTCCAGGAAGGCAGCGCGCGCTGTGTGCGCGTCGCAAAATGCGTCACCCTGCTGGTCTAGCACTATCAGCCATGGCTGTACCACGGTCCATATAGTGGGCTGTACCTTAGATTTAATACAGTACGTAGTTTCGTAACATAATTATTAGAGTTTGAATATATTAAGATAATACCTGATCAAAAATTACTCAGAGACTGACTGAAATTCCCTTTTGCTTCACCCAGTTTAAGTCTCACTGGCTGGTGAACCACGATCCAAGACTGTTCAGAGTCAAACCATCAAATCCTCAGCCAGTGTGGTTCGGGATATTCTAGAGCTCTCAACAAGGATTCTAGATAACTCTGATGGAAGTTTTGGTTGTCGCGGTAGAGCAGAGCCACCTACCGGCGAATAGTAATAACTAAAAGCTGGCGCATTTACTTACACAGGTTTTATTTTGTTTTGTTTTTGCTGAACAGTCTGTATTTATAATTTTTTAGCTTTAAATATTGTTTATGAAATCTGTATGGCTGTCCTTTTCTTCAATTATACATCATATTACGTATATTAAGAAACAATATTGCTGATATCACTAACAGGTAATAATTTCTCATTTTAGATATTATGCATGAATGATGTTAAAGTATGGATGCTTTATCAAAGAGGTCTTTGTCGTAGAAATTAGGAAATGGATAATTTATTATGTAAATTGCTTTTAATACAGTCATATAGCCTACCAATTAAGTAATTATATTAGGGCTTTGTCGTGGATATTATCGTAATTTGACCAAATTTAATATAAATACTCATTCTATAGTCAAATAATTAGTATGATAATAATAATATTATGTCCTGTGTTTTATTAGTAAAGAAAACCCGACTTAAAAATGAATCAAGATAAAGGAAAGCAGGTGGGAGTTGGAGTGTTGATTCCTTTTGGCCGCTAGAGGCGTCACCATCACAGCCAGTTACAGCAACGATACCAATATAACATTACGTGGCCTATCCTTCTCCCAATTCTCTAGAATCCTTGCATCGTCGCTCTCTCAGCCCACACCACAGGTCACAAGCCATGCTGGCATGCAGTACCCACAGCGAAATCAGTGAGCGATCCGCGGGCGGCGGACCTGCTGGCTGATGGAGCCGGCTTTCATTCTCTCCTCACTTGAGTCCTCAGTGCTTCCACCGTTAACACCTCGCTGCTGTTCTCCTCTCGCTGTTGCTTCGTTGTTTGGTAAGCAGATTGGATTTTACTCAAATTTTCCTGACACTGTACGTTATTCGTACGTAATATGCAGAGCCATAGATATAGAGAGTTTGGCCAGGCATCGGACAGGCGCCATGTTGAACACCAAGTAGACGGACTCTCTCATAACTTATATTACGCGGCACAGCTTTGTAGGCAAAATAAATGGTTAGACAGTAAACATATTTCATATTAAATCATTATGCTTATTTTGGTACTTCATTTTTGTTACATTGGAGTGTCTTGAACACTCCAAGTATGCCAGGAAACTGGACCAAATGAACAAAAATCATGGTGTTCTGCTGCTTGCTGGAATAGTTTAGAGGAATCATTTGCTACACATTTACCAACACTACTTCCCACTTAACATAACATTAGACAATGCAATTAAAAATAAGGGGAAATGTTCTTTTTAGTGAATTGGAGTGCCTTCATTCTTCTAAAGTTAGTAGTACAGTTTGTATTATACAGTACAACTTCTACTGGTATAGTCTAATTACCATGTTATAGAGCTTTTTATATTTGTAATGTTATTTTATTTCAGGGTAAGCATATAAAAATATAGGAATAAACTATAAGTACTTCTTAAAGGTAAAATTAACAAGAAAAAAAATACGTACTGTATAAATTATATTATAAGGTTACAGTAAGGTACACATAGGCCTATATATAGAAGAAATAATCCCTCTGGGCTTGGTGTTTCTATTCACTGATTAACTTATCAGTTAATTAAGTATACA
Organism: Petrolisthes manimaculis; assembly: GCA_034508575.1. NCBI lineage: Eukaryota > Metazoa > Arthropoda > Malacostraca > Decapoda > Porcellanidae > Petrolisthes > Petrolisthes manimaculis. The sequence goes on along the minus strand of JAWZYT010001492.1, from coordinate 49,747 downwards.
ATAATTTATAAAGCGATGTAAAATAATATAAAAGCTTGAAAGAAAGCTATAGTAAGTGCTGGCACTGTGCTAAACGAGTTATTTGGGCTCCAATGTTGTATTTTGACTTATTTGCCCAAAGTGGCCTCCTCTGGGTATCTCTTGGGAACCTGTGCATTGTTTTGCCCATCTCTGGACGCGTTGAACAACCCTATGTTGTACAACAAGGCATATTTTACTGTGGCTATAGGGAGACTGACGCCTTAGTCTGACGGAGACGTTGGTGTTCAACATGGCGCCTGTGTGTCACGTGACTCCTCAACCAATCAGCATCCAGCGTCAACAGCTCGACTGAAACCTGCCCGGCCAAACTCTTTATATCTATGGCTCTGGTAATATATGTAGCTAAGACTATTCATGATCATAGTGGTGTACAGTCGCGAACCAAAGTTTCGCACCCCTCTTGGCTGACAGGTAGGTGAAGACAGTGTTAAAGATATGCTGAACGATCAGACAAACTGGTGTATTGTTTGTGAAAATGAACCTTGTACTGTTTCTTTACCAACTCGATACACCAGTTTGTCCGATCGTTCAGCATATTTTTAATTAACACTGTCTTCGCCTTCTTATCAGCCAAGGGGGGTGCGAAACTTTGGTTCGCGACTGTACGTAGTAGCCTATATAGGAAAACTGAGGATGTCTTTCAAATAATATGGTTGACTTGAAACACAAGGCAATAGTTTGTTCAAGTATCGACATTTTTTGTCTGTTTGTTGCCACACTGACATCAGTTAACATTGTTGAATTTAATTATTGTAACCTGTGGACTTGAAATAATTGAGCTGAATCTGTAATCAAATACTTTTTAACATGTATAGTTTCATGCGAGTGAGCTTTAAAATTATCATGTAGTGTGGAAAATGAAAGTATAGGTGCAATTTGGGTCCAGGCTCTTTTATATAGGGTCTCTAGGTATGACTGGCTGAAGCAGGTTCGGAAAATTTGAACCACTGGGCAAAAGTTTCAAATAATCATCTACGCAAGTTATGGAACCTTAGTGAACCAGTCCTTGTCCAGCAGTAGTATTATGATTCCATTAGATATATTTTATATTGGTAGTAAACCTTTAAATGGACACGTCGAGCTATCTTAACTACATAGAGCCGCTCACAGCAAATATGTATCGAGCAGTTAGCAAAATTTACACCTGGTAAAGGTTGAATAATTATAACTAAAGGTTTTATGCAAAGGCACTGACAATGTTTTTTCTCCCAGCAGCTCGTCATTGGCCAAGCCTGCATTGTAGAGTGGTGGTGGTAATGATACGGATTAACGGATGGTATCTTGCTTCAACTCTGGACGTGGTATGTATGTACAGTTGGCTACAGTTATTCTTGCACAGCGAATTCTTGCGAGATGTCTTGACAAGGCTGGGTAGGCTGTACATATATATTTTGGAGATGACTAGGATTAGGAAGGAAATGGAAGGGCTGAGACAGGAGGAGGAGTTAGGGAAACTAGTAGTTTTAGTGAGGAGATCAGGGAAGAGAGATAGGGCTGGGGAACGAGGTAGGGGAAAATTTTGGAATATACAGTATAGGATTAGAAATGAAATGCAGGCAACAGGATTTCTACCTTGTAATCTATGATTGTCTCGAGTTGTTTTTACCTACATACATCGTCTTACATTTATCCGTATTAAACTTCAACAACCTTTATTGCTCCATTCTGACAGTGTGTTTAGGTAGTTCTGAATGACTTAAGTTTTCGCTTTATACAGTGTCACCAGTTTCTGTATCGTCTGCAAATTGATATTTTCGAAAAAGTTCGCCTTTTAAGTCGTTGATACGTATACATTAATTAAAAGGTTACTTCTAACACTAATCCCTGTGGTACCCCACACTAGAGACCCTATATAGAGAGACTGGACACCTAAATTTTGTGCTGCTCGCTGATTGGCTGAATATATAGGCCGCCATGTTTGATCTTGCTCTTGCTGTTACAGGTACCCCGGGTGCATATTTACACTTTCTGGTAGAATATAAACATAGGGGAAATTACAACCAATCAGAGCCCACGGAGCCCGTTAAATGCCACGAAAACATCTGCAATTTCAGATTTCACGGGTTTTACGTTTAGTGTTAAACGTATACATTTAGTATACATCACTAATTTAACACAATATTTTCAGATGAGACATTTTGATTAGGATATACAGCATAGCTTTAAATAAGGTTAGGTCTGAACTTTGCCATGACCCAGGTTAGGTTATGTATTACAGAAGACGGTATTTTTACAGTAAACCTGGGTTCAGTAAAACGTATATATTAGTATGTGTTACCACTAATTAGGACCATTCTAAGACTATTTTCTTCAATGGTGTTTCTCTCTGAAATGCCCCGTTTTCGAGATATGCCCAGTTTTCATACCCCATACAAACTTGGGGGAGAGCCTGGGAATCCGGGGTTTTGGGTGGGGGAAAACATGCTGTACACTATGGCGTTGCCTTTATAATACACTTCTTAACTTTGTGTCTCTTAGAAATGAATAGTTTTAGAGATATGCCCCCGTTTTCATGCTCCATACAAACTTGGGGGAGAGCCTGTGAATACGGGGTTTTGGGTGGGGGAAAACACTATCAGTGTTGGAAATGTTGTAATATTCAAGCCACTTGTGGCTGTATTGGCTATATTTTGTTTTGGGAATACTGTGTTTGAGCGTCCTGTATCCATCTATGTTCCTGGATATTTACCCGGTAACTACTTCTATTTGTTATACCGGTTTTATGCCCAGGTTAGGTCCCGGTAGTCTGTCGTGGTCTAGGTTAGGTTAGGTCAGGTTAGGTAATACTAATTCCCAAAATAACAATTTGATTTTAATATCTAGCCCAACCCAAGCCAACACGTGTTGTAACGCTGCTGTTTGGTCTAAAATTGTATTTTATTATATCGGTCTCGAAAACTTTGTTATTTCGCTTTTATTTCCAGTTTCAAGTGTTTATTTAAGACAATTACATATTATAAAGGCAACGCCATAGTGTACAGCGTGTTTTCTCCCACCCAAAACCCCGGATTCCCAGGCTCTCCCCCAAGTTTGTATGGGGTATGAAAACTGGGCATATCTCGAAAACGGGGCATTTCCGAGAGAAACGCCATTGAAGAAAATAGTCTTAGAATGGTCCTAATTAGTGGTAAAACATACTAATATATACGTTTTACTGAACCCAGGTTTACTGTAAATTTACCCATTGACTTACATTGGCTACCAGTAGGCTATAGGCAGGGATTGTGTAACGTTACAAGAGATGGCTTCTAACATTTCGTGCCTTGATTTTTGGAAAATCGCCATCTGCTGGCTGGTGGAGCGGGACTTTAAATATATTCCAAGCAAACTTCCAAACAAACCAGCTAATATCATTGAGGGCGTCTGTTTTCTGGTATAATTAGGAGGAATCGGTAGCCTTCCAATTTATCAACAAGAGAATCTTTCCCTAGATTAAAATGCTTACCAGTTAATGAAGAGAGGCAGAGCAACACCAATGTCTTCAAACAGTACAAGTGACAGATTAAAGGCCGGCAGAGAAAGCAACCCCACCCATCACACACACACACACACACACAGAGACAGCTGCCAACTAGGCTAGTCATAATTATAACAATATGAAGCACTAGGCCTATTATTTTACATTCAATTCGATTTCTTTGATACACTGAAATTATATGTATATGTGTGTGTTTTTTATTCATCCATTATTTATCCCAAAACATATTTTTAGCATTAATAGAGAATAATAGAAAGTGGCAACTCAATCTGGAAATCGACCAATGGGATGCCTTCAATGCGGCCACAGCAAAACCTTTATCCCGATATCCTTTCATTAATTATTATTGGCACAAATTGGCTTTTTTATATTATTTAAATAAAACAGAACACACAAAAACTAAAACAGAATATATTCACGCACGCACACACACGGTCCTAATTAGTATAAGTGGTATGTATATATGTACAGGTATGTTGCTGGTAGTAATATATTGGGCCGTATGCATGAACATCTATAGTGCAGTACGATGGTTTTATTGTCTGTATGTATGTTTATATAGCAATAGTATGCACCACCACCTATAAAGCCTGCATTAACACCTCCATAATAGACTATCAATCATGCCTGTGCAAACTGGGTAGTTGTGCAGGTATAACCGTCGTGTGTGGGTGTGATTGATGGTTTGCACAAATGACTGAACCATATCCAACAAGCTTTTCATCAATTACACGCTTGTACAGTGATGCATGGTAATGTATGGTGACTGCTCAGTCTTCTTGCTAGTGTGTGGCAAATTTAAATGATTGCACAGTCATCTAGTTTGTGCAGGCTATGCAGAGCCTTTAGTGACAGTGACGGTGACACGTACAGCTATGGCTGGTAGTGCTGGTCCAGGGTCCAAAGAGTGTTACATAAGAAATAAGGAAACTGCAGTAGACCAGTTGGTCCATGCAAAGCAGCTCCTGTTGAAGAGCAACTGAACAGAGTTCGAACAAGTGAATTTTCCAAACTATTCAAAACGTTGAGAGAGGTTTAGAAGACTAATTATATTCGAACTCAGTTCAGTTGCTCTCCAACACTCCTTGAACCCTGGTCCAGCACTATCAGCCATGGCTGTACACCAATATGGAAGGAGCTTGATTGTTTCGTGTCATGTAGTCAGGAGGAATCAGAAGCCTCCAATTCTTATACACGAACACAGGGTCCTTAAGTAGCCTACGTGTATATGGTTTGGTAAATTGGTAGTTTCAATTAATTTATTATATTTATATAATGAGGATAAACCAAGAGAGATCGAATTCAAAGTCTCGGATTTTTTTTAGAATAAAATGGTGGACAAACGAGTCCTCCAAATTACATTATACTATGCCACGGAACAGAACCCTCATTAAAGTACCAAACATAATGGTCGTCTGTTTCTTGGCATAGTTTGGAGGAATCAGTAGTTCACCAATAGCCAAACAAAACAAAGTAATTAATTATCCCCTTAATATCTTGACCTGTCTCACGCATAAGTAATTGCATGTTCCGCACGAAATATATAATATACAGTAATTACATTCCAGCCATCCAGTCACCCCTCGTATACGCCATCGTATGCACCATGAAGGTTCTTGAATACTATAGACAAGATCCATCCCTCATAACTTCGATATATTGCAGCCAGACTCTTACTGGTTTTGACGCCCCTTCGGCTCCAACCACTAGCTCCCTTTTATGCTAGCTATCCCACCTCTTTTATCACCCTTTCCTTTGTCTAGTGTGGTCAGTCTTTCATTCTCATTCACACTTCTTATACGATGCAAGTACAAAAATGAAATTGTACAGTCGCGGCACATAGTCCTTAACCAGAGGGGGAAGTCTGTGCAAGGACTATGTGCACTGACTGTACATATTAATTATTATTCCAGTCATTATCACACTCGGAATTATAGGGTATTTCTACATGCACTATATAATTATAATAGTAAGTCATTATTATACTGTTCAGAATTTGGTTAAGAGAAACCTCTGGCGAAACGTGTCCTTTTCTGCCTTTATTGGACAAATGGAAATTGGTGTTAAGTTAGTACATCCTTATTAGACTAAAATAAAATAGTCCAGCAGCGGGTCAACCAATGAGTGGCTTCAGTTGTTGGCTTTATTGTTATTTATCCGTACAAGAAAATATACAATAAGGTAATCATATAAACCTTAGGCTTATTCCTAGCTACAGTAAGATACAAATCACCATTAAAATCTAATTTGGAATATGATGGAAGAGAAGGAAGAAAAACTTGCTTATTTCGTGATTTCTATTGCACTGCTTGTCAGTTTTCTCAATTCTGTAATGGAGCTAATTTGACTTTCATGTTACATACGTATGACGGAAGCACATTGTAATTGGAATAGAAAAAAAAAAACATTTCTATAGTATTATATGTATATACGTAGTAGGAACGTTATTTTTATATAGCGAAATAAGTGACATGGAAAAGATGCCATCTATCTGTCTTTAATTTAAGACATTCAGGTTGGTTTCTCTGAATTCTTTGTACTTGAAAGCATCCTGTTCAAAGATTCAAATGTGTTATCACTTATAAAGACAAGGGAGGATGAACTGTATAAGTGTTCCAAGTTCAAAGTGAAGGAACTGGATAAACACAGACACACGAACACACAATATGGAGAGTGATGTAGGAAACACTGAGAAAAGAGGGATGAAGGCAAGAGTCCAGAAGGCAGTTCTGTCCATGGCTCTCACTAAGTTAACTTCTTTATGGCACTCTTCTTCAATAACCTTATAATTATAATCTCTTGCAAATGTATTGATGCAATTTTATATTTTAATTTTACATATATATACTGTGATCTGCATTCATTATATACATATAGATTTATATATCATACAATCTTTAAATATCCTTCTTGTTATTACTAACAAGTTATTAGGTTGGCAGGACAGAACTCCATGTCTGGCATCAAAGAGGCTCCAGGCCGGTGTCAAGTTCTCAAGGTTCCAAAAAGCATTAAAAGTGTACAAACAACCTTAATGTACATCATAAGGTTTGAAGTATTTGTAAAAATTTCTCTGCCCACACAAAGAGGCAAGCATCAAGAATGTGATCAAGGAACTGAACTAGCCTGGACACCAGAGTCAAGATTGGACATTAATAGGAAAAAATCTAGGTCTAGATTAGGCTACTACGGAATAATAAAATGGAATACCATATTTTGGAGGGAAATGTTGAGAGAGCAAAAAGGGGCAAAAATAAATTTCTTCAAATAGTCATGGACATTTAAGGATCTTTCTTTATATCACACATTGAAAGTCACCTCTAGCAGCTACGGTTGGAATGCTTATTGAGAATGCAAACATCTTCCATTTTAACCATCTACAGAACTTTTTTAAAGACTCATTCTTTGCGCCTGATATATATATATATTTATATATATGTTTATATACAGCGAGATTCCACAGAGAGATGAAAAGGCACACGACACCGTTCCAACAAGATGGCTCTGGGCTGTACTTGTACAACTTAACATCAGGCACCTCCTCATCTTGATAAAGGAACTCTACAAACCCATAAGTCATGTAAAGTTTTTTTTTCAAGGTGGGAAGGTAGCTGGAACTAATAGTCGTATGGCTGAACGATATTTGTGGCATTCAGTAACAGCGCAACTGGCATACTCCACAGTGTCCATTAGCTTAGTCACAGTTGTGGCAAAAGATGAGAATGTTAATTAAAAGGAAGTTATCGCACAAATGTGACATGCTCCAAATATGTGAAATACAATATACATGTACTTTACCTCCCAAAAGAATCATTAAAATAATGTACTGTACAATCTGTCACACCAGACAAATGTTTTTACACATGTTATGTGAGGGGAAAAAAAGTTCTGTTCATTTCGCTATCCTTCGTAAAACACATTAACAATAGTTTTGGGAGGTACAGTACATGTACTGTATCTTTAAACATGCCAATGTCAAGTGGATTGCAATTCTGGTCTCCACTCTTTCGTTCAGGCAAACGACCATAATAATCAAAGTATGTCTCTCTGTTGCACATTGCTGTTCATCACATATCACGTACAGCGCCACTTTCCAAAATTTATTTTAAGTCCTTACTTCCTAAAATGGTTATGAACAAATAGCAAAGGGGAATGTTAGAGACTTTTTCAAACCTCCTTGCCATTGGTGCTCACTTAGCCAATCATTTCCCAGAGTTCCCTGCCTTGAGTACAGAGATCCGTTTGGAGCCACCAACCAGGAGACGAGACGAGACAAGAGAGAACGGGATCGGGTGAGATTAGGAATACTACTGGCTGGGGAAGTTGGTGGGTGTCAAGGGAGTTTTTTTTTCTGGAGGTGGAGGGGATAAAATATGAATGTACAGCAAGGAGTACTTGACTGTATGAGTGCATGGATGTGAATGAATGGGAGGAGAGTTTGATGCAATGAAAGCATGATAAAGATGAAAGTTTGAGATGTCTGTAGGCAAGGATCAAAGTCAGACACAGTTACAGAATGATTATGTCTAATGTTCATGATAATAAAGTACAGTATGCTGTGAATGAAGAAATGTGTCATCATGGGTTCAACTGGCAAGACAACAAAAGTCAAGAAAGTTGAGTACAATTATGATAGAGACTATGCAGTAAACAACAGTATGTATGAGAAATGAGGCAGTTAAAATTAGTAAGATATAGGCAACTGGGAAATGAACATGGGTGCTAATGGGAAGTACTGTGATATGATTGAGGTGAATGAAAGGTAGGGCAACAAAAGATTGGAGAAATGACTGTACTGGAAAAATGACTAAAGTGTTTGTGTGGGTAGTGTTGTACTGTAGTGATGAGTGAGAAGTCTGAAATTATACTTGATGTGTAGTAGTGATGAGACATATGGGATATACAGTCCCCCTCACTTCTGTATTTCCAGGTTATCATTTCATAACTGGCTAAGGAAGCCTCAACACCCAGAGATATTTGGCTTGATTAATAATCTAGTCTGTTTCCTGAGATATCATAAGTTTTCCTAAGTTGCTTATCAACATAGTGATGCCATGTTACACTAGAACAGTTTCTTCCCAGTACACTCAGAACTGAAAGGTACTGTACAGTACTGTATATAATTGTCGAGAGTGGATTAATGATGCAAATAGAGGAGTAATGTGCGAGGTAAGTAAACTGTATAAGAAAGACTCAGAGCAGTAATGTAGTGAGTTTTGAAAAAGGTTGGTGTATCTGGGAAGATGTAAATTATGTGATGGCATAGAAATAGTTTTGTAATGCTGTGGCAGATACCAGGATAGTTCAGTATGAAGAGTGAGGAAGGAGTGTTGGGACAGGGTAGGGTGAGGGAAGGGTCTGTATGCATGAAAACTCATGAACTAGAGGATGACTATTGATGAGTATGACAGCTCCATACAATTTCTTGGATGCAATCACACTAGTCCATGGTCATCATTCAGCCCCTGAATTGTCTTGCATGCGGCCCAAGGTGCAGTGGTCGTGAGTGAGGTGGCTGGGGCTGCCTGTCAGGGGAACTCTTGACCTACAAGTAAGACGGCACCCTGAGGCCTCCTGTACAGGCTCCCCAGCTCCCTTCTGATGGGAGTCTAAGAGGGAGGTGAGGTGAAAGACTTTGACTGGGAGCCTTAGTGGTCGACGCTGCCAGTTAGTCACCTATCATGGACGTTAGTCTGTGTGAAGCCTTGGGCCAGGCTCAGGGTGATATGGAAGCACTCTGGTACACTATTGTGGTGAATTACAGTCTCTATACAAAATAAATTTGCATATGTATACTTGATAAAAATAAAATTCTAAATGTTATCCACATTCCTAACAAGATCCTATTAGATATCTCCAGTAGTCGTTCTGGCACAATCGTTGCTTACAACCAAGTTTAATTGGCATTTTGTTTGGGTTAAAGAGGGAAACAGCAGGAAGAAACAAGTTGTGGCAAAATCCTTTGATGCACAGGATCTGGCAGCAAGTATGACAAATGGAAAATTTCCTAGACTAGCATTTGACTAACAGCAAGGCTGGCACCACTGAGGCCAATCTAGAATTATTTCTATAGCCAACAGTGTAAATATCTTACTTTAAGATTTTTTTGGGGAATATGAATATTTAGTGATGGTTCATGTATATAAGAACTATCACTGTCAATTCAAATGCTCCAAAATATAATCACAAGAGCCAGAAATTTACATATGTTATAAAAACAACAGTAAATTAGCAACCACAACCAGCACTCATGAAAAGTAAGAACCATGTCATCAGTCACTGACAATAATAACATAAAAATATACAAAAGAATTTTACATAATCAGATTTTCTCATAGAAAAGAACTACACAGCATGCCTTGCAAATCTAGAAAATAGAGAGATTGCACATGAGATTATTTTGGACTAGCAGTATGACACTTTCAGCCACCCTGGACCTTTAGCCTTTGTGTTTATTCCCTTCCTGAGAATAAGAGAATAAAATTTAGAAATTGCTTTATATATATCTTTATCTCTGTCTCTTTCTTGTTCAGCCAAAGGTCCAGAGTAGCTGTCAGTGTCACCAACAAGGATGCTGTTGACACGAGGCACGAGGGATCCACTATAGATGCTGGGAATCGAGCACGATTCCTAGTATGCTTATGGAAGACAGTGGATTTTATCAGCGGAATACCTGCGCATCATCATCTTCTCAATTTCTAGCAGTGTTGCCTGTCTTTAACAAATGATGGCTGCTTTTTTTCCACCTTGGGCCACCACGGTAAACCTTCACAAGAGTCAACAATTGTCAATCTCTGTTTGGCCTGGCATGATTGTGGAAAAACTAAAACCAGCAAACAAATACATGATATTCTCAAATTACAAAACATTAGCACCCTGCCAATGATATTTCAAACAAACTGAGTCTTCTTTAAAAAATATTTAGTTAAGGTTACTCCTCCCTATTCCCTGGCAACACTGCATCTTCACTACTTGTGAGTACTGGACAGATACCGGGCTGGAGGTGCATGGGGCCTATTCCCACACTGGGTTAATGCCTAACTACCAAATTACTACAGACCTACAAGAAAGGTATAGAGATGAAATAGTTGGGAAAAGACACGAAAAAAAGTTAGGAACGAGGCATAGGCAGGAGAGACCGAGTTGAGAAAGTTAAGGGTTAATGAAAGGGAATCAGATGGGGCATTCAATCCCCATTTCCAGCCCAAAGGGTCCCATAGAAAAGATCCCAAAGAGGCAGGACAGGTAAAGAGTTTGGCATATGCGAATTCACATTAATCCTATTCAAAAGTAAATATAACTTTTTTTAAATAACAAAGAAACACTGCATAGTATGTCCAGGTATAACCAATGTAAGTAGCACATCACTTGACATATTGCACACCAAGCATGCAAGATCCTTTTTCAACAATATGTCAAGTAAGAGAAACATTATACCTTATCTTCAGTATAATATAATAATAATTATAATATTTTGATCATGAGAAATTTCGTTGCAAGTCACCATTTTGATTTGTAACACACTCGGAAGTTGGGGAACTCCTCATGATAAGTTCGTTGTTTCACTGGTTCATAATTTATATATTGTATATATTTCAGGGTGACACCAATTGTTCAACAGTATTTGTCTGTTCACACCTCCTCCTCCTCCTTCATGGGTGCGGGTGAGACTGCCTGTGACTCAGGAGGGGAGGCCGGGGAGGCTAGAGATGTGGTGGCACTCCTGGAAGCTGCCTCATGTTGTTCTGGGGAGGCTTGTGGTGGCTGTGGAGTGACTGAGGTGGGTGGAGTGGTATCAGCAGCAGTGGCAGTCACTATAACTGACACACCTGCCCCCGCACTGCTGTCTGGGGAAGAGGGCTCGGAGGTTTGGGGGGCAGTGGTGGGGCTATCAGTTTGGAAGGGTTTGCAGTACGAGTAGCGGTGGTTCATGTGCTGAGAGTAAGAGCCCGAGTGGGAGAAGCGTTTCAAACACTTGTGGCACTGATACGGCTTCTCACCAGTATGGAGACGACTGTGCTCTGTTAGATGGTGCTTGTGCTTGAAGGCCTTGATGCAGAGATCACATTTGAATGGACGCTGGCCTGTGAAAATTATTTGTCTTACATTTTCTATCATACAAAAATATATATGTAATGTCAATATATTTAATAAACCATCACTAAATCTACAGCAAATGACGCATTGTATCATATATAGAAATATAGGAAAATGATAGAATCTTATTATCACCTCACCTGAATGTTCGTACTTGTGGCGCGCTAGAGATGACTGTTTGTTGAAGGATTTGTCACACTGGTTACACTGGAATACTCCACCTTCCTCTTCACGGCGTCTTTTACGACTCTCATCACCACTGTCATCATCCTGTGAAAGCAAGGATTCATATACTGCAAATCCAGGTTCTTGCAACTTTTCACTTCATCAACTTAGTATTGCACAAAATCTCAGCAACACTTTTAAATATTAAAGTACAGTTATATGTGCTCCTACTTGTAAAGATTTCACTATAAGGGAATTATATGGCAAAAGTTCAGCATTGTAAATGGATACAGCAATAAAGACAATCTTATGACAAAAACATAAAACATAGTGCTGAATTAAGTAACTCACACGTGGTCTCTTATCGCTGGAGTCTGAATTATCAGGGTAAAGTGCAGGCAAACCAAGTTTGGCCTCATGTAGAATTTGTGCCAGCTTGCATTGCTGTTGCGAGATCATGGAGGGGAGGCCAGGCACAGAGGAAAGGCCTCCAGATTCCTTGGCTTCTCCTATGTTGTTGTTGAGGGAGTTGGGTGTGGGAGTGCGAGATTCAGTTTTGTATGAGATAGCCAATGAAGTAGAGTCTGCATCAGAGTCTGAATAGATGGATGCAGGTTTTGGTGATGTTGAAGGAGAAGAGGTGGAGGACTTCTTGGTGGAGAGGTCAAGTGGTTGTTCATCATCAGCACTATCTGCCGGAGTGGGGGAGCTGTGACCTGGGTTATGGATTGGGTACATCAGTCCTGCATTTGTCAGCAAAGGTGGATAGTAAGGACTCATGTTCAAAGCTCTCGTTGTAGCTTGTGTGGAAATGGGCGGAGCATAACCAGGTGGGGTGTAGCTGCCAGCAATATTGCTGGATGTACTATATGGGGTGGTGTAGGCAGGTGGGGAATATGTGGAAGGTGTTGGTGTAATGGAGCGGCCCTCTCGACGATCCCTCGCACGAGCATTCTGGAACCAAACTTGCACCACACGTACTGGGTGACCTGTCTTATCTGCAACAGCCAGAAGCTCCTCTTTCTTTGGCCGAGGATTCAAAGCATAGTGGGCACGCAGAATGACTAATTGTTCCTCTCGTATTACCGATCGCACACGCACCTTCTTCCCGTCACTGGTTGTCTCTTCTTCATCATATTCAATATGGCCGGAATCTGTCTCTCTCTCAATATCTTTATTATTGTGAAAATGACTGCTGCTTAAGAATGGTGGCTGGGGTAAAGGATGAGTGTAAGGCAGCTGTGGTCGCTGCTGCTGTGATAGCTGTTCGTGAAGCCTTGCTGCCAGACCCTCAATTAGATGTCCCTTTTGGCGATCAGCAGCAATGGCTACCTCTGGCAAGCGTGGACACTGGAAGGAAGAATGTAGGTAGGCATCACGGCGGCTTCTGAAGCTGCTGCCACATAGTCTACATGAGAGATCATCAGTAATAGAAGGTGCTATGAGTCCAGATTCTTGTGAGGCATAAGACACAGTCTCATCAAACTGGCGTCTGGAGACACTAGTGTTAACACTTTCGAGGACTCTCTTGAGTGTAGACATGCTGTCATGCTCAATGGTATGTTGTACTTCATCCAGTTTCTCTTGTCTTCTTTCATGTAGTTGCTGCTGTTGATTATCCTCATGTTGTTGTTGTTGCTGTTTGTGGTGATATTGTTGTTGTTCTAGTTCCTCCTCCTCCTCTTCCTCGTCTCTGGTTTCTTCCTTTATGACCAATTCTCCTGGTTCTCGGTCATCATCATCCACATCTTCCTGTGGTGCAGCTTCACTGTTGTCTTTCTCCTGCTGCATTCCTTCTTGTTGTGCTTTTTTCATGGCTGACTGAGCCATAGTGAAAGAGAGCAAGTGAGGATGGAGCTGTGCTGCCAGGATTATGGGATTAAGATGATGGTAGGGTGACAATCCCTGATGTAAATTCCCCGGCAGCCCTTGGGGTAGTCCTTGAGGGAAGCCTGGTGTGAGACTGGTGGTACCAAGGCCACTTGGGGACATGAGGGAAGTAGGGGACCTGAGGATGGAGTCCCTGGAGATGGGTCGAGTTGGAGAGGAGTAGCCTAATTCAGCTGATGGCGTGGGTGACTTGTCTTTTGGTAGAATAGGCAAGTATGGCCCAGGAAGAACAGGCCTCTTGCCATTGGGTCCTGGGTACTGGGGAGATGCACGTGGCAATAAACCATTGCTCCTGCTTCCACGACCCAGCTACAAAAAGAAAAGAAAAGAAAATAAAGTTTATTTTAATTAATGGTGTCATTTATTAAATATGCAGTTGCGTTTACATTACTGATTCTAAAAATAAAAAATCATAATGTAAGATTAGCAAAACATTTTATTTATTAAACTAAATTACACAATATACATGTAGTAAAATAAGAGTTTAAATGTAATGCCATCACTGATTGTCAACAAAGAAACACAGTGTACCCTGTATGGTGTATTAAACAAATTCTATCCATCAATTTATCATCCTTTCTAGGAAACTATTCATTGCATGATGCTGCACCCCATACTGGATGGCCACAAACTTGCCTCCAAGTTACCCTGTTAACCTTACCAATACTGTACAAACATAGTATAGTACACCATGTCCAAAATTAATCAGCAATGGTTTTTACACAAGATGGTCAAGGGAGAATGTAGCAAATTGACTCTATCCCTCCAAACTGTGCTACACCACAGGCCACAATACAAAGTAATCCATTTCCAGATAAGCGTAATACTGTATTAGTAGAAGTACAGTATTAGGTCTGTATCCACAAAGCACGCTGTAAGTGCTTTGTGGATCCCGGAGTTAGCATCCAATTTGCTAAGACCATTGCCAGTTAAATTTTAGATGGGTATTTTGCATCTCAAGTTAAATCCTCTGGTAATAATCTAAGTCTATGGCACTTACTAATATGCCATTGTTTAAAATGTATATAACTGAAATCAAATATATATTTTCACTGGTAGACAAGATAAGATTTCAATATGACAAGGAATAATAAAAAATTCACTAGTTATCAGCTGTTAAGTTTGGGTTAAAATGGTGCATCATCTCACCTGGCACTTCTTGGAGGACATGTGAGAGGAGTAGGAGCCAGAGTGAGAGAAACGCTTGCCACAGTGCTCACATACGAATGGCTTTTCACCACTATGGATTCTCTTGTGTTCCTGCAGAGAAATTATTTATTAATTCCTGAACAATGGGCCTTTCTTCAAATATACAGTACTTAAAAAAAAAAATAGTGTTAGTGCAAGTATTTGTGTAAGTCAGTGTTTATAATAATAATAAACTATTTTAACTGTTTCTGCTATTTCTTTCGATCTGTGTTAAATGACTGAAAGAAATTCTCTAATATCTACTTGAAAATATTACACATCTATTCACAGTAGCTCTCCTCCTCTTACCTTTAGATGATGTTTGAACTTGAATGCTTTGCCACACTCATCACACTTGAACCTCCTCAGCACTTCAGACTCCTGGTGGGAGATCATGTGTCGTTGAAGTCGGTGAATGTTGGCAAACTTCTTGTGGCAAATCGAACAAGACTGTAAAGAAATTGAGGTATGGAATTAACTAGTCTTCAAACAATTAAATGATTACAAAGAAGTGCTGTGGATAATTAGCAGCTCTCAGCCATAAACAATTACATTGATTGATTAAGGGTGCAGCTTACATTAGTGAGTACAGTACTGTCTCCGGTCAGTGCAATTACAGAAACCTCTTTGCAAATAACAATAATAATAATTATTATTATAGTAATAAAAAATCATCAATAATAATAGGTAATAATAATAAATCATTATTATTTTCAACATCAATAATAAAATTAATAATAATAATCCTCATTCTTAATTATAAAAATTATATTATTATGCTAATTCTGGTTTATCACCTTACAAGCTCTAGCCGCCACATATCCGGTCTAGTGCCATTATTATTTTGGCTAACACGGTGAGATAATTCTTCCCCTCACCCTCACCAGACAATCACTACACCCAGCGAATTACAGTACTGCCTCAGTTATCGCGCGTGTGTGTGTGTGTACGGAGGATGCATTCCAAGTTGAAATAATGGCTACTTCCAGTACCGAACGGGTTACAACTTACAAGTACAGTTATTAAACCCCTCATCTGAACATTGAAAGAGGAAGGAACCAGGAATGAGAGTGCCTATGGGCGGTGCGACATGGAAAAACTAGGCTACCGGTACCTTAAAATTATATTAAACAATTACTGCATGCACAAAGCATCAGCACAAAATAATTTAATATGAAGGAAATTATCAATCTGGTCGAATGACATAATAATACACACAACGCCATGAAACAGCACAGACAAAATTATATATAACTGAAGTTATCTCTGGCCGTGCATGTCGCGTTTTAACAAGGTGATTGGTTTGCGAGCTCTTGTCATTCCATATCCTGTCCGGGGGAGGGGAGGTGTGCCTGTCTGTGTGTGTGTTATAACTAAAGAAGGAAAATGGGAGGAATATATAAGATAAAAGGGGGGGAAGGAGATAATCGGGAAGAGAGAGAGAGAGAGAGAGAGAGAGAGAGAGAGAGAGAGAGAGAGAGAGAGAGAGAGAGTACTTTATTTAAGGGTTGGGACGGGTCAGGGAGGTGAAATGAGCTTGTGTTTACTTTCTATTAAAACTTTACGTGTTGCATTGTTTGGGTGTGTGCCTGTGAGTGTGTGCCCGCACGTGTTCGAGTTGGTAAAACGTGGCTGTCCTGACCGCCCCAACCCAAGTTATATGAGGACTATTTGCTAACACGGCAAGTATTTATTACCGCTTGCTGTAGTTTCTTGGTAGCTATGATAAAACAATGTCTTTCAGTACTTAACCCATTTAATCAAAACCCTCTTACAAGTTAAACCACTACTACATCCCAAATTAAACAAAACTGTGCAAGCTATCGATCCGTCGAAACATGTCCCATATTAATTAACGCTAAAAAGTTCTCCGATAGGCTAAATGTAAAATTGTCAACAGGACAGACCAACGGCGCTCTATTGAGAAGTACTGTACACGCAAACCATATCAACCTAAGATTCCCAAGCTGAAATAAGTGGTCGAGAGCAAAATTAAAGCAAGTTTTGTCAACCACCTGTGAATTGTTCCAAGGATGAATTTCGGTTTAATTAACTGCAAGGAGTGTGACACTTAAAAGGTGGTGTGAAAATAATGAGTTAATATTAATACCGAGTAATCCGAGAGAGAGAGAGAGAGAGAGACTGGACTCACCACGTGTGCACCGTTGAGAAAATCTCCCTCCTCGCCCATACTAGGGTCTGGTGTGGGTGTGAGGGTGTCGGTGGGCGGACTGACGGGCGCCGTGGTAGGAGTGGCGGCTTCGTCAGTGGGTGTCTGGGGACTCACACCTTTCTCACTGCCGCCCTTGTCACTAGCTGCAAGATGAACACAAACACCACCATTAGTAAGTCAACTGGTACGCCACAGGTTCAGTAATAAAATAAATGACTATATCAGCTAAATTTGGTATACTGTTTCTTTTAAGAGTTTGGAGAAATCAATTGCACCAGCTTTACCAACACTGTATCTCCCCCTTTAGTGAAAGAAAACCCTATACACTTTACTAGTAAGTAACATACGGAAATAATTAATGAAGAGTAATAATATAACTAATATGAAAGTGACTCCAAGTTGCCAAGAATGATAATTATGTAGGTACAATATTGTGTTGTAACGTAAAGGAATATGGACATTTTAAGTGGCAAATCTGGAGCAACTGATTACTCCGAACAATTCCAAGCAACAGGAGACCATTATTGATTTTCCTGACAAGCTTTAGAGGAATAAAAAAAAAAGTATATTATCCCCTTAATTAGATTATGTAATAACCTGGGTACCATCAATTAACTTTAAAACGAGGTGAAGGTTAGGTTACTGTAATAGCCTAGTGTAGTAGTGGCAATACAAGGACGAGTACAATGAGGATATAAAGGAAATACTCGTTTGTGGTGCTGAGGAAAAAGAGTACAATGTGGCGCTGAGGATAAACTAGAGTACAATGAGGATATAGAGGAAATATTCGTTCGTAGTGGTGAGGAAGTGATGAATGTTAGGCTACAAGGGCAGTCGGGACATTAGGATAGTGGTGGTGGTAGTCGTCGTGGTAGTAGAATGGGGTTGAAATAAGGGAGAGTTGGGGGAGGGGGAGACAAGGAGGGGTAGCAGGAGCTTGCTAGGAAGGAAGGGATATTGTTTGTAGGAGGGTAGTGTGTGATGCGTTGATTCTGCACCTCGCCATCCTCTCACGTTCCTCCCCCCTCCATCCAACCTCACCCCTCCCTTCCCCATCACCGCTCTCATTCTCCCTCACCCCTCCCTACCACATCACCGCTCTCATTCTCCCTCACCCCTCCCCTCCCCATCACCGCTCTCATTCTCCCTCACCCATCCCCTCCCCTCCTCTTCCCATCACCGCTCTCATTCTCCCTCACCCATTCCTGCAATCCCCTTTCCTCTCCCGCCTCACCCAAGCCCACGCTGAATCCCCCTGAACTTATTATCAGGATTTAGTGTTCCACATGCGAAGCAAAAATAGCGTTTCTGAGATGGAGGAAAGAGCCGGGACCAGTGTGAGGAGAGAGTGAGGGATTACGAAGGAAGGAGGGAGGCAGGGAGAGGGAAAGTTGTGGAAGAGGAATGGAAGGAAGGCGATTGTGAGAGAGTGAGGTAAAAGAGATTGTGCAGGAGGGAGAGAGTCAAGCAACTGTGTGGGAGACAAGCAACTGTGAGAGGACGAGCAAAGGACTGATAATTCAGAGGAAACGAGGAAATGATTCCAATTCGCCCGCAATGTCAGAGATCCCAATGTTGTGAACCAATGAACTGTCCTAGTAAAATTTTGAGCATATTAGTAACATGAAAGCTACTGTACAGTCGCGACCACAAATTTCGATACAAAAAAGGGGTAAATTAAATAGACACCAACTCACTAGTAATGTTGCTACCAGTTAAGTGTCCGTGTTATTAGCTTGACAAGCGAGTCAGCCGCTAGGAAGAAATTATAGAAACAATACCGGACTGATATAATATTATAGTAGGCTAATCTTATTTATGAAAAGATGCTAGCGAAGATGTCAAAATATGTTTACATACCGGTAAGTCATCCCATGTGTCATAAGTAGCCTACTGTCAGCGAATGAACAGATCAAACATGAACAATGGGAATGAGTACACAAATATGGAATGAATGAGTAGGCTACACAGTAAAAGGGATCACAGACAGACAGGAGGAATGGCGCCAAGAAACTGTTGAGTGATTAACCTATGAGTAATTGCTGGAATGGATGACACGACAAAATGAGACTTACAGTAGGTGAGTGAGTGAGTGAGTAAGGGATAGAGAGCGCCGAGTGACAAAGATGACTCATCCCTCGTGGTCTGGGATGAAATCTGACACTGAGAGATGTTTAGGAGTGGGAGTGAGTGAGTGTGTATGTGTGTGTGTGTTCTGGGGTTCCATGACAAGTTGATGGGAGGATGAAAGAGAACAGAATAAGGACCAGGTAGGTAGGCAGGTACCCTAAGCTCTTTTATCTGTAGAAGCACTCTCACAGAATATACACCAATAGCTACACAAACAAGCTCAAATCTTTCGGACATACACACACATCCTTGTACACGTATAGGCCTACACTTTCATCCTCTCTCAACCACCACCCACAGTCACTCAACCGTCTTGCCCAAATTCAAAGAGGATTCTCAATAGCAAATCTACAGCATATAACCACAAGGCGCCTCTCTCTTTCTCTTTCTCTCTTCTCAGACGTGCCCACACTGCTTCACCTGGGCATTACACTACCCGACACTTCTTCCTTCCCGTCACATTTCGTTTATTGGGGTGACTTTTTCTCTTCGTTTTTTTTCAGGGTGTATTCATGACAGCGGCACAGTCAAGATGCGGATTAAGTTGGAAGCCACGGCACACGCGTACACACACACACTAATACACTTACCGGTATACACTATACACACAGGCCTTTGCATATATATTCTACCTACTGTATATACGGTACTGATGTCTGTGAAAATACAGCATTATATACTTATCCCATATTTATATTGGCATCTGTGCAGTAAAATATATTCCGTGTATGAACACAAACAGATATAGATACCAGTGGTGTAGGCTACACACACACACACACACACGAAGTTGCTGTTCTTTATTCCTATGAAATGCGTGACTTGCAGTTAACCACAGCTCAGACTCAGACGATTATAATCTTTTCCGGACCTTCCCTTAACCGTTTACGTTACCGCAGCATAAACTACAGCACAATCTTACGTATTACTTGTCACACACGACGGACTCTGAATACGGTATAAAGAGAGGCATTTCCCTTCTCACCCGACGGACTAAAGTCACTAAACAATCATATTTCCCCTCTCACCCGACGAACTCTAAATACGGTAAAAAGAATAATATTTCCCCTTCTCATGTCGACAATTTAACACAAGAAATCAACATAAGACAGCTACCTATCTATCATATACACTGAACCTCCCACAGCGACTAGGAATACATAGCCAACCCAAAGATCCTAATCCCTCCAACAGACACGATCTTTTTTTATATTTAATCCCTCCAACAGACATGATCCTTGTTTATATATTTATTTATATTTACTTTACTTCAATTTGGTCGTGTCCGTGAGTTGAGGGTTTGATATACTGTACACCGGATGACTAGGAATACATAGCGTTAGTTCCTTCTATTGATGTCCTTGAATAGCGTTCCTTTCCTTTCCACCCTGACCCCTCTAGCCTAATCCACGTCCACTTTCATCCATAATAATTTTCCTGTCACTTACGCCACTTACATACATACCGGTATATATTTTACTGACTCTTTATGCCATGATATAATCAGTAACTAAGGTATATGTTTTTTTTCCCGTCAATTACGCCATGTTAGGAAATATAAACAGTTAACTAAGGTAGGATATATATATATATATATATATATATATATATATATATATATATATATATATATATATATATATATATATATATATATATATATATATATATTCCTGAGACTTTCGCAATGCAATAACCGGTACCGGTAAACAATTTTTTTGTCTTTAGGGAAAAATTATATACAATATTACAATGTAATAAAATTAATGTAGCTAGATCTATTTCGTCCTACACCACACATACCGCTCACAAATCATGCCATCTCCTTCATCCAATAGTTTAATCTTCCTCTTTTTACCTCTCTCTTTGTCCTGTCTCCTGTCTCACATTCCGCTTTAATATATTTTTTTCAAAATAGATCGTTAAGACCAGGCTCCACAAATAGCCTCGTAACGACCAATAGGCTTGTTGCTTTTTGCAGTCTCGTACAATCTTTATAATCCTCCTCCTCTCCTCCCCCACCTCGCCTCCCCAGCGTCTTCTCCACTTCTCTATGACTCACTCACTCTTTTCTTTGGTCTCCGAGTCCTCCACAACCCCCATCGCCTCCATCCCCCCTCCCCACCCTCAGGGTGCGATGCAATTTACTCACTTTTACGGGCGACATCTGGTGACTTGACTCTCAACACCTTGTCTCTCCCTCTCCTTCTTACTCTTCTAGGCTATACACGCTACACTACAACTCCCCCTCTCTTCAGTCTTCCCTACATGGTGGACAGAGAAGTGAGGACCAATTCCTAATAACCTGGCAAAGAGTAGCCTACAGAGGGACTGGCAGCGGCACCTTCCTACCATATAGCCTTTCACTCCTACCTTCCCTCCCGCCCCCCTCCTGCTCCTCCAACCATTCCCATCACCTCCCTCTACTCCGTCCTCCATACCCATTCTTCCGGCACCACCCTCCCTCCTCTTCCAACCCCCTCCCCAAACCTTCAAGCCCCAACCCACCTTTCCTTTCACCTTCCATCCTGCTCTCCCCGCCGCCCCCTACCAAGCTTTCCCACCATTCTTTTGGTTGTTGGCTTTCCACCACCCCCTCTTACCCACGCCTCCATCCTCACAGTGGGCTCTGACCTAACCTAACCGTTCTCGCTGCCAACCCCCATGCACCGCTTCCCCCTCCCCTCCCGTGACCCTGACCTGACGATCGATACAGCGAAGAAAGGGCCAATCGAAAGAGATCGCAGCGGAGGTGGTCGAGGGCCGCTGACGGAGGGGGAGAGGGAGGGAGAGGGATAATAGGCAAAACGGCTGACGAAGAGGAAAGGGTCGCGTGTGGTTACCAAGGGGCGGAAGGGAGGGATGGAGGGGGTTGGTTGGAAGGGGAGGACGATGAAAAGAGAGAGGGGGGAGGGGGGGAAGGGTCGACGGTTGGCACGACGAAGGACTGACAGAACGAACATTAATGAACAGTCGAATTGAATGTGTATGACGGGACAGCCTAGCGAGTTAGTTGCCAGCATCATCAAAGTTACCGAAGAGTCTACGCGAGCGACAAACACATCTCACTGACTTAGCCTAGCCCTCCATGGCAACAAAGCAATTCTCTCTTTGCCAAGGTTTGACCAGTATCCTACACCCGAGATCCAAAATGTATCCAGACTTGCATATAATTATGAAATAGGACAAGCGTTGTTATTAAATTTACTAGTAGGCCAATACCAAATTATTTGAAACTGCAACAAAACCTGAATAAAAATTTTGGATTGCGAGTGTACCTATAGACTAATTGCCATAATGGAAGGATAACTATAAGGCAATTCACTAATTTCCGTGTACGCCACAAACAAAGGCCATATACCAATAATATATTTATATAAATAAACAAAAACAAATACAAAAGTAAATTCCTTTACTATGGTTTGCCCAGTACAGTACCGTACCTACATTTGCCATGGTAGGATAACCGTAAGGCATTTAAATAATTTCCATGAACGCCACAAACAAATACCAATAAAATAGAAAAATATATAAACAAATATAAAAGTAAATACAATTGTTACTGGTGGGAGAGTAGTGGAGGGGTTGGGTGGGAGGGGGAGATCTGACACTCTAAAGGGGTAGTGTGGGACGGGAGGACCTCAGGGCAAAATGGCGGTTTTTACCTCAATTCTATTTTTATTACTTGTATTACTTTAACTTTTAAACATACGACAGCTGACACTTCTCATTTTTTTTTTTACTAATATCATAGGATTCTCTGTACCTATAGAAACAATCCTAATATTCAAAGGGTAATGACTTCTTCATTTTATCCATATATATATATATATATATATATATATATATATATATATATATATATATGATAGTTTGAATATTCATCCGATACAATCTGCCACGGGAAATGTACCGCTGACATCTTGGTTAAATGTCATCGCTGAGTTTCTATACACACAGGCTGTAGGTATTCTGACCAAGGCCACAACTCACTACAGACAAGTGGGTACAATAGTATATATTTCTGTAAATGTCGAAATCACTAGTTTTTCTGACACAACCAACAGAGAGAGAGAGAGAGAGAGAGAGAGAGAGAGAGAGAGAGTGTGTAAACATAGGCGGAGAAGATAATGTGTGAGAGGATATTATGACTGAGAAGTTTAAAGGGAGGAGAACGCGATAGAGGACGCAGAAAGGATGGAGGAGGAGAGGATGATGGAAGATACTCGTAGAAACAGGAGAGGACGCTTTTGGGTGGGGGGTGGGGGTGGAAGGAGGGAGGGAGCGTGAGAGGGGGCTGGGGAAAAGGAGTGTGGGAGTGCGAGGGGGGAAAGGATGGGAGCGAGAGGGGGAGAAAGGAAGGAGAGAGGAAGGGGGGAAAGGAAGGAGAGGGAGGGGGGAAAGGAAGGAGAGGGAGGGGGGAAGGGAAGGAGAGGGGGAATGGGGGGAGTGGAGAACACTATGAAGTAGACACTAATGGTAGTGTGTGTGACGTAGAGAGAGAGAGAGAGAGAGAGAGAGAGAGAGAGAGAGAGAGAGAGAGAGAGAGAGAGAGAGAGAGAGAGAGAGAACGATTACGGTACGTGGAAAGGGATACACACATACATTGGGAGGGGTATTGAGGGACAGGGAAGGGGAAACTCCAGGGGATTTCTACAGGGGGCAGTGAGCAAAGGGAATGTTCCAAGGGGTTTGCGGGGGAACGTGTATGGGTCGAGATCAGTTAAAGGGAAAGAGGGAAAATAGGAAGGAAAAGGCTGGGAAGGGGGGGGGGGATCTGTCAGTCAGTGTAGAAGAGGTGAGTGGGGAAAGTAGAGAATGGGGAGGGGAGATAAGAGAGGATGGGAGGATGGGAAGATAAGAGAGGAAAGGGGGATAAGATAGGAAGGGGGATAGGGGGGATAAGAGGGGATGGGGGGTACAAGAGAAAGGGGGGATAATAAAGGGGGTGAGAAGAGGTGCCAGTAAGAGGGATGAAAGGAGCGTGGTTGTAAGAGAGGAGACGAGAGGGGAAAGAAGGGGGAACTGGGGATGGAGAAAAAGGGAGGAAGTAGACGAGAGGAGAGAATTAGGAGAGGGAGATGAACGGAGGTCACGTGAAGAGAAATAAGACTGAACGGGAGGGGGTTTAAATGGAATAGGGGAAGGGAAGGTAGGGGGTTCAGGAGATGGAAGATTTGAAGGAAAGGAGTTTAGAGGGAGGAGGGCATAGAGAATAAGAAGGGAGGGGGCATAAGGAAATGGAAGGGCGAGGAGAGCGTAGAGGAAAGGAAGGGAGGGCGGAGCGTAGAGGGGAAAGGGAAGGGAAGGGGGCGTAGAGGGAAGAGGAGGGTGTAGAGGAAGAGGGGGATGCAGAAGAGAGAGAGGGGGATGCAGAGGGGAGAGAGGGGGGTGTAGATGGTAGAGAGGGGAGTGCAGAGGGGAGAGGGGGTTATAAATGGGGAGGAAGGGAAGGGGGGGGGGCATAGAGGGGGTGATAATGACCCACGTGCAGCTGGCCACCGACGCCGAGGGGAACAACTCTGAATTTCAAATGCCCCAGCGTCAATCCACCGGTGGCAGGGGGGGGGGGAGGGGCTGAACGGGGGCGGAGGCGACGGCGGCAGGGGAGGGGGGGGGATACAGAGCATAAGTTGACGATGCAAACTTAGAAAATAATATATATGAAAGATGTCTATTTTCTCTATCTCTTTCTGTTGTTGATAAAATTAAGAGGGTTACTTAGTACTTACCGATCCTGCAAACTATGCCTGAAATAAACGACCCTCCTCCTCCCCTCATCGTTTCTCAGTGGGAAATTGGTTTTCGGTTCGTGGAATAGTTTGAAGGAATCAGTTTAGGCTACCTAGTATAGAAAGTTTACCCTTAGGGGGATAGTAGTGTTGGTAAATATGGAGCAAATGATTCCTCCAAACTACTACCAGCAACAGGATACCATTACACAGTACGTCATCTACAGTGTTCATTGGTTCTTTTTCCTGACATAGTTTGAACGAATCTGGACACTCCAATGTACCAAAGTGTATTGTAACAGTGGTAAAGGATTCTGTAAGGTGGTTGGTGATCATGTGTGAAAATTGTTGGTTTCTGATTCCACCTGACCATACCACGAAACAAGCTCCTTCCATTATCCATATAGCCTAGTTGGTGTTTCGTGACAATATTTGAAGGACTCATTTATCTCCAATTTTCTGACTACATCACAGGGTCCCTTAATGTGCCTGTGCTCAAAATACATACGTCTCTACCAGCTGTGTCGAGGTCAGTGCCGTGTGTGACCTTTATTCCCCCCCCCCCTCCTCCTCCCCCTGCCTGTGTGTGTGGCGTTGAACTGACCTAAATACGGCTAAAATGAATAAATACGGTTAAAGATTAATAATATTTCAATACATAAATACGGTTAATATAAATTAATAAGGTTAAAATACAAACAAGGTTACCGTACAATTAATAAATACAGTAAAAAATATAATTAAAATAAATACGATAAGCCTATAATGGATAGGGTAAAATTAATACGAGTAAAATACATAAATACGGCTATAATCAACAAATAAGGTTAAGAGGCTCTATAAATACGTCAATGTAACTAAATACATTTAAAATAAATTAAAATGTAAATGTAAATAAGTAGTTTTTGGAAATGCATACGGTTTAAAAAATAAGTAGTTAGGCTACCGGTATATAAGTAGGCCCTTGCCATCCCCCGTATAGCCTATTTGACGTCGACTTGACTGACCTAAATACGGCTATTAAAGTAAATGAACACGGCTCTTCTATACACTATTTATATCACCTTAATAAATGTAAATATGTTTAAAATAAAATATATTAATACTCTCTACACCCCCCCCCCCCTTATCTCATCGTACGAATGTAAATAGAGCCTCACTCCTTTAAACACGGCGACCCTTGTCATCTTCCCCCGTGTCTAGGTCAGTAAATATATGGTTATTTCTGACGACACTCCCACGACTTCTTTCATTTTCAATTATTCAGTAGAGTCGTTCCCAATTGGTCCCACGTCGGTGTAAAATAAAAACCTTGATTCTATACTTAGCAACATTAGCCTACCATATAGCCTAATTATACACTCTTTTGTCTTCACGTATTATTCCTCTCTCTCTCTCTCTCTCTCTCTCTCTGTATAGGTTATGTATGTACCATATGTAACCTTGGGAGACTGGCTGGTTTTCCCTCACAACTTCTCTCCATCCCATGCCCTCCATACCCCCGTCCTCTCTACACTCTTCTCCACCTCCGTCCGTCACCTTCCATCCTTTCCAACACCCTCCTTACCCCTTGCCATCCATATATACTCTTTTCAACGATCCTCTCCTCCATCTCGGTCATATTTTCTACCACTTCACATTCCAGCCTCCACTCTTAATCTTCCCTTTTCTCTCTCACTCCTTCAATAATCATTTATACCATAGTTTCCATCTCAGAAATGTTGATCCAAAAGATAATTGTACTCTATTCAATATCATCCTGTACTGGGTTCTGTTACAAGTTTCACCATTACTATTATCAACACCTCTTCAAACACTCCTCCTTTCTCTCTCTCCTTTTCCTCCTCCTACGCCGTCGCCGCCTCCTCCCTCCTCCATACACCCGTGCCATCATTAATTTCATCCGAGAACATCAACTCTCCTCCCACGGGGCCACTAGCTCTGTAAACTGACACCACCGCTCTCCATCCTGCCACCCTCACACCACCACTACTACCATGACATTTTCCGTCTACCACCCTGCCACCATTACCATCATGATATATTTAGTCTACCAATCAACCACTTAATGAAATACCTTATGCCAATTAGGACCTAGGCTACTCCATAAAAAAAATCGTCTAACATTCAACCAACCACTATAAGACAATGATTCTGCTATACAACACAACTTTGTAGTTGTTTTTACGTAGGCTACCATACCAGGATATTATATATATATATATATATATATATATATATATATATATATATATATATATATATATTCCATCCTAATCTTAAGTCTCCACCAACCCATCTAACACAACTAAACAAAATACCAACAATTACGACATAAATGTGATACCGGTAGCTAGTGATTCTAACCTAACCTTAACAGTATCCCGTCATTAAAGTACAAGTAGCCTATAAATACTAACTAAATGCAAAAAAATATCTTATTTTGATAACGTAACAGAAATAGTGCACGAATTCATACTTTCTTGTATAAAGAATATCTGAAATACCAGTAAACGACAAGAATATTAAGGTACGTGAGATAATACCATACCGGTACCTTATCTTACAACAACTTTAACCAAATATGCCTGACCTAAAATTTCATGCTAGTAGAGTAGAATTACATGAAAAGTGGTGGCACATACATGAAACCTGAAGTACAGGTATATTATCAAGTGTACACATTTCTACCTTCTCAATCCATCTCTACCCTATGATGGTGAAGGGGACACGAGGATGCAGCGGTTGGCCTAATATAGTTGCATTTTCATATGCAGGTATCTCTGTTTACATTAAAAGCAACACCATTTAGACGCAAACTATTAATAGGGCAAAAAGGGGAAAAGGACAGGATCCTTTGCTGGAAGGCTAATTGCAAAGGACTTCCTGGTAGGCGACAATGTAGGGAAACTAAGTGGTAGCTTAAACTAATAAATCAGGAACGGTAACAAAATATGTATACGTTATCATATACACACACATCACGAACAGAATCAATGTACAGCCAGACAGCATAGAGAAACACCACCATCTGAGGTAGAGCCTTTAGTGGTTGACAAAGTTTTGTTAGCATACTGTAAACGTAGCCTAATGAGAAACACTGCCAATGAAATAAATCAATGCTCCTCCCAAAATTATATATATATATATATATATATATATATATATATATATATATATATATATATATATATATATATATATATATATATATATATATATATTTATATTCTGAATAAACTACAAACATAGAAATGTGGCTTGACGAGTAAAAGTGGTCATCTTTACAGTACAGGAAAACCTTCGGTGTTGCGCTGCTTCATAATCTGTGCTCAGGCAGGTTCATTTCCGTTCCTATTTATTTGCACATTTAATATATATTCAAGCAAATTAGAGTGGTATACAATTTCAAAATACAATTCCATTTAACGAATCAATACAAAGATAATACGAACTTCCATATGTGCTACACCCACTCAACATCTACTCACTTAAGCTCCCATCGCATCGATCCGATAACGGAGTTCAATTAGGGAACTTTTTGGCATCAGTTTGCATTAACAAACTTAAACTGAGGAAACAGAACACGAACTGTATTTCTCGTACTAAATAACAAAGTACGTTATGTCTTTCACTTAGTGACCATAGAACATATATATGGCTAGACTGTTACAGGTGCATATCCTGGCCCCCCTTGTGGCATATTTCCCTCTCAGCGGTGATGGTGTGAACTGCAGTGCTGACGTGGTAGGCCAAAATCAATGCCAAATTACCATAATAACCTCGCTATCACCTCCTAAAGCCTAGTACTGTCCCTGTGTGTATGTTCCTCTCTCTCTTGTCCTGTACTTTCACTCTCTCATTTACCTCTAACTTGAGAGGGTTGCATCAAGGAGGTGAGTGAAGGAGAACTGAAGGTGATCCAGGTGTGCTATGTTTCTCTCTCTAGAGGCTCCTAATCTCAGTGGACCGGCGTAAACATGATAATGGCCGGAAACCGAGGAGTCTTGGCTTCACGATAATGTACAAAGCAACTTACTAGCCAGAGTTAAAGTAGAGTTGTCAACATCACCAGTCCTGTTCAATAAAGGATGCATCTTTAAAACGGCTGCCTTTCATATTTTTAGATTTATACGTTTATTTCTACTTTCCACCAATGCAGCACTTAGAAAAACTATAACTCAACTTTAAAAATATTAATTTGGGTTATTGATTGAGCTATACTGTTATTATCATGATCAAATCCTATGTCCTGATGGCTAGGATGGCCATGAACAAACACGGAACTCATGTGGGTGTACTTAAAACATCACTACCGCCACTCTGTTAAAACAATGTTCTTGTGACGCTTTCCATCAACACAATAAACGTTGTGAAACAATGGTAACAACTAAACATCAAAGTGTAGGCGGTGTTGAAACCCAGGACTTTCCATGGTATCAGATGAAAATTATTGTGTTGAAAAGACTTGCCTGTCTCACATATACCATCAATACCGCCCCCTGGTCTATATCAATTTTCAATGGGAACTGTACAAGGACGCCCCTGATACAAGCCAGGGCCAGAGGTCACACCTTCACCTACAGACAAGAACGATACTTCACAGGTGGGTTTTACTCGTACTTAAAGATTAATAGCCTGCTGAATCAAGTTACACTGAACAGGGATGTGAGTGGTGGGTATGGAGGGACTACTAGTCACTATTACAATCAACAGAACTGGTGCTAGACATGAGATAAAGGGCATCAGGAAGTTACAAGCTGTGTGAGGCATGAAGTTACTAGTGGATTTATCGTACCTCCAGGAAGCCTCAGTTGTTAAACTGGGCAGGTTCAATCCGTAGACCTTTACATCAGGAATTCTTTAAGTATTTACGGGAGAATGTTGATGGCATTAGTGTCAAAGCAGTTAGAGCAGAAGTTATTTGACGCATTTCACTGTTATGTTTTTCACTTCTGCATTGTGTCGCCAACAATAATTTAATAATTATCAAAGTTTAATAGTAAATGTACAGATATGTAAATTTACAAAATAATCTTACTCAACGTGATAACACAGAAATACTACTGTCACTTGTCAACCTTAATTTGTTTACATGTTGAATCATATATTATCATGCAAACTACTGTAGAGCCAGCACCTCACTAAATGTTTACTTGCAATAAAAATAGTGTCAACTTACAGAGGTAGTTGAATACGCCGGCGATATTCCACAGCCTAATTGGGTCAGTATAGGAAGCTGGGGCATACATAGTGCTAACCCCTGCCATGGTGATGTTGCTGTTGCTGCTACCACCACCTCCGCCGCTTGCTGCCTGCACCACCACCGTCACCACTCTGTCCACATGTCACTTGTACCACCACAACAACCTCCACCACCACCACTATTCCAGCAACAGCTGCGGCAGACAGTTCAAACCGCGTCTTTCTTCACAACCAAAACTTTCTGTTCGTAAAGGGCAGGAAGACCCCCTCGGTGGCCTGCTTGACCTGAGGCACCGTCGGTCACTCGGGGTCAACTTTCAGATCCAGTTCTCAGGTTGTGTGGGACAAGAGAGGTGAGGCAGGTCAAAATTAGTTAGGGCTGGACACTAGACACTTGGAAGGTTCGAGTGTATGTGTGTTTGTGTGTGTAAGTGGAGTCCGAGAGAGAAACCAGACCCGCGGTCAACTCTGCTCCACCACGTACAGAGGCTTGGGTGTCGCTATGGCAGTGAGGGACAAGGCTGGACAGGTTGACCACAACGGCTAGCAGGCTGGCTATCCGGTCGGGGTACTAGATGTATAGTAGGGTTAGGTAATATGGCACTTGATATTCGTTTTGTGGAGGTTGGCGGCTGCGATGCTCCTCAACTAACGCAGGTAACGACGGTTGCTTAAGTTGGGTTCGTTGTCTACACTGGGAAATATTTCCTTGCAGTAACACATCACAGTCACACAGCGTCTAGGTTAATCCAATCCTTGGTAGTTTCGTGTTGCGCTCGTTACACGATCCACTTCAATACAAAAAAAATACTCCAAATGAAATCTACTCTTAAGTGTAGCATAAGTAAGGTTAAGTGACTAAGTAGGTAGCACCTTGAGGTTTCAGAACAGAGGAGCGCGGAAAAGTGCGTGCTCTCCAACTCGCGGCTCCTACATGACTGAGGGAGTGAGCTCAGTGAGGGGAGTCTGTGAGAGCCTCAGGTATCGGGGACGCTCCTCTGCTGCCATTGGTCCACACGTCCACACCGCTTCCGTTCGCCACGCCTGCCAGGGATGCACATCGGCTCTCTCCAAATAACGCAACTATATCCCAATTTTACTCCAACGGCATCCAATATCCACACAATTAAAGGACACAGAACGCAATGACGCCTAATTCCAAGACAAACGACAAACCTTACTCCACGATTGGGCTCCCCAACGGCGTTAATGTGGTAAATGTAGAAGTGAATCTACTCTGCTGAACGGACAACATCACCTCCGGCGGTAAAGGATGCTCAGTACTACAGGAGATGTCGATCTGTTCACATGCTCTCCTGCCGCTGCTCGAGTGTCGCCTCGGCCGCAGGACCTCCCAGCATGCGGACATAAACTCTGACACTCGATTCTTACTATACCTTAAATTTTACACATTGGTCTGTTTATGCTTAACATTTTTTTTTTTTCAAGACAGAGAGAAGTGTACCTGTTGTACAGCACTGTAGGACTGCAGTTAAATAATAAACAACTGCTGGCAGCTCAACTGTGTCGCCAGGACTAACGCTTGGCAAACGCACATGCAAAAACAAACGTGTGAGCATGATTAATATAGGTTTTGTTTGCGATGACAAGTTCTAACACAAAATGATTCAATATCACACAATCTTTACACATTAGCACGGTACGTCATGCTACAAGTAACTAATAACAAATTAATATTAAAACTTCAGAAAAATAGATTATTATTATTATTATTATTATTATTATTATTATTATTATTATTATTATTATTATTGGTGAAGCGGACAACTGAAGAAAATGCTAAAATCTTACCAATCCGCTCAGAACTGCAGCTTTAGGCTCGATGGACCATCTATTGAATGAATATCATAGGTCCACTCCATATAATTTTCCAAAACGTTTCTCTTACTGCAGGATATTCTTTAATACATAAATATACACTAAATTATGGCTTTGTAAACACTTAGCCGAGTTACACATAATGGATTGCAATTATATAGTGTTTACATATCCGTTGTTACGATGAGTGAAAGTTAAGAATATACAAATGAATGAATACTATAAAAAATATAAAAAAATATAATGTAATCATATTTACATATAATCGTTCTAGGAAAATTTTCTTACTGTATTTTAGTGTACACTCACATATTTCCTTGTCAACAACATTACAGTTAATATTTTTAGGCTGGGTAAATACATAGGCTATAATTTCACATACAGTACTTAGGCATTTCGGTAATCCTATTATTTTCCACAACATTGTCCCGCTTCCAAACGGGTAAATCAAATATGAATCTGTTATCTATTGCAGTTGATATATATTTTCTTACCTGTCAGATAACTAGAAGCTTCTCATTGCCTCTACCTATGCAAAATATTATATATGGGATTATACAAATCTGTTTCGGTGCACAGTTTTGGAAGAATCGGTAGTCCTTCGATCAATTTGCCGACATGGATACACCATACAGAACATCATTAAATTTGTTTCAATGATATGTAGTTATATATTATGATGTTCAGTATGGTATGGTTGCAACTAAATATTATTAAATGCATAAGATACTTGCAGTTAGGCGTGCATAAGGGGGTTAATAATTATCATGTACAAATTCATTAATGAATCATGCAATAAAATTTCTGCTGTGCTAAGGGTTCGATTCTCGGGTTGGTGGAAGTGTTGGACAATTTTCCTAAGCTTCTGTGTCCTTATTCACCAGTAGTAAGTAGTTTCTGGTCATAAATGATGTGTGTGGTAGACTGAATCACTAAAGTAAAAAACTACAAACAAATTATATTCCTATTGTTATCACATATATCCCAACTTTTCCTTACACATACATATTCAACTTGCAATAAGTAAGGATAGGATATCCTATCCTTTAGGTAGTGTCTAATCCTGCAGTAGACTGTAAAAGACTACACATTCTCTTATATTCAGTGTATTTTATCATCCCGTACAGCGAAGGCCACATGTTTCCATGCGTCGTGAACTCGTCACAGAACAATTATTATAATGCTGAGGAATACAAATGACAAATAGCAAGACAGCCTGCAATCCGGAACTAAATGCTGAAGTCTGGTCATTTCCTTTCCATACATTAATAAAAGTCCAATCAGGTACTTGTTTTAGGCCCCAAACAAACTTTACGGTCGCCGAAATTCGACAATAACGACAACAACATCTCCTCTCTTTACTTGTGGGAGTAGAGCAGGGTTGGTGATGTACGATAAGACCCTCACGTTTTTTCACTGTCGCCCCACAATATATAACATAGCCTAAGATCGTAAGAAAATAAAACACATTTCAATATACGATACCTTATAATCAGAGATGTATATTATCACGTTGTTATAACTACGTGATTCGGTGTGAAGGTGAATACTGAAGAAAGGCTGTAATCGTCGCGCATCTTAATATAAGGCGGGGCAGGGAGTGAGGGAGGAGCCAAGGTGCGCACGCAAGGGCTTCTCAAACCTGTTGGTGTGTGGCGGCAACACATAGCACTTGTCGGCTTCACCTTCATTATGTAGTGGACGCTGCCTGCTCCTCGCACCTCTTCTCTCTCTCTCTCTCTGGCACTCACTCTCCCTTCCATCCTTCCCATTCACTTACTTGTATTTATCATCCCCCCTTTTTCAGATACTTTAGTTCTTGTCTCCCATCCATTAATATAAATGTTTCTCTTTCCTTCTTTTCACTGTTTACATATTTTGCGCTCCTACTTGGTTGTATGTACGTCAGTTATTCTACTCTGTTGTCTCTTGGTTAACACATACAAACAAATCTAACAACTTCAATAAATACACCATCACCATCTTCTTACACACACACTCATAATTCCCATCCAGTTCATGATATCAGCTCCATTTGTTGTTAATATTATCTTCGCCAATGATGACCTTTGAACTTTAGCCTATTTGTCATTATGTGTTCTTTGAAAATTCTTCCTTGTATTATTGACCATTCGGGGAAATTTTATGTTGGTAAATCTGAAGCAAATTATTCCTCCCAACCTATTCCTAGCAACAGAACATCATTAATTTTGTTTATCTATAGTCCTGTTTCCTGGCATACTTTGGAGGAATCAAGGCACTCCAATGTAACAAAAGTGAATTACTTACTCCATTTGGGTAATGATAGCACAGTACAGTGTCTATAGTAAATCTCTAGCAAATGATTCCTCCAAACTATATCAGGCAACAGGACACCATTATTTATGCTCATATGGTCCTGTTTCCTGGTATACTTTGGAATAATCAAGGTGCTCTAATGTACCAAAAGTGTATTACCCCCATTAATCATAAACAATATCATACTACATACTTAATCCATACATACTAAATCATAAACTATCCATACTACGTACTTAATCCATACATACTTAATCATAAACTATACCCCTACGGTCACATTCAAATTCTCGCACCTTCGCATCCCATCACTCCTAATTCTGTTTCTCTTTCTGTGCCTTTCGTCATGAACTCTACAATTTTTCTTTTTATTGTCTGTATACAATTTGCATTCTACCAGCTGTTTATTTATAATTTTACCCACTGTGCCGTCCCTCCCACAAAATACTTACATCTTTCTTTACCCTGGTCATTTTCTCACTCAGTCAATGTGCATTATTTTTGTAACAATATTCCTCCACCATCACCACATTAATGATCAAAAGACAGAAGGAGGAAACAGAGAGGAGTATGCATCCATGGGAGGTGGGAGAACAGAAAACAATGGGGGGAATGATGTTATATATAGTGTGGAGGGCATTGGTGGACTGAGAAAGGGGTGGGGCGGAAGTCAGTGAAAGTGGAGAAGCTGAAGTGATGAGTTGGAAAATTAAGAAGGGAGGGGAAGGGATGGGAGGGAAATAGTGAGCTGGAGTAGAAAAGGGAGAGATCAGGGCTGCATGCATGGGCCGGTGGTGGGGAGGCATGAGACGTGAAAGTGATGAATGAATGAATTGTAAATGCACCCTGGGAAACTATATACTGTAAACAAACACTAGAACAAACCGATACTTATATAGTGAAGGTTGTAGTAGACTCAGTGGTATTGTCAATCCTTCCTTGGTTTATTCCTTTATATCCTGGTAATATTATGGAGTTAAAGGGAAGTTTCTCTTTTTGGTAAATTGGAGGGCTACTGATTCCTCCAAACTATGCCAGGAAACAGATGCCCTCAATGGTACTAATGGTGGATCTGTTTCGTGGCATATAGTTTGGAGGAATCAGAAACATCCCAATACACCAGCTATACCCCAACACCATATACAACATACAGTTAAGGGAATGGTATAGGGTCTACATTTTGTACATTGGAGCGACTTGATTCCTCCACAGTATGCTAGGAAACATGACCAGATTAACAAATATAATGGTGGCCTGTTGCTTTGGAATAGAGTGAGGGAATCGGCTGCTTCACATTTATCACCACTACTGTATACTACCCCATAAAATACAGGAAGTTCATCAGATAAACATACATAAAAATACATGTAGTTACAAAAAAATTACAAAGTTATTTCCACACACATAAGCATAAGTTACCAGTGACATTATCCTAACATTCACATAAGCAAAAATACAAGCTTGATTTCAGATACAAACATAACGAAATCCAGAGATATAAATAATATATCGTATAATAAATACACTGCATAATAATTATATAATAAGACTTAGTATGGTAATAACTATACAAGAAATAATATTATAGGTACAGTTGCAATAGTATATCACAGGCACAAAATTGACTAATATTTCACATCAACTCATCAGACAACAAAAACACTTAGGAATCATAAATACACAGGAATATTTAGGAATTGTAAATAAACTCATCAAACAATATAAACACTTAGGAATCATAAATACACAGGAATACCGTACTTAGGAATATTTAGGAATTGTAAATAAACTCACCAGTCAACATAAACCATTAGGAATCATAAATACTTAGGAATACTTAGAAATTATAAAGAAACTCACCAGACAGTATAAACACTAATTAGGAATCATAAATACACAATCCTTTGCCTATGAAAAGTGGGATAATCATATATACACAACTCTTTGCCTAAGAAAAGGTGTGGACAAATTTTGTGGTTATATTATGATACTATAGCAGTCAATTTTAAAAAAGAATATGTCTTGGGTAAATAAGATGATTTTGATTACTCCAAACTTTGCATGTACTGTAATGAGGTTGTATTTTTTTTTCTTGGATATTTTTGGAGTAACCAGAAGCGACCAATTCACAAATTAGCATCTGATTCATATCCAATTTTATTACAAAATATATAGTTCTGTTTACATTTGTGGTGTGACTCAGATTAATGGTTAAGGAGGTAATTTTGTTGTTGTTAGTACATTGGAGTGCCTTGATTCCTCCAAAGTATGCGAGGAAACAGGACCAGAATGGCAAAAGTAATGGTGTTCTGTTGCTTGGAATAGTTTGGAGGATTCAGTTGCTCCAGATTTATACCAATACAAAACTTCCCCCTTAAAAACTCATCAGTGTTCTTTTGTTTATTTTATTATTATATTTTTAACACATTTATTGTATATTTTATTATTTCCTATTTAGCAACATATTACCACATTCCAATTCTTTATTTATGTTATTATATCATCTTTTAACAGTATTTTAGCACAGTCCAATTTTTTGCTTATTCATATTTAATAACATTTAACCACATTCCAAATTTTATGTATTGGAAGGACAATGATTCCTTCTAACAATGGAATCAGAGACCTTCCAATTCATTAAAAAAAAAAAAAAAATAATAATAATAATAATAACTCTCCTTTTAACATGAAGCACATTAATAAGATAAAGAGAAATGAAAGTAAAAGGATAAATAGAAGAAAATAAATGAAGAAATTCGTCAAGGTGAACTAGAGAATCAAAATGCATACAACTATCAAAATGATTAATATACCGTAAATTCTACTTCTATTATTACTACTACTACTATAAAATCTTCACAAGGTATCTAGTCCTCGCAGTGTCTACAAGCAGTGTTTAATTTAAGGGCATAGTGTAATGTTACTAATGTCACTAAAACTATTCCAAGCAACAGAACACCATTATTTTTGCCCATCTGGTCCTGTTCAACATCCTGGCATACTTTGGAGGAATTGTGGTACTCCATTATTTTTATATATTTCTTGTAATTCGCAACTATATCATTTCATATACCGGGTTTAATAATGGTAAGCAAGTTTGTGATATACAAATTAATTTTTCAATGTTTATTATCACTACAGCCACTAATAATTGATATAAAAAATTTCGGCAGTGAGTACATATGTGTTTTTAACGATGACTCAGAAAATGAACTATAAAGAGATAAGATGCAGTAAGAAGCGGCGTCTTATATGGTTTAAAGAGATAAGATGCAGTACGAAGCGGCGTCTTATATGGTTAATTGGTGGTTCATATAAATTATAACATGTTTGCATTCACGGACAGCCTAATGGAAGAAGCTGGTTAGGTGATAAGATGCAAGAAGATGAGGCAAAGGAGTTGTTACATAGTGTAGTTAGCAGCAGCTTAACAACAACTTAACAACAACACTGGTTATTGTCATGCATTCATGGTATATATTATTCTGTTGTATACATAATTATGGTAGACGTAAGGAAATACAGAAGCACACACATACAATTATTATAATATTATATAGATGTATTGATTCTTGTTACTCCCAAAACTATGTATATATACGGTACTCTTGTCTTTCCTGTGGCTCCCAAAACTTTCCTGTTATACTCCCCAAACTTTACTCCTGTGTCTCCTGTTACTCCCAAACCATTCCTGTTACTCCCAAACCATTCCTGTTACTCCCCAAACTTTACTCCTGTGTCTCCTGTTACTCCCAAAACTTTCTGCAAAAATAACTGCAGTACAAT
Source organism: Petrolisthes manimaculis (assembly GCA_034508575.1). NCBI lineage: Eukaryota > Metazoa > Arthropoda > Malacostraca > Decapoda > Porcellanidae > Petrolisthes > Petrolisthes manimaculis. Next base: position 11,724 of record JAWZYT010001492.1, on the reverse strand, counting down.
AAAAATAAAACGAAATAACTGCAGTACAGTAAAAAAAAAACAAGAAATTAAAAATAAAACGAAATAACTGCAGTACAATAAAAAAAAATAATAGAACCCTAAAACATGGCCACAGATCCAATATTGATATATACGCAAAAGGACATTGAAAAAAAAAAAACTAAACTAAAATAAGTAGAATGTAAAAAAAAAAAAATATGAAATACAGTATATACAGTACATAATAATTATATCCTTGAACTCCTTGAACTATAATTATACAGATTATACAAATGCAATGTCACAGTAATACAATACAGAGAGAGAGAGAGAGAGAGAGAGAGAGAGAGAGAGAGAGAGAGAGAGAGGAAAAGCAAATTATACATCTCAAAAGGTCGAGAAGATAAATTTAGACACAGTATGCTTATCAAAACAGAAGATAACAAGTTAGACACTAGACTTATTATTATTATTATTATTATTATTATTATTATTATTATTATTAATCCGGAGCTCAAAAGGTCAAACAAATTATTCCAAGCAGTAGGCCAACCTCCATTATAATTATTTTGCTTATCTGCTTGGTCATGTTTCCTGGCATATATACTTTGGAGAAATCAAGGGGCTTCGATGGACCAAAAAATATGCACTCCCCTGAAAATTCTAAAAAAAAAAAAAAAAAAAAAAAAATAGCGGGTGGTTGAATTCTTGTATCAGAAATCAAGAGGCTTCAATGGACTAAATATATATACACTCCCCTAAAAAAACAAAACAAAAAAAACAGCGTGTGGTTGAATTCTTGTATCCATCCGATAGTACTACTGTTGAGTCACACGCAGGAGGATAATTCACGGCACCCATTCATGGACAGTTACCCCCATTCACTACCATGCGGGCTGGCTGGGGAGGGGGGAGTGGAAGGGGAAGGGGAAGGGGAGGTGTGTGTGTGTGGAGGAAGAGAGGAGGGGAAGTGAGAGGTGAAGGGGAGGTAGGGCTAGGTGTGGAGGAAGAGGAACAGGGAAGAGGAGTGTGTGTGTGTATGTGTGTAGGAAGAGAGGAAGGGAAGGGGAGGGGGAGGTGGGGCTAGGTGTGGAGGAAGAGGAACAGGGAAGAGGTGTGTATGTGTGTGTGTGTGGAGGAAGAGAGAGTAGGAAGAAGGGGAGAGGAATAGATGTGGAGGAAGAGGAACAGGGAAGAGGTGTGTATGTGTATGTGTGTGTGTGTGTGTGTGTGTGTGTGTGTGTGTGTGTGTGTGTGTAGGAAGTGAGAGAAGGAAGAAGAGGGGAGAGGAAAAAAGGAGAAGAAAAATGAAAAGGAAAGTGGGGAGGAAGAAGAGAATAAAAAGAAAAGAAAATATGGGTAGGTGAGAGAGGAGAGAATATAATATAAAAAGGGATAACAAGATGAGAATAGTGAGGGGAGAGTGAGTAAGGTGAGCGGGAGAGGGAGAGTGAGGGGAGAGGGAGAGTGAAGGGAGAGGGAGAGTGAGTAAGGTGAGCGTGAGGGGAGAGGGAGAGGTAGAGTGATGGGAGAGGGAGAGTGAGGGGAGAGGGAAAGTAAGGTGAGGGGACAGGGCACCAGGACAGAGAATGAGGGGAGGGGAGGGGAAGGATGGGGTAATGAGAGAAAGGGGGGGGTTGGGGTAGGCTGTGGTGGGGGAGGTACGGGGTAATGGGAGATGGGGTGGGGGGTGGGGGGTGGGGGCAGGCAGAGAGGGGGGGGGCAGGAGGAGCACATTAGGGGTGAGGGTGAGAGGAGTCAGAGGGAAGGGTGGGTGATGCGGGTGTGTGTGTGTGTATGTGTGTGTGTGTGTGTGTACAACTGAATGGATTATTATTTTTCCTCTTTCCTTCGTTATCACCCTTCATATATTCTCTCTCTCTCTCTCTCTCTCTCTCTCTCTCTCTCTCTCTCTCTCTCTCTCTTTGTGTATGTGTGTGTGTGTGTGTGTGTGTGTGTGTGTGTGTGTATGTGTGTGTGTGTGTGTTCTATAAGGTACGAATAAAACAAGCTATATATTTACACCAGATATAATAAACACCACCATGGATGCAGGTAAAACTAATCTCAGGTACTTATTATAAAACGCAACAAGACCTGGTTTGGACAGTGACATATCGAGTACAACACACACACACACACACACACACACACACACACACAAACACACACACACACACACACACACACACACACACAGCAAAAAGAAAGAGAAAAATAAAAAATGAGAAAACTAAAATTAAATAAAAACAAAAATGAGAGAAAACTAAAAAAAAAAAAGGAGAGACAACAAAAATAAAATAAAAACAAAAAAGGAAATAAAAAAAAAGGAGAGAAAAACAGAAAATATAAAAATAATAATATGAACTAAATTAAGGAGAGTAATAAGAGAAGAAAGAGGATTGTAAGAGTAATAGAAGACAAGAATGGGAAGTATAGCATAGGAAGGAAAGAGAGCAAAATAGAAGGTCAGTTATGAATCACAGCAGAGAGAGAGAGAAGAGAGAGAGAGAGAGAGAGAGAGAGAGAGAGAGAGAGAGGCTGAGTGAGATTGGAAGCCGTAGTGGGATTCATCAAAGCAGAAGCAGGCGATGAAGGACAGAGAGAGAGAGAGAGAGAGAGAGAGAGAGAGAGAGAGATAGAATGATGGGAATAGGAGGAGAGAGGAGGGGTGGAGAAAGTAGGTGTGGGAGGGGAGGGGAGAGGAGGGGAGGAGATAGTAGGTGTGGGAGGGGAGGGGAGAGGATAGGAGAAGAGGTAGGGAAGGGATAGTTAGATAAGATAGGTAGGTCAAAGTATAGGTAAGATACGAAGGTGTGTAAGGTAAATATAGGTAAGGTAAGGTAAGATAATAGACGAAAATGTTAAGGTAAGCTTGTCAGGTTTAATTAGGCAAGGGAAGGTTTGGATTAGAAAAGAATGGGGTTGGATTAGGAAAGAGAAAAGGATGGGATTAGGAAAGAAAAGGGTTGAATTAGGTAAGGGAAGGTTTGGATTAGAAAAGAATGGGGTTGGATTATGAAAGAAAAGGGTTGGATTAGGAAAGAAAAGGGTTGGGTAGGATAGAGAAGGTTAGGATTAGGAAAGAAAAGGGTTGGATAGAGCAAGGGAAGGTATAGTAAGGATAATGAATAACACAGGGGAGATAAGCAGATTAAAAAAGATATATAGTATGTTACGAGACAATAAGTGACATAGAATAGTAAAGTAGTTAACACAGGATAGTATAGGTAGGTAACATGGGGTAGTATACTCACGAAATATAGGACAGTAGGTGAAATAAGAGATGTGAGGGGAATGGGTTAGGAAACACAGGAAGAAAGGAGAGTAGGTTATAGGTGGCAGATAAAATACATTGAGTCAGACAAGAGAAAGGCAGCAGAAGGTACATGCAGTAGGAATGATAGCAGCTGGATGGGTAGAAGTAGATGGGAGAATAACAGTAGAAGAATAGTATCTAGGACGTGCCGGCAACAGGAAGAAAGGAATGAGGAAGAGAGGGGAGATTGCCGACGGGCGTATACAGAAGCAGAATCAGTTTGAGGGAAAACAATAATATCAGAACAGCGGCACACTAGTACAGCAACGAGTAAAGAAAGACAGCAGTGGGATGGAAGGAAGAGGTGGAGAAGAAGAGTAAGAGTAAATGGAGGAGGAGTAGGATAGCAGAAAAGCGACATCAGCAGAAGAGATGATAGTGGTAGGGCACTGGCAGGAGGAGGAGGAGAAGGGAGGACAGCAGCAGTAGTAGTAGTAGTAGTAGTAGTAGTAGCTTGAGTGAGGAGGGCAGCTGAAGCGTATTCTCACAACAATAACACAGCCATCTTTCCCCTCAGTCCCCGCCTCCCACAACCCTTCGCCCGAGTCCCACCACACATCGCTCACTCTACCTTCCCAAACCCCAACACATCCTTTCTAATCCTACACCACCCACGACTGTACCCCAAACAACCCTCAACCCCTTCCTAACACCTGGCCAACAATGCAACTCGCACCCAAAAGAACCCCCAAAATACGCAAATTTGGGCGGGAAAAAGAGGAGGCTTGGATTGAGGCATTGTGGAAGCGCGGGAAATCTGAGCCTTGGGTCGGGTGGCTCCAGGTTGGGTCTCGGGCACCTTGTTTAAATCGCTGCTGTAATGACGGATGGTATCGATTGGTGCCCCGAGTGTGGTAGTGGTGGTGGTAGTAGTAGGGGTAGTAGCAGTAGTAGTAGTAGTAGACTCGTTGCTTCATCAGTAGCCTATATACTACTATCACTACTTCTACTACTATCATTATCATCACTATTATCATTATCATCACTATTACGACCAACACCAACACGACTGAATAACCAACAATTAATAAATAAAAACATATTATTATTATTATTATTATTACGTCTCTTATCATAATACAGTACATTTAATCATACAAAATATCAAACCCAGGCAAAAACTACTACTCTTATCCACTACCGACAGATTGAAACTGTTCCTGTAAAACACACACACACACACACACTATCAGATCATCTCTACACCCACCACCACCACTACCACCACCAAGCACACAACCAGCCCACCAATCTCACACACACACACACACACACACACACACACACAATCAGTTCATCTCTACACCGACCACCACCACCACCATCAAGCACACACACACACACACACACACAACCCACCCACCACCAATCTCACGCTCACCACAATCCCTACTTTTTTTTTCTTTGCAGTTAAGTGTCGTCAACCACAACATCCACCAACACAATCTTATCACGTCATGGCAAGCATAAACAACATCACCATTATGAACATTGGTCTTTGCTTCTCACATCCCACAACTCCATCCATCCTAGCTGCTTTATCATTCCCTCCCTTCCTTGCCCAGACATGAGAAAGTAAGTGTATCCAGGTGCGTTCTCTCTCTCTCTCTCTCTCTCTCTCTCTCTCTCTCTCTCTCTCTCTCTCTCTCTCTCTCTCTGTGTGTGTGTGTGTGTGTTCCTTTCATTCCCACCTCTCGTCTCTTCTTTTCCTTTCCTTTGCTTTTAGTCTCCAAACTTCTCTTCCTTACTCTCTCTCTCTCTCTCTCTCTCTCTCTCTCTCTCTCTCTCTTTCGTTCATCCCTCCTCTTTTGTTCTCTCTTTATTTCACTTCATTCTCTGCTCCCCTCTCTCCCTTCCTCTTCAGTCTCTCTACATATTCCCCACTTCACTTCCAACCTCTCTCTAGTTTCTTTCTATTTTCCATACTTCTCTCCCTTCACTTCCCTCTTCTCTCCCTCCCTATTTAGTCACCCCTCCATCCCCCCTCCTCTCTCTCTCTTCAGCCCCACCTATGTCCCTTCACCCCTCCCCCCCTCTCTCACTTCAGCCCCTCTCCTATGTCCCTTCCCTCCCTCTACCCCTCGCCCCCCCTTCGCTGAAAAAATAATGTTACTCTTGCAAACGGTTGGGTGCAGTCCAGTCAGAAACACCCCCCTCTCTCTCCCCCCCGCCCCACCGCCCCTTCCCCCCCCCTCCATGTTTTCACTCACACCTTTTCCGTTCTCCTCTCCCCTCCCCCTTCTAATTCCTCTCACACCTTTCTTCTTCCCCTCCCCGCCCACTTCTTCTCTCCAACCCATCCTCTTCCTATACCCTATGCACTTATACCCACCCTTCCATTTCCATCCTATCCAGTTATACCCTTCTATTTCCCCAACTTTCTTTCTCGTTTCCTTCACAACTTTCTTTTAATTCTTTCTCCCTTTTCTTTCTCTTTCCCTTACAACACCGTCTTACACTTCCTCCCCTTTCCTTTTCCCTTTCCTCTGCCTCCTCCTCACTTATCCCCATTTTCCATACATACAAAGTCACCTACCTATCCCTTTCTCCTCTATCCTTCTGATCCCTATTATATCTCCTCCTCCTCCTCCTCTACTCCTCCTCTTCCTCCTTCTCCTCTTCCTCCTCCTTCTCCTCTTCTTCCTCCTCCTTCTCCTCCTCCTCTTCCTCCTTCTCCTTTTCCTCCTCCTTCTCATCTTCTTCCTCCTCCTTTTCCTCCTCCTCCTCCTCATTTTCAACTCATCCCTTCCCTCCCTTCTCTTCATTCTCTCCCTATTTACCATCTCCCTATTCATCACCCTCCTGTCTCTTCTCCAATACTATCCTACTCTTCATCATCTTCTTTTGTCCTTATCTCCTTCCCTCCTATCCCCGTCAATCTCTTCTATCTTCTCCTTTCCTTTCCTTTTCTATCGTCATTCCGGTCTTCTCCTTTCTACTCCCTTCTATCTTTATTCGTTCCCTCCCTCCCCTTCCTGTCCACATCACTTTATCTCTCATTTATTCCCTTTCAACCTCTATCTTTCTTTCTATCACTTCCCCTACCCCTTCCTATGCCCTCCACTGTCCGTCCTATCCCTCTCCCCTCTTTATCTCCTTCCCTCCTATCCCTACCATCCTTCCCCCCTCCATATCTCCTCCATCCTTCCCCCCTCCATATCTCCTTCCCTCCACACCCCTCCATTCCTCCCCCATCCTTATCTCCTTCCCTCCTATCCCTACCATCCCTTCCTCTCCTTATCTCCCTCCCTCTATCCCCTCCATTCCTCCCCCCTCCTTATCTCCTTCCCTCCACACCCCTCCACATACCCTCCACTCACAAAGGCTCTCTCCTGGCCACCTGTACTCATTCATTCCTAGCGGACACCCCTCACCCTTACCCCCCACCCCCACCCCCTCCTTACCTACCCCCCCCCCCCCCCACTCGCTTAGGACACTCTCTGCCTCACTGTGAATACCCCTCCCCTCCCCTATCCTCCCTCCACTCCCTTCTACCTCCCTAACCTACCTCCCCTCCTTACTACCTCCCTCCCCCCCACCCCCCTCCTTTAACTACCGTGTAACACCAGGTCTGGAACCACCCAACTCTCTCTCTCTCTCTCTCTCTCTCTCTCTCTCTCTCTCTCTCTCTCTCTCTCACACAAAGGTTCAGAACACATTGCTTTTATTTCTGTTCGGGTTTCTGTATTATCAAAGTAAACAATATCGTCATTCTTTCTGGTAATTATTTCTTCAGTTATCTCTCGTTAAACTTTCACTCACTCTCTGCTTTTTCTCTCGGTGTTAATTATGAAGAAATGGAAAGAGGAGGAAAGGAAAGGAAAGGAAAGGATGAGAAGGAGGGAAAGGAAGATAAAAAGGAAAGGAACGGAAAGGAAGAGAGGGAAAGGAAGATAAGAAGGAAAGGAAGAGAAGGAAAGGAAGAATGAAAGAAAAGAGGTAAGGAAGGAAAGGGTAGGAATTTTGAGGAAAGGAAGGAAAGAAGGAAAGGAACGGAAAGGAAGAGAGGGAAAGGAAGAATGAAAGAAAAGAGGAATAAGGAAGGAAAGGAAAGGAATTTTGAGGAAAGGAAGGTGAGGGTAGGAATAGGAAGGAAAGGAAGGAAAGGGTAGGAAGCAAGAGAAAGGAAATGGAAATAAGGAAGATGGATTATTGGGAAAAAAAACAAGAAGGGGAAAGAAAAGAAGAAGATGGAGAAGGAAAGTATTACAGAGGAGCAAAAGAAAAAGAATATGAAGAGATGTTGAAAATAAAATAAGATAAACAGAGAACAAGATAAAAGAAAAGGAGTAAAATGATGAAAGATGGATTGAAAGATGGATAGAGAGAGAGAGAGAGAGAGAGAGAGAGAGAGAGAGAGAGAGAGAGAGAGATGAGAGAGAGAGAGAGAGAGAAGAGAGAGAGAGAAGGAGGTAATGAGTAATGATATTAGAGGTAAGGAAGGGATAGGAAAAGGGGAGTAAATGAGGGGATAGGAATAGGGGGGTAAAGGGGGAGGGGAAGGAGGGGAACCGGAAAGGATATCCAGGGTAAGGGAAGGTAAGGGAAGGGAAGGGTAGGGAAGGTAAGGGAAGGGAAGGGAAGGGTAGGGGCACCATCTTCCATTGAGAGAAGGGACGGTGAGGGTCGAAGTGAAGAATGGTACGGAAATGTAACGAGATATTATGAACGGAAGGAGAAAAGAGAGAGAGAGAGAGAGAGAGAGAGAGAGAGAGAGAGAGAGAGAGAGAGAGAGAATATACAGACGTAAGTACAGTACATACAAATTCATTGAAAGAGAGAGAGAGAGAGAATATACAGACGTAAGTACATATAGATTCATTGAGAGAGAGAGAGAGAGAGAGAGAGAGAGAGAGAGAGAGAGAGAGAGAGAGAGAGAGAGATACGCTATACAGGCGTATGTACATATAGATTCATTGAGAAAGAGAGAGAGAGAGAGAGAGGGAGAGAGGAAGAGAGAGAAATAATCGATGTGTACAGAGAAAGGGAAATAACTATGAAAAGGGATAAGAGGGAGAGTAAGGGGAAGGGGAGAGAAGAGTAAGGGGGAAGGGAGGGAGTAAGTGAAGGGGGAAGGAAGGGAGTAAGAGGAGGGGGGGGAGTAAGTGGAGGGAGAGGGAGTAAGTGAAGGGGGAAGGAAGGGAGAAAGAGGAGGGGGGGGAGTAAGTGGAGGGAGAGGGAGTGAGTGGAGGGGGGGGGGGAGAGTAAGCGGAGGGGAGGGAGAGTAAGCGAGGGGAGGGAGAGTAAGTGGAGGGGAGGGAGAGTAAGTGGAGGGGAGGGAGAGTAAGAGGAAGGGGGGGGAGAGTAAGAGGAGTGGGGGAGAGTAAGAGGGAGGGGGGGAGAGTAAGTGGGGGGGGGGAGTAAGTGGAGGGGGAGGGAGTAAGTGGAGGGGGAGGAGTAAAGGAGGAAGAAGGAAAAGGTGATAATGCAACAGTTATAAAGAGAAAACTGTAGAGGATAATAGGGGGAATAAAAGAGAGGGTAAAAAAAACAACAATAACAGAAGAGGGGAGGAAGGGAAAGGGGAGATAAAGAGGGGAGGAAGGGAAAGGGGAGATAAAGAGGGGAGGAAGGGAAAGGGGAGATAAAAGAGGGGAGGAAGGGAAAGGGGGAGAGTAGAGAGGGGAGGAAGGGAAAGGGGAGATAAAGAGGGGAGGAAGGGAAAGGGAGATAGAGAGGGGAGGAAGGGAAAGGGGAGATTAGAGAGGGGAGGAAGGGGAAGGGAAATAAGGGGTGAGACAGAAATGGGGATAAGTAAGGGAAGAGAGTAAAGATAAAAGATAAAAAGGGGATATGATAGAAAACAAGAGATGAACTTAAGAAAGGAAGAAAAGAGAAGAGAAGGAAAAACAAATAAGAAGAGTAAAAAGGAGAGAGAGAGAGAGAGAATGAGAGAGAATGAGAGGGAGAGAGAGATAATCGCGAAAGAGGGAGGGTGAGAGAGAAAGACTGGGGTGTGTGGGGGAGGGGGGGGCTGGGTGGAGGGGGTTGGGGGCGGGGGGGGGGGGCTAGGTTGGAGGGGGTTGGGGGTTGGGGGGTGCAGGGGGTGGACAACAATAGCCCCCCCACCAGGGTCTGATCGTAATCCCACACAAACAGTTGGTCTAGTGGGGCACACGCTAAATTGGCAAGCTGCTGGGGGACGCAGGGGCAAGCAGCAGGGGGCAAGGCAGGGGGCAAGGCGGGGCAAGGTAAGGTGATATATTGGGTAGGGAAAGGCTGGGAAGGGGCAGGGTAAGGTAGGGGTGATATATTGGTAGGGAAAGGCTGGGGGCAAGGCGGGGGCAAGGTAAGGTGATATATTGGGTAGGGAAAGGCAGGGGCAAGGCGGGGCAAGGTAAGGTGATATATTGGGTAGGGAAAGGCTGGGAAGGGCAGGGTAAGGTAGGGTGATAAGGTAAGGTGATATATTATAGGGTAGGGTATGGTAGGGTGGTGATAAGGTAAAGGTGATATATTATAGGGTAGGGTAAGGGTATGGTAAGGTTAGGTGATATATTGGGTAGGGTAAGGCGGGGCAAGGTAAGGTGATATATTATAGGGTAGGGCAAGGCAGGGTAAGGCAGGGGAAGGTATGGTGATAGGGTAGGGCAAGGCGGGGGGCAGGGCAGGGAAAGGTAGGGTGCAAGACTGGGGCAGGGAAGAAGGTAAGGTAATAGGGTAAGTAAGGTATGGGTCGGGTAGGGATGAGATAGGGAAGAAATATTGCAGTATGGGTTAGGTTAGGGTAGGGTAGGTTAGGTTAGGTTAGGTTAGGTTAAATTAGGTTAAGTTAGGTTAGTGTAGGTTAGGGGTAAGTTAGGTTAGGTTAGGGTAGGTTAGGTAGTGTTGTATTATAGCGTAGGGTAAGGTAAAACAAGGCAGGTTAAGGTAAAGCAAGGCAGGGTAAGGTAAGGCAGAGCAAGGTGAGATAAATCAAAAGGAAAGCAGGGTAACATGAGGTAAGGCAGGGTGAGGTAAGATAAGACAGGGTGAGGTTAAGATAAGACAGGGTGAGGTAAGATAAGACAGGGTGAGGTTAGATAAGACAGAAGTAAAGTGATCAACATCTGTTTATAAGTTAGGTTTGGGGAAATGTAAAGTAAGTAACGTTTGAGGAGATGTAAGCTACTCACAACGTTTTTTGACCTCTGGCAATACCGAAACGCTGTCCTAACTATAACTATTTTTTTTTTATAATAAGGTTTTTCCCAACTTCTCTCTCTTGATGGAATGACTTTGATTCTCGTAACTTAATCAGAAACCTTTAATACACACAAACACACACACTCATACACATACACATACATATATATACACACGAACGTTCACAGATGGTTCTACGTACATGAATAGAGAGGGAAGCTGGGAAAGAAGGGAATTAGAGGTAAGGTATAATGAAGTTAAAGTTGAAGTCTATCTATCAATCTATCTATCTATCTATCTATCTATCTATCTATCTAGTCTATCTATCTATCTATCTATCTATCTATCTAATCTATCTATCTATCTATCTATCTATCTATCTATCTATCTATCTATCTATCTATCTATCTTTATCTATCTATCTATCTATCTATCTATCTATCTATCTATCTATCTATCTATCTATCTATTAATACGTGAACTATAAGAAAAAGGTAATAGATAAAAAGAAACACTTGAGTAATGTCGTGATAACAGTAGGAAATTTGAAGGGAAAAAATAAAAAGAATGTATCAAAATATATTATACACAATTCGACATAATAAAAGAAAGAGAAGATAAATAAATAGATTCAGAACATATAATAAAGCAAGAATAACTTATTAAGATGTTACAAAAACGAAACACAATGGATTAACAAATGATATACAGGAAATAATAATAATAATAATAATAATAATAATAATAATAATAATAATAATAAAATAAATAATCATAATCCATAATCATAATCATTAATCATAATCATAATCATAATCATAATAATAATAATAATAATAATAATAATCATAATCATAATCATAATCATAATCATAATCATAATCATAATAATAATAATAATAATAATAATAATAATAATAATAATAATAATAATAATGATAATAATAATAATAATAATAATAATAATAATAATAATAACAATAATAATAATAATAATAATAATAATAATAATAATAATAATAATAATAATAAAAAAATAAAAAAATAAAAAAAAAATAATAATAATAATAATAATAGGCAACAGCTGTAACGCAACCAAACAATAATAATGTAAAAAGAGTAAAGGAGTAAGAGGAGGAGGAGGAGGAGGAGAGAAAAGGTAGTGTGTCCCCTCCTACTCCACTTCTTCAACCTTTCCTTACTTTCCTTTCTCTCTTCCTTTACTCCAATATCTTATACCCTCCCCTTCCACTCCCTAATACCTTTCCCTCCCTCTTTATTTCCTCCCTTCTTATATTCTC
>JAWZYT010001491.1:247500-250189 GCA_034508575.1 Petrolisthes manimaculis | reverse complement strand
ATTATAATGATAAAAAAAAAAAATATTATATCCTAACACTAGTGGGAATATTATACTTCAGTTTATTTTAGTTAATTATACACGTTAGGTTACATTAGAACATTTTGATTCCTCCAAAGTATACCCACGAACAACACCAGATAGAAACAAATAATAGGAAGTGTCAATGTAATAATAATGATAATAGTAATAGTAGTTTTTGTTGTAGTTGTTGTAGAGGAAGTTGTTGTAGAGAAGTTGTTGTAGTAGTTGTTGTTGTTGTAGTTGTAGTAGTAGTAGTTGTAATACAGTAGTAGTAGTAGTAGTTGTTGTAGTAGTAGTAGTAGTAGTAATGATAGTAGTAGTAGTAGTAATTGTAGTAATAGTAGTAGTAGTAATGATAGTAGTAGTAGTAGTAGTAATAGTAGTAGTAGTAGTAGTAGGGAAAACCCAGTGTGATGTAAGTATAGTTCCAGATAGACACATCACTCATAGTTGTAAGAAATTATTATATGATGTAATGTGTGTGTGTGTGTGTGTGTGTGTGTGTGTGTGTGTGTGTGTGTGTGTGTGTGTGTGTGTGTGAAGGGTGGGTGGGGGTTTGGTGGAGGAGGAAATAAATGTATGAATAAATGAATGAGAGAGTAAATAGGAGAATGAATGAATGAATGAATGAATGAAATAATGAGGAAATGCTTGAATGAGATAAGTGGGAATAAGGAGATTCAATGATAAAGAGGAAGAAGAAAAAGGATACGAAATATAGATGTAACAAGGAATGAAGAATGAGTATAAGGAAATGAATAAAGAATAATATGAATAAAGATGAAAATATATCATGAATACAAATAACAAGAATAATAATAACAAGAATAATAATAATAATAATAATAACAACAATATTAATAATACTAATAACATTAATAATAATAATAATAACAATAATAATAATAATAACAATATTAATAATATTAATAACAATAACAATAATAAAAAATACTACTAATACTAATAATAATAATAATAATACAAATAATAACATAATAATAATAGTAGTAGTAGTCATAAAAAATAATTAACAAACGAAAGAAACTAAATTATAATGACAAAAAAAAATGACACCAATTAATTAAATGTTGCAGAATCAATCCAAAGGAAATACGTCACATTGTGTAACACTGTTCTTCCCTAAACTATACAAAGGGTTTATAACATACTGAATAACATACATACATACATACATACTTACTTACGAATATAACGTCAGAGGAAGTTATGGAATACGTAAGAGTGGTTTAAATATAGTTACTGTAGGTGGAAGTAAGGAGGGAGTGAGGGAGGGTGAGATTATGGTAATTTTGTGGTGTGGGTGAGGGTGGGGAGGGGGTATGGGAAGGGGGGAGGGGCGAGGGTGGTGGAGAGGGATTAAAGAAAGGGGAGGGTGGTGGAGAGGAGGGGGTATTGAAATTTGGTGGGGGAGGGTGGTGTAGTGATGATAGTAGTGGTGGTGGTAGTGATGATAGTTATGGTAGTGGTGGTGGTGGTGGTGTTGGTGATGGTAGTCATGGTGGTAGTGATGGTAGTGGTGGTGGGTAGAGGGAGAAAAAGAAAAGATGGAGAAAGAAGGAGGAGGAGAGGAGGAGGAGAAGGAGGAAGAAGAATAATAGGGGGAAGAGAAGGAGAAGAGGAGAAGTAGGAAGGATTTAGAGGAAGTGAAATAAAGGAAAAAAAACAAAGATTAAACGTTGAAGAGGAAGAGAGATAAATGAATAAAGATGAGAACAATGAAAGGAAGTCAAAACAAGAAACAGGAAATGTGGAATAGGAAAAAGGAAAAAGGTATAAATAATAAGGAATAAATAATAATGTAACCTCCCCACACCCATAAAAAAATTAAACATGACACACACACACACAAACAAAAAAACAAATAAGAAAACAAATAAGAAAACAAATAAATAATGTCGTATCCCACTTTCAACACGATGGAAAATATGTAAATAAATAAGAAAAAAAAAAAATAAAATAAAATACAATAAAAAACCTAACCTCAAAATAATAATAATAATAAAAATAATAATAATAATAACAATAATAATAATAATAATAATATTAATATAAAACGTTTTGTAGCCCTAGAAATGAAAAAAAAAAAAATTATTCGTACCAAACACAGGGTGGAGGAAAATGCCTTAAAAATATTGTAATAAGTTCTCAGGGGTCCCAGGGTACATACACACATACACACATACATACATATACATACATACATACATGAGACTACACACCCATTCGTGCATGTGTCTCTCCTCTCTATCACTGTATCTTCTGGCGCTATTTGACCTTACTGTTGCGGCGCCCATAATATCAATCAATCAATCATATCATATCATATCCCTGCACACACACACACATATATATAGATTTTGTTATTTTTTTGACCTTAGCTCTTTCAACTCAACAACAACAACAACAACAACCAAGAACACACTATAGACAAAAAATAAACAAACATATAGTCTCGTATCCCCTAACTCTTTCAACAACAACAACAACAACAACCACAACAACGAAAACAAAATAAATAAATAAATAAACTCAAGAGACTAATATACCACGAACACAAAATAAATAAACAAATAAATAAAACACAAAATAAATAAACGAATAAATAAAACACAAAATAAATAAACACAAAATAAATAAATAA
>JAWZYT010001491.1:230000-242500 GCA_034508575.1 Petrolisthes manimaculis | reverse complement strand
CATATACACTTGTCTTAGGGAAGCATTATTTTGTCCTAAGTAATGATTCATGTTCCTTATATTCGAGTCAATACACACACACACATATACACTTGTCTTAGGGAAGCATTATTTTGTCCTAAGTAATGATTCATGTTCCTTATATTCGAGTCAATACACACACACACACATATATATACATAGGAACTAACAATAACATACATACACACATATATATACATAGGAACTAACCATAACATACAATCATATACACACAGACACACATAGGAACTAACAATAATATACAAACACATATACAGGAACTAAACATACATATAAATTATACACATACACATAAACAGGATCTAACCATAACACACACACACACACACACACACACCGACGTTTCAGCCAGCAACTAGTATGGTGAATTAATCAAGGAAAAATATACACACACACACACACACACACACACACACACACCGACGTTTCAGCCAGCAACTATGTATTGTTTGGTGAATTGATTAAGGAAAAAAAAAAAAAAAAACATACCGACGTTTCAGCCAGCCACTATTATTACACACACACACACACACACAAACACACACACACAATCTAACCACACAGATTGAAGATAGAAATAGATAGATGAAAGGAGATAGAGAGAGATAGAGAAATAAAAGACAAGGGAGATAGAAAATAGAGAGATAGAAGATAGAGGAGATAGAGAGATAAAGAGATAAAAGATAGCAGATACAGAGATAGAAATAGAGGAGATAGAGACAAAATATAGAGAGATAAAGAGATAGAGAGATAAAAGACAAGGGAGATAAAGAGATAAAAACAAGGGAGATAGAAATAAAGAGATAAACGACAAGGGAGAGATAAAGAGATAACAAACAAGAGATATATAATGTTGTGTATCTCTTATATTATCACCCCACAACACCTCACCTGACAACCAACTACAGATGTAAAGAAATAATTACTAGGAAGCACTCAACAGTCCAGAAACGTTTTAATAGCCAAGTAAATAATGATATTGTATTGTGTGTGTGTGTGTGTGTATGTGTGTGTGTGTGTGTGTGTGTGTGTGTGTGTGCCCTATTTGCCGGCATTGTTTGTTGTGTGGGTGTGTTGGCTTGGTAAACGTTTGTCAGGTTGGGTTGGCTTGGTAAACGTTTCACTCAGGTAAAATTTTATAGTTCAGTTACCAGTAATTAAGGATAACAAACTATAATATTCTATTACCCTTGCCAGTAATGGTGTGTAAAAGAGTTATATATAAATTAAATTATATACTGTACCTTAGTCCCTCCAATTTTGTGTGCTCCAATTTTTCCCAACACCAAGTATAAGAGGAAAAATACGTCTCGTTCCAATTTACCCCAAACCTCTTCTCCCTGATACAGCAAGTTATGGTTATCATCTATTTAATTAAAGGGAGGAATCAAGGCACTCCAATGTAACCAAAGTGAATGACCACCTTAGGGGGTGTGGGAATAGGGGGACAGGCTTGGGGGGTGTTTGGGGGTTGTGGGAATATGGGGACAGGCTTGGGGGGGGTTTGGGGGGTGCGGGAATAGGGGGACAGGCTTGGGATGGATCGAAAGCCTCATGTCCCCTATTCCCGCACCCCTTTAACCCTCAACAAACCTGCCCCCCTACTCCCACACCCCCCCAACCCCCACCCCCAAGCCTGCCCCCTTATACCCGCACCCCCTTAAATACACGAGGGGAATCACAGGGGGGAAGGGGGGGATTGAAGAGGGAATTTTCCTCATATCAGATGGAAGGGGACTGTGAGAGGGGTTAATTGAGTACACACACACACACACACACACACACACACACACACACACACACACACACACACACACACACACACACACACACACACACACATACACAAACGGGGAGATTGAGGGTGAGCGAACAAGTTAAGGTACACACACACACACACACACATACACACACACACACACACACACACACACACACACACACACACACACACACACACACACACACACACACACAAACACAAACACACACTCGGGGAATGGACAAAACCAACCCAGTCCTTCAAAGTCTTCCCCTCCCCCCCCCAAAAAAAAAAAAATAATAATAATAAAAAAAAAAAAAAATTGTTAGGTTTATTTCACAAATTTCCCTCTTGGTTTATTTATTCGTTATCTATATATGTATTATTATTGTTATTATTATTGTTATTGTTATTGGTATTGTTGTTATATTTATTGTTTTTTGTTTTTTTGTGTGTTATTAAATTATTGTTGTTATTGTTATTATTATTGTTGTTTTAGTAATTATTATTATTAATATTGTTATTATTGTTGCTATAATTATTGTTGTTGTTATTTTTATTTTTATTATTGTTGTTGTTTTAGTAATTATTATCATTATTGTTATTGTAGTAATAATAATAATAATAATAATAATGCATACAAAAATTAAGGTTAGTTAGTCCATATTCAGTAGTATTGGTACGACGGCTACATAGACACCCATCGTACCGCCATCGTATACACCATGAATGTTCTTGAATACGGCCCAGTGAGGTGGTGTGTGTGTGTGTGTGTGTGCGTGTGTGTGTGCGTGAGTGTGAAGGTAGGTCAGTGTTTGCGTGATACAATAAAATAAGTGCGTGCGTTCGTGAGTGATTGCGTGCGTGCGTGAGTTCGTGAGAGAAAATTGGAGATAGAAAGGCTATAATTCTCTCTCTCTCTCTCTCTCTCTCTCTCTCTCTCTGCATGCGTTCGTGAGTTCATAACAAGGAGATAAAGAGACAATAAACCAGAGTTGCCAGACGTGAGATAATTATCGCTAAATACGATAATTTGGCACTCGGTGATATATACGATAGCAAGCATGAGATAATGCGATAATTTTAGAAAATGTGTGATACATAAATACGATAATCTTTAAGAAAAATTGCTTAGGCTTTAAGATCTTAGACATTAATGAGTTGAGTTAATGTGTATGCTACTGAGAAGGAATTTACTGATGTTGATAATATATATACATGAAGGAACGACAAAAAGATATAATACATAAAGGAACGACAAAATGATCATTATTAGAATCATAAATACTGTACCTACTAAAGTTTATTGGTATATATTTATTGGTATACATGGATGAATGACAAAATGAACATTAATAGAGTCGTAAATATTGTACCTACTCAAGTTTATTGATATATATTATATAATGTACTCTGCAGGTAGGCCTATACTATAGTATTATAAGAAATGGTATGTTATTTAAGTTATTACTGTAATCCTGCTTACAGTATATTAATTTTTAAGTAGTCTCCGATCTGAAAAAATGGATTACAAAATTATAATTTCAGGAACATCGTAAGTCTGTACAGTTGGGGAATAATGTATGTGAACACTGTTGGCGTCTTCTGGCAACATCCCCAAAAGTAAACACATCAATGAGAGAAAGTCTTTATGAATTGAAGGATAACTTTTATTTCAGTGTCTGTGGTTGGTCGTCGACGTCACCCACCAATATCAGTTATCATTATATAGTAATGAATAAATGTTATCTATTCCTAACGTGTTTATCACTGACATAGTTACCAGAAGTCGTCAACGGTGTACAGATACTTTGTTCCCCAACTGTACATTACAATTAACGTTTTTTAATAATTTCTGTACAATATAATGTCAATTAATCTCTCAACACAGATACGTATATCATTTCTGACAAAATTATCGATTTGTGTGAACAAATAATTTTTGTTGTTATGTGAGTGCGATAATGAGGGTTGAAATACGATAATTTTAATATCCAGGTATGATAATATGGGTTTGGAAATCTGGCAACGCTGCTATAAACTCTCTCTCTCTCTCTCTCTCTCTCTCTCTCTCTCTCTCTCTCTCTCTCTCTCTCTCTCTCTCATAAATACGTGAGTGAGTACATGCGTGCGTGACATTAACTAACTAACTAACTAACTAACTAACTAATACACAGCAGGAAGGTATACAGACATACAGGATGTAATTATTAACTTACACAAAACGTCTGTTCTATCAGTTTTTTGTATTTATTTTATTTTTTAATTTTAATTCAATCCTACACACCAAGAATAATATTAATTTATAAACCATTACTCATAATATACTAATTTATAATATGTATAATCGTAATATATGTACTTATATATTCATAATAATATTCATAATCTCATATACTCATAATATGTATAATCGTAATATATGTACTCTCATATATTCATAATAATAATAATAATAATAATAATCAATGTTAATAATAATAACGATAATATTTAATACACTCATAATTTTTATACGTATATACTTTGTGTTTATTGAGTCAAATGAGGTGTGGTAGAAAGGTTTGTATTTCCTCTGTGTTTACTTTTGTATATTTTCTGTATATCCTTTTGTATTTATCTTGTATTTCTTTGTACTTCTTGTATTCTTTATACATCTCATTGTATTCCTTTGTATTCCCTTTGTACCTATCTATCTATCTGTCTATCTATCTATTTATATATGAATGATTCATATTGACAAGTATGTTGTGTGGGTGGAAGGTAAACACAGGATAGAGCTTCGAGTTATTTATTTCTCTTACGTTTCAGACTACACAGAGTCCATCTTCAGAGAGAAATGACATAGGGAAGAGGGTACCAGAGCTATATATACCGGTGGTGGCCTACACTGCACCTGCCACTACTTAATCTCACCTGACCTCACCTCACCTGACCTCACCTGACCTCACCCCGTCCTTTCTTTTACACTCCAGGGCTATATTGGCTGAGTAACTACACCATTTCATAAATCCTTCCCTATGATTATGAACATTCTTTGTACAAATGTATGCTGCTTCTAATGCCTTCCTCATTTTCTTTTCCAAACCACTGTGAATGATTGATGAACTCTCCCATCCGGGTAAATTATTACATTCTTCAATATGTAGTACCAATGAATAATATTGGTACTACATATTGAAGAATGTAATAATTTACCCGGATGGGAGAGTTCATCAATCATTCACAGTGGTTTGGAAAAGAAAATGAGGAAGGCATTAGAAGCAGCATACATTTGTACAAAGAATGTTCATAATCATAGGGAAGGATTTATGAAATGGTGTAGTTACTCAGCCAATATAGCCCTGGAGTGTAAAAGAAAGGACGGGGTGAGGTCAGGTGAGGTCAGGTGAGGTGAGGTCAGGTGAGATTAAGTAGTGGCAGGTGCAGTGTAGGCCACCACCGGTATATATAGCTCTGGTACCCTCTTCCCTATGTCATTTCTCTCTGAAGATGGACTCTGTGTAGTCTGAAACGTAAGAGAAATAAATAACTCGAAGCTCTATCCTGTGTTTACCTTCCACCCACTATTTATATATCTATCTATCTCTATCTATTTATATATCTATCTATCTCTATCTACCTATCTATATCTAACTATATATCTACCTACCTACCTAACAATCCACCTACATACCTACCTTCCTACCTACCTACCTACCTACCTACCTTCCTACCTACCTACCTACCCATCTACCCACCTCCCTCCCTCCTTCCTCCCCCTCCTCAACATGTTAATTTCCCAGACACTGTTTCAACTTTATAACATCAAATAATAATAATAATATCAACAAAAACATTACACCATTTCCCTCCCTTCCCTCCCTTCCCTCCACTTCCCTCCCTTCCCTCCACTTCCCTCCCCTTCCCTCCCTTCCCTCCCTATACCTTCTATTTTCTCTACACCTTTCCTTGACATTGGTATAATCCCCTCCTACCACCAAAATAATAAATGTATTTCATTGTGTGTGTGTGTGTGTTTGTGTGTGTGTACTTTGAATTTATTAGTGTGGGACGTTTTCCTGTACCTCTCTCTCTCTCTCTCTCTCTCTCTCTCTCTCTCTCTCTCCTCTCTCTCTCTCTCTCTCTGTACGTGTGTGTGTGTGTGTTTCGAATATATTGTTGTGTTATACTCTGTTGCTTTGTGCTGTGTTGTAATAATAATAATAAAAACAATAATAATAATAATAATAATTAGAAAGATATTTATAATTAATCATGGTATAAATAATAATGGAATCTCGTTTAAAGTAACAATATCGTTCAGGATCATCAACCGAGAATTAAATGGTAAGTGAAAACCCATAATATTTACTGATCCTCATTTGTTTCTCGATCACAGTATTGCCAACGAAAAGCCAAAACAAATACGAATGATCAATTGGATTCTCAATCACAGTATTACCAAGGAAAAGCCAAAACAAATACGAATGGTCATTTGTTTCTCATTCACAGTATTACCAACGAAAAATCAAAACAATTACTGATGGTCATTTGTTTTAGGATAGTTGACTGACTGACAGCGTTGCCAATCTATAACCAAACCAAACCCTTGATGGTGACTGAGTGCATTCTCCATCAGTGAGTGTATCGTAGCGTGAACACTGGCTTATCACGACCACATCAGACCTCATCAGTGACAATAACATTCTAACACACGCCCTACACCCAGCCAACAACAACAGCAGCAGGTGTAGTGAGTGTGTCGTGACGTGAGAGAATAGGAAGACTGAGGGAACTTGACGTCACTCGCTGGTCTCACTTTTCCCGGGCCTTAGCTTCCCTTGGGGTTAAAATGGTGGCTTGGTGAGGAGGAGCAGCAGTCTACTAGTTGCACAGGTGACGACAACAGCAACACACACATACATATATATACATATACAGTATACCTCTCAGTTATCCACTATATGTTTACTACTGAGAGTCTGTCCATATATATATATAATATTTTACTTGTCACTAATATACAAAGTGACACTCCATAGACACACCTGTTTAATACATCTGCTGTTACCTGCAAGCATTAACAAACACAGCTGTGGAAAGTGTGACAAGCAAAGTGTCACACCCTCAAACAACAACGACAACGACGACGATATTCACAGCACAACAAACACAAGCAAACAAACAAACAAACAAACTGGAGACCGTGAAGGAAGATAAACAAACACACAGTATACGTCTCTTCCTAACCGAGTGAAGACATTTTTCGTCGACATTTGTTTTTGCACACAAGTTTGAAAAGAAAGCCTCGAGCGTCCCTGAGACAAGATGGGCGACTACAGTGACTTGCGTGCCTCTTTTACCTTCGAGTTGGAGGGAGACGACAGCATAGACCGCATGTGTCAGACTTACCTGGGGGACCTTGACAACATCCCTGCCTCCTCCACCTTCTCCTCAGGTTCCTCCTCCCTCTTCCCTCCTCAGTCCTCCTCCTCCTCCTCTCTCTTTCCCTCCGACGTGACCTACTGTACCTCTCCCAGTCCTTCCTCCCTCTCACCTTACAACTCCACGGGATCACTCTACCAGTATTCAACCTCACCCAATCCTTGTTCACTCTCACCTTACCCACCAGCCTCCCTCTCTCCTAACCCTTCCTCCCTCTCACCCTACGCCTCCAACTCATCCCTCTACGCCTCCTCCCCCAACCCTTCCTCCTTCTGCGCCTCTGACAGCGGCCTTCTGGAGGAGATGGAAACCTTTACAAGAATGGACGTGACAGAATGGCGTGGTGAGGTGAGTCAATACAACTTTTAACTAACTTATTTATTAACAGCAATTTGTAGCTTAAGTTATCCCAGGCAGCTCTTGTTCTTTTATATCAACTTCACATGACATAATACACTTGAAATATAAATAGTTAATAGCTCATAATAATAATAATAATAACTTTAATAGATACGCCAAAGAATATAATTTATTTCGAATACATAAATAATATGTATAATACCTTCTTGTGCAATATATCCATCCATGTATCTATACCTACCTACCAATATATCCATGCATGTATACCTACCTACCTACCTACCTACCATACAAACCTTACCTTCACCGCCTCCTGCCTTGCCTTCCTCAGGACTGCCTAGACTGGGCCAGTAGTGTGTGTAGACGGAGGGGACTAGACCAAACCACAGTGGATCTTTGGGCCTTCAGGAACACCAATGGAGCCCAACTAGCCAACTTCTCCATGAAAGACTTCTGCTCTCTGGTTGGCCTTGTCTACGGTCCACTATTCCACGACGAGCTTCAGGAGTTTCAATGTCGAGTGAAGAAGGAGTGTGTTAGTGGTGGTGGCGACTCGTCCATGTCCTACTGTGGCCTAGACGACGCCCTGGACCTGACCAGTGAGGATATCAAAGACCTGGACCGCTACATCGTTGGTGGTCTACAAGGGATGGACCTGGAGGGAGCTGTGTCTCTTCAGTATGGTAAGTTTTCTTTTGTTTTGTTTTGTTTGTTTTGGCGCCATTTTTGACATTTGCCCTGGAGGGATACGAACCTATATATACTTGATTATATTGGTGTTTGTTTATATATATATATATTTTTTTTTTTTTTCGAAGTTGAGGATGTAGGTTTTGTTTCTCCCATTGTTATTTAGTTTTTATTTGTGGGGTTTATTTGCCAACATCCTAACCACACCAAAATTACATCAACCTAACCTAACCAAAATTACATCAACCTAACCTAACCAAAATTACACCAACCTAATCAAACCAAACCAAAATTACACCAACCTAACCTAACCAAAATTACACAAACCTAATCAAACCAAACCAAAATTACACCAATCTAACTTAACCAAAACTACACTAACTTAAATTAACGAAATCTAACTTGTATATTTATCTCTTTCTTTACAACAGATAATCTTGAAAACACACCTGAATCCGTAATGCTTCTATCAACCGGTCGTAGCCCCTCACCCCCCCAGCAGCTGTCCCCCCTCGACTCCCCCACCGGTACCCCCTCCCCCACACCCTCCACCGCCACCGCAGATCCACTCATGAAGATTCGACCTGACCCCAAGAAGCGAGGTGTGTATGGTAATTATCCAGGTGTGTTTGTGATGATTATGTATATATTGTTGTGTTATGAATGTTTATAAACTTACTATTATTACTATTACTACTCTTACTACTACTACTACTACTACTACTACTATTACTATTTCTACTACTACTACTATTACTATTTCTACTACTACTACTATTACTATTTCTACTACTACTACTATTTCTACTACTACTACTACTACTATTTCTACTACTACTACTACTACTAACACACCCACCAACCACACACCAACAAACCAACCAACAAACAAACCAACTAACACACCAACAAACCAACCATCACTAACCCAATCTTTTTACAAATTCACAGAACGTGGACCTAAGAACTGGGAATTTGTAATCAGGCTGCTGGCAGATACACGACACAACCCCTCCCTCATTCGCTGGGAGGACCAAACACAGGGGACCTTCCGCCTCGTCCAACCCGCAGTCATTGCCAACATGTGGGGCAAGAGGGCAGGAAGACCCAACCTCTCTTATGACAACTTTGCTCGCGGTCTTAGGTGAGTTGGGGGATGCTCCACTTTTTTTTTTTTTTTTTTTTTTTTTTTGAATGGGTGGGATTTTGTGTTGTGTTGTGTGTGTGTGTTTTCTTTTTAATACCTGTCTTTCGATTTTTTTTTTCTCTCTCTCTCTGTTATAAATGAAATACCGTAATTATAACTTAACCTAACCCAACCTAACCTCCTTGAAAATATAACCTAACCT
This sequence comes from Petrolisthes manimaculis, assembly GCA_034508575.1. Classification (NCBI taxonomy): domain Eukaryota; kingdom Metazoa; phylum Arthropoda; class Malacostraca; order Decapoda; family Porcellanidae; genus Petrolisthes; species Petrolisthes manimaculis. Next base: position 232,870 of record JAWZYT010001491.1, on the reverse strand, counting down.
AACCTAACCAAACCTTGAAAATTTAACCTAACCTAACCTCCTTGAAAATATAAGCTAACATAACCTAACCTCCTTGAAAATCTAACCTAACCTAACCTAAGCTAATCTAAGTTAAGGTAATTGATCAAAATAATAAATATGTGTTGTTTTTGTGTCTCTCCTTCAGGTATCACTACACGACTGGCGCCCTACAGCCTGTGTCAGAGAAGCAACTGGTGTACAGGTGTGGTCCAAAGGCACTCAAATATCTCATTGATCTGAAGAAGGGAACCGCCATGTAAACAGAGAGAGGAGAGAGAGAGAGAGAGAGAGGGAGGGGGAGGGGGGAGACAGAGAGAGGGAAGAGGGAGAGAGATAACAGTGATGAGACTTGAGAGAGGGAGAGAGAGATAATAGTGATGAATGAATGGAGAGAGAGAGAGAGAGAAAAGGGGGAGAGGAGGAACTGATAACTGTGATGAATGAATGAAGAGAGAGAGAGAGAGAGAGAGAGAGAGAAAACAGTAATGAGAGAGAGAGAGCCAAACCAATAGTTCCTTATGTGGTTCACCGTCGCCTTAAATTTAAGATGCCGAGTGAACCGTTCCCGCCAAAAAACAACTTAACATTCCCGCCAAAAACAATTTAAGATTCCCGCCAAAAAACAATTTAAAATTCCCGCCAAAAACAACTTAAAATTCCCGCCAAAAACAACTTAAAATTCCCGCCAAAAACAATTTAAGATTCCCGCCAAAAAATCTATTTAAGATTCCCGCCAAAACCGAACATTCCCGCCAAAAACAAGTTAAGATTCCCGCCAAAAACGAACATTCCCGCCAAAACTACTATTTCTACTGAGCTATAGCTACCTGATTGACTGTTGTTGTTGTTGTTGTTGTTGAAATGATAACGAGCTGCCAACCAGTCAATATATATCAACGGTACCTGAATAATTACACACACAGATTTATTTATTTATTTATTTATTTGTTATTCTAAACGGGGGAGGGGGAGTGAGTGTGTGAGAATTGGAGGCTTCTGATTCCTCCTGACCATGCCACGAAACAAACAAACAAACAAACAAACAAACAACCTCCTTCTATTACGTACAGTAGGTGTGTGTGTGTGTGTGTGTGTTTCGTGGCAATATTTGAAGGACTCATTTACCTCCAATTTTAAGACTCCCTCAATTAAATCACTTTCCCCAACAATAACAATGAAAAACCAGGAATCATTATTGATCTAAATATACTTTGTTTTTCGTCAAAGTTAATTTAGACACATAGAAAAAGTAACACAATATTTATCCCTATAGATTATTTATATTATTATTATTAGTTAACTTTATCAGCACTTATATTTATTCCTACTATAACTAATTTAATTACACATATTATTAAGTCTTTTTTTTTCACATATCATTTATTTATTCGTTTGCACGTATTCATATATATTTATTCTCACCATCAATATAATTATATATTTATAATCTTGTTAACTTATATAACTATTTATTTATTTATATATTTATTGGTGTTGTCACTGCTTTTGGTGAATGCATTAGTATAAACTTAGAGTTCCTATATTATTATTATTATTATTATTATTATTAGAATGGCAAAAATGTACCTACCTTTTCCCTCAATTATTTCTCTTTCGTTATTATTATTATTATTATTATTAATATTATTATTATTTGGTTCAGTGTCATGGAATCAAAAACAGAAATTACCCTCAAAATTCCCACAACATATATACATTATGATGTATGTATGTATGTACAGTATGTATGTATGTATGTATGTCAACCGTGTATTTAGAAGGGAAGCGGTGCATTTTCGCCAGGATAATATATATATTTTTTTTAATGCACAATATTTTAGCAGTTAGCAGCAAAAGACAAACAGATAGATTTATATCAACTTACACAGCTAATAATACGATCTCCCTCTGTGATATATGCTTGTGATACTAACATTACAGTAGTAGATGTTGTAGTTGTAGTAATAGTAGCAGTAGTAGTAGTAGTAGTAGTAGTAGTAGTAGTAGTAGTATTGTTATTAGTAGTAGGCCTAGTAGTTTTAATAGTAGTAGTGGTGGTATTATTATTATTATTAGTAGTAGTAGTAGTAGTAGTAGTAGTAGTAGTAAGCTTAGTAGTTATAGTAATAGTAGTGGTGTTATTATTGTTATTATTATTAGTAATAGTACTATATTTTATTTTATATTTTATTATAAGGGTGAAGGACAATGTTATTAAGGTTATGTATTGTACAATGTTGGTAAATCTGGAGCAACTGATTCCTCCAAACTATTCCAAAGCAACAAAACAGACTCCCAGTATTCATAGCAATACTATTATGGTCCTGTTTCCTGTCATACTTTGGAGGAATCAAGATACTCTAATGTAACCAACGTATATTACACCTTAAAGGAAAGATTCTATTGTTGGTAAATTGAAAGGCTACTGATTCCTCCAAACTATGCCAGAAAACAACAGACTATTATAATATGGGCCCTGATGTTTCGTGGCAATGTTTGGAGGAATCACATGCACACCTCACAATTCACCAACAAATGATATATTCCCTTAATTAAGGACCCTATGATTGTATATGACAGTTGGTTGGAGGCTTCTGATTCCTCCTGACCCTACCACGAAACAAGCTCCTTCCATATAGGTGTGTGTGTTTCGTGGCAATATGTGAAGGACTCATGTACCTCCAATTTTCTGTCATCAACACAGGTGCCTTTAACATCATGTCAAGTATCCAATGTTTTTATGCCTTCTAGGAAGGATGAAATCTCACAAATATATTATTTGTTGACCATTGTTGTAAATCCACTATGTTGGATATTATTTATTACCTGATGTTATTAGGTAATTATTA
>JAWZYT010001491.1:115000-225000 GCA_034508575.1 Petrolisthes manimaculis | reverse complement strand
TGTATGTGTGTGTCAGTGAATGAGTGAATGAGTGTGTGTGTGTGAGTAAGTGGGCATGTATATATGTGAAAGAATATACAATTGGCTGTGTAAAAATCTACGGCGTTTCCATTCATGTTTCATTGATGTTTAACTTTTGAAATAAAACTACCACTACTACTACTACTCCCACTACTACTACTACTACTACTACTACTCCCACTACTACTACTACTACTACTACTACTCCCACTACTACTACCATCCAACTAACTTCAAAATCTCAAACAACAACGAAAACAACATATTTTCATTACTCACCAATCTTGATGGGTCCAAACTGCTCCCTCAAACCCAGTACTTGGAAATTCTCATCCAGATCTCCCAAGCTGAAGGGTGAGGCTGGGTTGAAGGGATGGAGGGGTGAGGAGGAGGAGGAGAGACCGCCGTGTACAGGTGACGAAGATGAAGATGTATCGAGGTGATGGTGGTCGAATGGGGACGAGGGGGAGAGGAAGCTGTTGTTGTTATTGGTGTTGATGGTGAAGGGTGATGTAGCCAGACCATATGTAGGGGTCAGTAGCTCCTGCTGTGACATACCAAGGGCCCTTAGCTCTTCCATGGAGCCCCCTAAACCATCAAAAGCTACTGATGAACATAAGGGCGTCTCTACTGTTAATGTTGGTACCCCTCCTCCTTCGACCTCTCCTTCAGTAGTCATCATGTCGTTGTAGAAGTAAAAGCTGTCTGATTCCTGCGGCAGCGTCTCCGGCAGGTAGTGAGTGGCTGGGTTGGTTTGTCTCCTTCCTGAGTTTGGTTGGTTTGTGAATCCTATAAAAAAAAATGAGAGAGGGAATAAGAGAGTTGGGTTGGTTATTTGTTATGGTGTTGTGGAAGAGTTATTATTTCACTTTACTCCTTAACACACACACACACAGCAACCCCTTAAAACACACACACACACACACACAGCAAACCCTTAAAACACACACACACACACAGCAACCCCTGAACACACAGACATACAACACACACACAACACAACCCCCTGAACACACACACACAAATAAACAACAATACTCACCACCACTCTGAAGAAGGCGTAGACGAGGCAGGAGAGCAGCAGCATAAGTCTCCCCCACCAGGTATGTCAGGTCAGACGAGGTGAGGGCGAGTAGCTGACGACCCGAGAGTGACCTGAGGCGCCAGAGGTCAGCGCTGAAGGGGTCAAGTTTTGGCCTCACTCACCACCTCACTACTCCACTCGCTTACCTCCTGCACCAAACAGAATTCAGGGTTAAATTAATAGGTACTAAAAAAATACATAAATTACATAGGTACTAAAAAAATACATAAATCACATAGGTACTAAAAATAAAAAAATTACATAGGTACTAAAAAATATATATATATAGTTTCATTTTGAATTAGTGTCAAAATGTGTATAGAAACTTGATATTATAGATTTAGTGAACTATTATCGTACTATTTTCATTCGATTGTCAACATGTAAATAGTGAAAAAAAAAAATATAGATTGAGTGAAAAACAAAATTATCGTAATTTTTTAGTTTTGCATAACGGTACACTTGATCATTTATTTTATCATTGAGTTTAATTAGTATCAAATGATGTAAACATATTATTAGTAAAATGATGATTAGATTATCATTAGTAAACAATATATGGCTTTGTTTGCCTTCCTTACCTCTTCCCCCCACTCCTCAGGTGACGATATCTTATGGAAGCGATTTGAGAAGTTGTTGTTATTGTTGTTGTGGAAGGGTGTGTGGAAGGTGGTGTGTGTTGATGTAGGGTCGTGGAGGTAAGTATCACAGAGGGCGCTGATGTCTGCACTGCCCATCTGTAGTGAAGGCTCGATGTGTTCAAGGCTGAACTCCATTTTATTTACATGAACGGATTTCCTCAAGGTCGAGTATATTCTTCTTCTTTTTCTTCTTTTTGTTTTGTATATAAATTTCCTATTGTCTTATTAATATTCTGTCCAATGATGCTTAGGTTTATCCCAGTCTGTGGTTTGGTATTTATAGTTTTCCCCGAGTTCAGAAAAATGCAGAGTATACCCTGAGAAAAAGGTATACAAAATCTCTATCGTTTTCTGTGAAGGAAAACGTGATATGGATGTGGAATATTTAATGAAGCCGAGGTGTTTTGGGGGATTTCTCGCGTATAAACTTTCCTCCTCAGACGGTATTCAGTTGTCTGTCGTTTAATTTGGAGTGTGAATGTGTGTGTGTGTGTGTGTGTGTAAATATATAGTGAGAGTATAAGTAAGTACACCCAATAAATTATCCAAGTCAGCGAGACGTGAGACAGACAAGAGACACAACAGCAGTAGTAGCAACGAGTGTCCTGTTTACCTTCCCCGTCTATAGGTAACTAAGAAGCTAACAACACCTGTGTGGTTCTAGCAGTGAATGGCCACACCTGGAGTTGGTTGCATCTTATATAGCCTAGAGTGAGTAAGGTTGAAACTAGACATACGCACACTGGTTGGTTGGCTGGCTGGTTGGTTGGCTGAATGGTTAGGGGAAGTCCTTGCGTCATACACTGTCAGACCTAACTTAGTCATGGTAGTCTTCCCGCTCAACAGAAAACGAACTGAGGCTCATCGCTTACTGGCAGACTCCTTGTAGCCCCGCCCCATTCCTCCCTAAAGCCGTGTTAGCTGTAGTACTCCTTGATTCATCTTATTATTTTGGTTCTCCTCCTCTCTCTCTTTTCATTCACCTGTCTTTCCTTTCATCATCTTGCCTCTCTCTCTCTCTCTCTCTCTCTCTCTCTCTCTCTCTTCATTTACCTGTCTTTCCTTCCTTTCATTATCTTTCCTCTTTTCCTCCCTTTCTTTATCCTCCCTATCTTTATTCACCTGTCCCTTCCTCCTTCCTTTCTTTCTATCTTATCCTATCGTTGTTGCTATCTATCCCAATTATTCCATTTCTACTATTCTCTATCATTCTTTTTACACATTTTACCTGTTCCTCCTTACTTTTTTTATCCTTTTTACATTTCCTGTCACTTTGCTATTTCCTCTTTTCGTCTCTCCTTCCTTTCTTTTCTTCTTATCAATTCGTTTTGTAGTTAGTTTTTTTAATAATCCCTTTCCTCTCTTGTTTATCTGTCCCTCCTTAATTCGTGTTTACTGTTTCTATCTGTTATTCCCATTTCCTCTCTCTTCCACCTCTCCCTCCTTCCTCTCCTTCTTTATTCCTCCCTTCCTATCCTTCTTTATTCCTTCCTTCCTCTCTGTCTTGGTCAATGTCACTGCAAGGTCTTTCTGGCCTAGTGCAATATTCACAGTATTTATTCACATACTTTATTTACACTTCTTATGATTGGTCTTTCCCTTTAATTCTTCATCCTTCTTTCTCCTTTCCCCCCTGATCTTTTCCTCCTTCCCTTACCTTCCACTTTCCCCCGTTTTCCCTTCATGCATTCCTTCCTTATCTCTCCCTCCCTTCCCTCTCCCTCCCTAACCTCTCCCTCCCTTCCCTCTCCATCCCTCCCTTTTCCTTCACCCCTCCACTCCCTCCCTCCCCCTCCTCCCTCCCTTCCCTCTCCCTCCATCCGTCCTTCCCTCTCCCTCCTCCCTCCCTTCTCTCTCCCATCTGTCCTTCCCTCTCCCTCTCTACCTCTCTCCCTCCCTCATCCCTCCCTCATCCCTCCCTTCTCTCTCCCATCTGTCCTTCCCTCTCCCTCCCTCTTCCCTCCCTTCTCTCTCCCATCTGTCCTTCCCTCTCCCTCCCTCTTCCCTCCCTTCTCTCTCCCATCTGTCCTTCCCTCTCCCTCCCTCCTCCCTTCCCACTCATGCATTTCCCCTGCTCCTCCCCCTCCACTCCCCTCCCTTTCCCCTCCCCTCCACACTCAACACAACAACAACAATAACAACAACAAAAGAAGAACTATTTACTAAGATTTAATAAACACTTCCATAAACAGATTAAAAATTTTCATCAGGAATATTTTCTCTTAAATTTTTGATGTTTATAATAAAAATTGGTAAAGTTTATAGTTGTGAATTATAATTTTTGATTTTGTAAGAAGGAATGGTGGTTGTTGTTGTAGTAGTAGTAGTAATAGTTGTTGTTGTTGTTGTTGTTGTTGTTGTAGTAGTAGTAGGAGGAGGAGGAGGAGTATAGTAGCAATAGTAGTAATAGTAGTAGTAGTAGTAGTAGTAGTAGTAGTAGTAGTAGTAGTAGCAGAAATAGTGTTAGTAATAGTAGTAGTAGTAGCAGAAATAGTAGTAGTAATAGTAGAAGTAGTAGTGGTACACACGCACACATTCATACATCGATAAACACACACACACACACACACACACACACACACAAACAAATTCGTCGATACACACACACACACACACACACACACACACATTGCATCACATTACGTGTACCACCACCAAGAAATTCTACACATCTAGTATAACAAACACACTTTTAACACCTAAGATTCAACACTTATGTATGTATGTATGTATGTATGTATGTATGTATGTATGTATGGTATGTATGTATTGTTATGTTATTAGGTAGGAGGGTAATAGGTATAATTATGTAGTATTATGCACACATAAACACACGTTCATAAATAAACACACACACACACACAAACACACACATGTTTATCTATACACACACATACATACATACAGATACTAGTAGAAAGAGATAGAGAGAGGGAGAGAGAGAGTGAAAGAGAGTGAGAGAGAAAGAGAGAGAGACAGACAGAAAGAGAGAGAGAGACTGAGAAAGAAAGACAGAGAGAGAGAGAAAGGTGGAGAGAGTGGAGGTATGTAGTCTTCTCTACAGCCTGGAGAGAAAGAAGAGGGGGGGAGGGGGGAGGGGGGGAGAGAAGGTGCCGGAGGTCAAGGAGAGAGAGAGAGAGAGAGTATCCATTGACTCACACACGGAGACAGATACACACACACACACACACACACACACACGGATACACACACACAAACATACACACACACACGAATACACACACACATATATAAACACAGATTAAATGAAAGACAAAGAGAGGGAAGGTTGGATAACGAACTTAAAACAAAAGTATAAATATATAATTAAATATAGAGTAAAATGTTTCCTGTGTAAATCACCTGACGTACTTGTTTGTGTGTGTGTGTGTGTGTGTGTGTGTGTGTGTGTGTTTGAGGGCTAATGTGTATGTGTGCGTATAGAGTATGTGTGTATATAAATGTGTGTGTGCGTATAGAGTAAGTGTGTATATAAATGTGTGTGTTCGTATAGAGTATGTTTGTGTGTGTGTGTGTGTGTGTGTGTGTGTGTGTGTGTTGGTGACGTAAATAGGACATCCTGTGACGAGGTGTTTATGCATAATTCGTGATAACTCAAGAAAGGATATCATAATTATTTTGTTTTTAGTAGCAAGCTGAGCGGAAGCCAGAGAGAGAGAGAGAGAGAGAGAGAGAGGGGGGGGGGGGGGGGTTATCGGGTATAGTCATTCACGTAGATAATAGGAATATACTATTTTTGTAAGAGAGAGAGAGAGAGAGAGAAAGAATTTAGGGTATATATGAAGATAACCAATAGAGAGAGAGAGAGAGAGAGAGAGAGAGAGAGAGAGAGAAAGATGCTATAAAGATTACACCATGGATTCAAGTATTATTAACTAACCACCAGATGCACCAACACCAATTATCAACCAACATTAATAACAAAAATTATATATACACAGAAAAAACAATAACATAGCAACAACAACAACAACAACAACAACAACAAACATAATAGTCTCTCTCTCTCTCTCTCTCTCTCTCTCTCTCTCTCTCTCTCTCTCTCTCTCTCTCTCTCTCTCTCTCTCTCTCCAGTACGAACAAACCTACATAGACTACGTTTGAGGTATAAGTGTAAATGGGAGATATTTAACGCTGCCTGTGACTAGAGTTGTAGTTACTGTGATGTGATGTGACAACTGTTCTCCCACTCCTTCATTACATACTGGACTGTCATGTTACTATTAATATAACTTAATTAAAGACATAAGAATCACCATGACCTAACCTCAACATACTGCTTCTGAGGCTGAGATATTCGTCACAGCATCTCATCTTATATCTAAAACACTAATAACTACATTAAAGGAAGGGTGGTTAGTTTTTAGGTTAGGTTAGGTTAGGTTAGGTTAGCATGGAGTGTTAGGTTTGGTTTAGATTATTAGGTGAGGTGGGGGAATAAGGGTTAATGGAGGTGATCACAGCATATCCTCCACCAACGTAATAGGTAAGGATAATACACTATAGTCTAAACCTATACACTGCGAGCCACCTAAGGCAAAGGCTCGCTCTAGTACCCCCCCCCCCCTTTACTTATATGGGTGCTGCTGATAAACCAAGCAACTCTCTCTCTCTCTCTCTCTCTCTCTCTCTCTCTCTCTCTCTCTCTCTCTCTCTCTCTCTCTCTCTCTCTCTCTCAAATCCCAGAAAACTACCATAAAAAAAACTAGCACACACACACATACAAACATGCAATCCTACACACACACACACACACAGACAGTCGCATGCGTTCCATTTTACGCACACATACGTCTATGACACATCAACTCACTGTGGAGGGGAAATAATACAAACTGTTCAAATACACTCCTCAATTTGATATTAAGTTCGTCAGTATAATAAAGAAACACATACATACATAGAGGATACAAGTCAAGTCTTTGTTATGATATTGTTCACACTTTTTTCATCGCTTCCATGACTTCTAGCTGGACTAATAGTTTAAATTCATTTCCGATGTGTGGCAAACGTTCTAACTCCATCCGACCATTATTATTTAGGATACCATGATTTTTCCAGACATTTTTCCTCCCAGTGTGTTTACTATATTTCGCGCGCTTTCGTGTGTTGTCTGTTTTTCGCGCGCTTTTTCATCTGTGTGTTTACTGTTTTTCGCGCGCTTTTATCTCCGTGTGTATACTATATTTCGCGCGCTTTTATCTCCTTGTGTTTACTATATTTCGCGCGCTTTTTTCTCCTTGTGTTTACTATATTTTTCGCGCGCTTTTTTCTCCTTGTGTTTACTATATTTCGCGCGCTTTTTCCTCAGGTTAGCAACAGCACAGCGTAAATATCAGATTGCGTCATGGCGCGTAAAGTGTGTATTGCATATTTCCTGGACTTTGAACAATAATAAGTATACTTGACAATAATAAATCTCTCTCTATAAGGATTGAGTTACAAACGTTTTACAAGAATGGATCATTTATTTTTTCAACTTCCTGTATTTTTTTATTCTGTATTTATTGGTGGTGGTGGTGGTAAACAGATTAAACAGAACAAATACGTAGCCTGGTAACAGACAGTATAGTAACAGACATTTGAGCAGTGGTGTAATATAATGAGAAGCTGTAACGTAACATAATCATTAATACTTTCGCAACATACAGAGAGAGAGAGAGAGAGAGAGAGAGATAGAGAGAGAGAGAGATGCTGTAACGGGGGGGGGGGAAGGGAGGATTATTTTCACAACAGGACAATGACGTAACGGAGTAAACAGGTAACATAGTAACAGTGAAGAGAGAGATGTGTTGTAACGGTGACACAACAGTATAGTGCATGAGATAACGGAAAAAACAGGTAACATTTTAACAGAGAGCGAGAGGTTCTGTTGTAACGGGAGAAACGGTGACTCAATTAACAGTACAATGAGGTAACGGTGAAAACAGGTAACAACAGTAGTAACAGAATATGGAGAGAAAGGTTTTGTCACAATGAGGAAAAATGGATAAAATTATTCAGACAGGAAGAGAGAGAGAGAGAGAGAGAGGGGGGGGAGGTGAGGCAGGAAGAGAGAGAGAGAGGGGGGGGTGAGGCAGGAAGAGAGAGAGAGAGAGGGGGGGGGTGAGTGAGGCAGGAAGAGAGAGAGAGAGAGAGAGGGGGTGGGGTGAGTGAGGCAGGAAGAGAGAGAGAGAGAGAGAGGGTGGGGTGAGTGAGGCAGGAAGAGAGAGAGAGAGGGGGGTGGGGGGGTGAGTGAGGCAGGAAGAGAGAGAGAGAGAGAGGGGGGGAGAGGAGGGATTAATATGCTGTGAATCTTGTTTTTACTAAGGGACTCTGTATGTGATATAATTAGAAAATTAAAGGTTAGTGAGTTCTTCAAATATGATTTCCACGAAACACACACACACACTCATATTGAAGGAGCTTGTTGTTTCGTGGCAATAGTCAGGAGGAATCAGAAGCCTCCAAACCAACCAACTCTCTCATGTGTGTGTGTGTGTGTGTATTAATCATGGCGAAAAACACACCCAACATTTTTTTTTTTTTTTTTTCTTTACCTTCAAAGAAATCATCAATGTATATTAAAAATTGCAACCTTTCCAAACTTTCAAAAACGCTCATTTTTTCAATCTTTTTTTCATTTTTTAACGATTCCAAGATAATATGTTTCATCTTCACTATTCCCCAGAGATACAAGAGACATTGCCCTTTATATTTGGCAGAGATAAGTATTAACAGATGTGGGTGGGTGGGTGGTAGGAAAGATGTGGGTAGGTAGGTAGTAGGTGGGTAGTGGGTGGGTGGGTAGGTAGGTAAGATGTGTGTGGTAGGTAGCGGCGGGAGCGGCGGGGCGGCGGCGGGGCGGCGGTGGCGGGGGGGGTGGCAGCGGCGGGGCGGCGGCGGCGGCGGCGGCAACGACGAATAAAAAAAATAATAAAATAAAATAAACTAATAATAATAATACAAAAAAAAATATATTACAAAAAAAAAATAGTAAAAAAAAAAATAAAAAAAAAAATATATATATTATTAATAGAAAAACAATTAAAAAACTAATTATTAAAAAACGGCGGCAGCGGCGGCGACAGCGGCGGCGGGGCGGCGGTTAATTACCCAATGATATATAATATTTGTCTATTTTTTTACCAGCTAAGTTTGAAAGTAAATAGTGTGTAATTATAATGGTACTATAGATCATTATAATGGTAATAATAATAATAATAATAATAATAATAATAATAATGGTAATATAGATAAAAATTATATAATTATTTGAATCTGGGTTAATTGTGTGGTAATGTATAAGAGAGAGAGAGAGAGAGAGAGAGAGAGAGAGAGAGTAAAGTCGGGTAGGATGGGATGGGGGCAAGTTACATAGGAGAGAGAGAGAAAAAAAGAGAGAGAGAGAGAGAAAGCAAAAAAAAAAAAAGAGAGAGAGAGAGAGAGAGAGAGAGAGAGAGAAAAAAAGAGAGAGAGAGAGAGAGAGAGATAAAGTAAGGACGAATCGAGGTTATAAAATAGTAGGGGTAGACGTAATGTTTTGGGGGGTTGGGGGGGTAGGGGTGTGTGACGTCAGAGTGTGTATGTATGTATGTATGTATGTACGTCTACAGCATGACACACAGAGCGGGGAACGTCCGGAGAGAAACGTTGGGGGAGTTCCCTTTAAGACGCACCCCCCTAACCCCCACCCCCCTAACCCCCTACTTTACCCCTCCCCCTCTCTCTCCTTCTCATTCTCCTCCTTCCCCCCTCCTTACTCCTCCTCCTTCTCCTTCTCTCCTTTACCTCCCCCCCTTCCTTCCCCCCCCTTACCCCTCCCTCCTTCTCTCCCCCCTTTACTCCTCCCCCTCCTCCTTCTTCTCTCCTTTACCCCCCCCCCTCTCCCTCCTTCCCTCCCCCCTTTACTCCTCCCCCTCCTTCTTCTCTCCTTGACCTCCCCCCTCTTCCTTCCTCTCTCCCCATCATTCCCCCACTTTCTCTCCCCTTTTTCCCCCTCTCCATTCCCATCCCTACCTATCTTCCCTCCTACCTTTTCTCTCCGTTCCTACCTATCTTTCTACCTTCCCTTTCCTACCAATCTACCTTTCCTCTCCCTTCCTCCTTCCTTCCTTCCCCTCCCCTCCCCCTCCTTCCCTTACCTACCTACCTACATTCCTTCCCCTCCCACTACCTACCTACCTACCTTCCTTCCCCTCCCCTTACCTACCTTTACCTACCTTCACACCCACCATTATACCTTCAGTAACCTCTGCAAATATGTTGCTGTTTTCCTGTTGGCTATTTCTGCGAGATTTTCCTGGTTCCTTATTTTTGTTTTTGTGTTAATTTACTGTTTGCACACACACACATATACACACACACATAAGACACTATGGTACTGTATATATATATATATATATATATATATATGTATATGCGTAAATCCACAAGGAAGGAAAAATAAACACGGAGTCCCAAGCGCTTTCGTGTATTCCTTGTGGATTTACGCATATTCCTGGATCACGTGCCACCAAGTGATTTATTTGCATATATGTATATATATCTGTCACACACACACACATACACACACACACAAGACACTATGGTTCTATATTTCACACACACACACACATAAGACACTATGGTACTGTATATATATCTCTGTCATACACACACTCACACAAGACACTATAGTACTATATCACACACATACACACACACACACACTCACACAAGACACTATAGTACTATATCACACACATACACACACACACACACTCACACAAGACACTATAGTACTATATCACACACATACACACACACACACACTCACACAAGACACTATAGTACTATATCACACACATACACACACACACACACTCACACAAGACACTATAGTACTATATCACACACATACACACACACACACACTCACACAAGACACTATAGTACTATATCACACACATACACACACACACACACTCACACAAGACACTATAGTACTATATCACACACATACACACACACACACACTCACACAAGACACTATAGTACTATATCACACACATACACACACACACACACTCACACAAGACACTATGGTACTATATCACACACATACACACACACACACACTCACACAAGACACTATAGTACTATATCACACACATACACACACACACACACTCACACAAGACACTATAGTACTATATCACACACATACACACACACACACACTCACACAAGACACTATAGTACTATATCACACACATACACACACACACACACTCACACAAGACACTATGGTACTCTCTCTCTCTCTCTCTCTCTCTCTCTCTCTCACACACACACACACACCTACAATAAAGTAGCTTGTATGGTGGCATGGTCAGGAGAAATCAGAAGCCACCACCAAGTCTCATACAACATCACAGAATCACTAAATTAGTATACAATCCATTTATTTGTCCTCCATTTCCTCCTTTTCCTCCTTTTCCTCCTCTTCCTCCTTCTCTTCCTCCTCTTCCTCCTTCTCATCCCATAGAGTCAGTAACTTTAATTAAAGGTTTGGACGCCCCTTCGGTCCCATCCAACTCCTCCTATATCTATTTACTTTTTGAACTGTCCCTCCTTTCCTTTTGTTTTGGTTTCTCTCGTAGTAAACTTTTAGTAAATCTGGAGCAATATGATTCCTCCAAATTATTCTAGGCAACGAGACACTCCATTATATTATTTATTTACTAATTAATTAATCTGCCTGGGTCCTGTTTCCTGTATGGCATATATTATACTTTGGAGGAATCAAAATGGAATAGTTAACATTTGGAATAAACAAACACACAACAGTCCTTCAAATATCATTATATGTGTATTGTTGTTGTTGTTATTATTGTTGTTGTTGTTATTTGGAGGTCCTTTAGGATGGGTGGGGTGGGGGGTTGGGGATGGGGGTGTGTGTAATTATTGAACGGGGAAAAAATACTCTTACATCGCTTACTAATACATGACTGTCTTACTAAAAAAAAAAAAAAATAATTGAGCGACAAACAGCCTTTTTCTCATTAAATATTACCCTACCTCCCTTTGTACTCTCCCTCCTCCTCGTCCTCCTACTACTACTACTACTCTTTCTCCTTCCTCCTCCTCCTCCTACTCCTCCTCCTACTACTACTACTCTTTCTCCTTCCTCCTCCTCCTCCTACTACTACTACTACTACTACTACTACTCTTTCTCCTTCCTCCTCCTCCTCCTACTCCTCCTCCTACTACTACTACTCTTTCTCCTTCCTCCTCCTTCCTCCTCCTCCAACACAGTCATCACCACCACTACCACCTACATTCCTACACCACCATCATCACCATTCCTACACTTACAACAACAGCTTCGGAAGGACCAGTAGGTCTGTTGCTGTTTGAATGTCCTTTGTAATCCTTTGTACTACTACTACTACTACTACTACTACTACTACTAGTATACTACTACTACTAATACTACTACTACTACTACTACTACTTCCTTCAACATCTACATCTACATCAACTATTTCATTCTTCCTCTTCCACCACCACCACCACTACCACTACCAACATTCCTACACTTACAACTACTACTACTACCACTATTTCTTCCTTCAACATCTATATCTACATCAACTACTTCATTCTTCCTCTTCCACCACCAACACAACTACTACCAACATTCCTACATCATCATTCGTGGACATACAACATCTACAACATTAAGTATTCCACATGTGCTGGCCATAAGACTGGCGTGTCCTTCCCAGCATGCATAAAAGATAATAGTGTTTTCAGGGTTGGTACGGGGCCTTCCTTCCTGCCTGCCTGGGTGGGTGGGTAGGTGGATAGGTTAGGTACAACAGTATACTGACGGCCCAAACGTCTCGACTCCCGGGGAAAAGTGTGTGTGTGTGTGTTCGTTATGAGATATTCCCCCAGGCTCTTGATAAAGTGATGCAACTACTGTATGTGTGTGTGTGTGTGGAGAGAGAAAGAGAGAGAGAGGGTGGGGGAAGGGTTGATTTCTCCAAAATATGTCAAGAAACACATGCCCATGTGAAGAAAAAGAATGATATCCTGTTGCCTGGAATAGTTTGGAGGAATCATTTGTCGGTTCATATTTACCAACAGTGTACAACCTCCTTAAGGGGGTGCGGGAATAGGGGGACAGGCTTAGGTGGGTGCGGGAGTAGGGGACAGGCTTGGGGGTGCGGGAGTTGGAGGACAGGCTTTGGGGGGTGTTAGGGGGTTGTGGGAATAGGGGACAAGCTTTCTACCCACTCAAAGTCTGTCCCCCTATTCCCGCACCCCCTCCCCAAGCTTGTCCCCTATTCCCACACCCCCTTAACCCCAAGTGAAGATAACATCGTAAACTACACGTTACAAGATATGAGAATACATGTGAACCCTTGTAAGTAAATATATTGAGTTTCCCTCGGCTCTCAGCTTCAGTAAGTAGCCTAAACTTTTGTGAGCAATATCTTGCAACTATTAACATAAACACATGTAGCTTTCCTATGTTCATTGACTTGCAAGCAATTCTCAGTCATGTATCCTACACATCCTTTTAAAACCATGAACAAGTTGTTTATTTATATCAATATATTATTACAGGGATTAACTCTGTATGCAAAGTAAATAAAAAGAATAGTTATATCAATGTCTGAGTAACTCCATTCTCTCCAAAGTCTTCACTCTTTTTCTCTCATTCATTCATGCAGACGTAGAGTAGCCTAATAAATGGAAACAGTCAATTTACGAGTTGATCTATCGATGAAATAATTTTGGCGGATGGGTGAATCGCTAAAGATTCAGACTGATAAGATATACAAGTGTTATCTATCATTACAATCATGCTTATCGGTGGAGATTATTCAAAGTTTGATGTCGGAATTATATGTAGTTTGTGTAACAAATATTTATCATTCCTGTTACAGACTATTTTCAAATGTAAATGTGTAGAAAATTATATATGTTTCTTTTGCTGTAATGTTTGCTGGCATGAAAATACAATATGATAGAAAAAAAATGTTTGCCGAAAATATACCAAGGTTTGTTGACAACCAAATGCACTGTGTCCGAAACGTATGATGTGACCACAATAATATGAATTAGTATCTCAAATAATTCACATATTTAACAGAACACAACAACACTTTAAGGATAAGACTATAAACGCTAGTATATTATGTAATGGACATATACAAAATGATTAATTAAACAGTTTTAGGTAATTAAGAGTAATAAATGATAGTAGAAGTCATGGTCATAAATCGAACACGAGGTTGACTCACGGGTCGGGCACCATCATAACATTACCTGAGTGAGGCGACAACATTTATTTATTTTCCTCATTTATTTACGTGAAGGGCTGAGTCCATTACCTCACCAACATGGGCCTCTTCTCCAAAAGTCAAAGCAAGAGCCCTAAAGAACAGGTAGGAGGTGGTCATTGCCAGTAACATGAATTAAATAAGATGTAAAAATAGAGGAGCGGTGGATGGATGGATAATTGCGTTCAGAAAGTTTGTTTGTTTGTTTTTTTGTTTGTTTTTTATCTAGTTTGTTTTATTGTGTTCATGAATGTTCGTTCGTTTGTTTGTTTGTTTTATTCCTAGTTTGTTTTATTGTGTTCATGAATGTTCGTTTGTTTTCTTGTTTTTTTTTTCATTTTTCCTATGTTGGTTGCGTTGATGGAGTTTTTTTGGGGGGGGGTAAATATTGAAAGAATTGCCGTTATTGCTTATTGTTTATCTTCCTTCATTACCCACTTATTTAGATCATTCTTTGACTATTTTCTTCTATGGCATTTCCTCTGCAAAATTCTAAGATAGGGCATTTTAAAATTAGCCTGACCTGACCTAACCTTACCTAGACCGCATCAGACTACTGCGACCTAACCTGGGTAAACTACTGGGACCTAACTGGTAAAGTACAGGAAATGACCGGGGCAAAATACTGGAATTAGCTGGATCTGGCAACACTGCTACAAAACAGTAATTCTTTCAATGAATACTGTTTTGATTGCGTTCATAAAGGGTTTTTTTCTTCAAATGTTTCTATTTTAGTTTCATACATGAATATTCTTTTGGGTACCTAAATTTACAAAAGTACTGGGTTCACTGTATTGTATATTTTAATATCATTACCCACTATTTTGGACCATTCTAAGACACTTTTCATCTATGGTGTTTCTCTCGGAGTTACAAAAATAATTTGGAAATTAGTCTGACCTAACCTGAACTGATCATTGACCACAGCTACCGGGACCTAACCTGGGCAAACTACCTGGATATAATGAGTGTAAACTATCATATAGTGACTGGGGCAAATTCCAGGGACCTAGCTGGATGTGGTAACACTGCACACAGTATTTCTGTAATAATACCTTCTTTTGTTTTATTTTTCCATTTTTCCTATTTTTGTTGCATTCATTAAGTTTTCATTTTTATTTTTTATTTTTTTGCTTTTTCATTTTACCTGATTTGGTTATGTTCATGAAGGTTTTTTGTTTTGTTTTTACTTTTTACGTATTTTGGTTGCGTTCACGAAGGTTTTTTGTTTAGCTTATTCACTGATGTCTCGTGACTTGTATTTCCTTGTACCGGTACTCTTCTTAATCCTTCAAAAGATATAGTATACAGCAAATAATTTAGTGAATAATTTTGACTCTTCTAATGTATTTTAATGAGAGTCAACAAACATGTAGGATTCATCTGTCATTCTTGTGTAATTATGCCACAAAATGGATCTTCATTTCCGAAGGATGCCAAGGTTAAGTCTAGGATGGGTTAGGTAAGATCAGGTTAGTTTGTAGCAGGCAGGCAACCCTTATGTTTATGTATAAGATTTAGCATATTCCAGGTTAACTATATATATATACAATGTATAACCTGAAGCAATAAATAGACTAGACCAGACCAAAACAAACTTATTTGTCATTAACCCCAAAGTGAAGATAACAAACATCTTCACTATAATGTAACAAACATTACAAGTTCAAAGAGTTTTCCCCCACCCCAAAAAAAAAATCTAATTTCCAATGCTCTTCCCCAAGATTATAGAGGGGAAAAAACTGGTAAGAAAATGCATTAATCAATCAATCAATGTGTGTGTGTGTCTGTGTGATATCAGTTTGGGGGAGCTTCTTGGTATAGGTGATCCAGTGGATCTTCACTACCCACATTGTGTCACATTGCCCTTTATATTGTAACAGTTGTCACAAGGTAGTGAACATGTGTGGTGGTTAGTGAAGATGTATGGTGAGTAGTGAAGATGTGTTGTGGGTAGTGAAGATGTGTTGTGTTCACTAGTTGGCAATAACGAAAAGGGTTTACTTATTTATATATTTATTGTGCTAGTGTTCTATTATACATTTATATATTACATTGCATATGAACTTTTTATATCCAACCTGGAATATGTTCAATGGCATACAATGTAATAAAGGTTGCCGCTACAATATTTAGCAGAGATAAGTGTTAACATCTTCTCTATAAAGTGGAAGAGACATTGCCCTTTATATTTAGCAGAGAAAAGTATTAACATCTTCACTACCCGGTGTGACTTCTTCACTATACAGTATATTTTTTTCTTAGTATATATAAAAATATAACTTTTCTGAAAATGATAAAACTTTTCAAAAATCAAAAAACCCGAAGTGAAGGTCGATTCCAGGCTTATTCCGTGACAATGTATTTTATGTTACAAATGTCGGTTAGATAAGAGTTAACATCTTCACTATTAACTGGAAGAGACATTGCCTTTTATTTTTAGCAGAGATAGGAGGGAGAGAAGAGTGGTAACTGCTGAGTGTTGCCATCTATAGTTCACACTACTGTATTTATTTTCAGCCCCACAAATTCAAATTCTATGTGATGTTATGGGCACATTTGGGTATGACGTTGACTCCTCCCACAGCCCATCGAGTGCACGGCTCAGAGATAAGACAAAATTTGACCAATTTATATGTGATTTTCAACACTGAGCTTTCAGAGGAGTATGAAGGGATATTGAAGGAAGAGATTTATGGCAAACACATATTTTCGGTGGATGGCGGGAAAATTCAACCTATAACCCGGGCGGTCCCCTTAACAGATACAGAATGCAATATTACAAAGTTGTCTCTCTCCAGGTGAATGAATGGTGTGGCAAGATCAGAAAGGAGGGTTATGGACTTGACCGACAGATCAGAGGTTAGTCTTTTAAATGCATTAATATGAGACTTTATATTGTCACTTACCGGTACTGTATAATACTGTACTACTGTATTTATTATTGCAGTTTAGTTTGTCTTTTCCTACTTGTAGAGTATATGATGGTGTAGTAGTTATTCTGCCTTAATTAATTACTCATAATTGATAGGTCAATATAAGAAATGGTTAGTGGCCTGGTACTACAGTCTTCACATTCTATATAAGTCTTCACTTTATGTTTATCCGCACCCTCCTCTTGTCCTACTGCTTTCCTCCCCACCAAAAATTACCACCATTTCACCCGCACTGCACCGACAGCCATCCAGAGAGAGGAGGACAAGGTGAAGAAGACCCTGAAGGAGGCGGCCAAGAAGGGGGACCAGGATGTGTGCCGGATGCTGGCCAAGGAAATTGTCCAATCCCGCAAGGCTGTCACCAGGATATACACCAGCAAGGCCCACCTCAATTCCGTCCAATCACAGATGAAGGCACAGCTCGGTATGTCTCTACACCGCTGGCATTTTTTTATTATTATTTTGTTAGGGGTATGGCAATTGAACGGACGGATTTAATCATTCGTGGTTGTGCCTGGAAGAATGAAGAATAAATATGAATTAGTCCATATCCAAATAAGCCTCATAAAGGAAGGAAGGTTGGAAGGTTTGTAATGGGAGTACAGAGTGGTACAGTAGGTGAGAAAATGACCAAACACTCATGATTCGTTACTCTGGGGTTGGACAAAACTTCACTATGTGCTTTTACCTCAACTTCATCCTCCCCTACTCCACCTCTCCACCATGACTGATATACCTCCTCCCCCTCCCCCCCCACAGCGACAATCCGAATAGCTGGAAGCCTTCAGCAGTCAACGGAGGTGATGAAAGCGATGCAGGAGTTGATAAAGTTGCCAGAGATCAGCCGAGTAATGCAGGATATGAGTCGAGAGATGATGAAAGCTGGCATCATTGAAGAGATGATTGAGGACACCATGGAAGATTTGGAGCCTGAGGAACTGGAGGAAGAGGCTCAGAAAGAAGTTGACAAGGTTAGTTTAGTTAGCCCACAGGTAAAGGAAGAGTTTCACAGATACAGTATGTTTGCCACTTGCAAATGTAGTTTGGACTATAGATAAGTCTTGTTACAGTTGACATGTTAAATAACTATGTGGGGATTACAGGTGCTGTGGGAGCTGACGGCAGGGCATCTGGGTGAGGCACCAGCCATGGTTAATGACGCGGTGGGTGAAGCTGAAGGTGAGGGAGCTGCAGCACTCCCAGTCGAGGAGGAGGAGGACCAGCCCGAGGAGGACATGGAGGAGATGAGGAATAGACTCGAGGCTCTCAGGAGTTGAGCACCACAGTATGCCACACAATACCCTCCCACACCAACTGTTTCATCCCTGGTGTAGTTTCACTCCCCATACATCAACGTCCTCACCTAACTGGCTTTAACTCATCATTAACATATTTTCCTCATATGTCAACATCCTTTTCTTTATGTTAATGGGCAAAAAACTGTAGATTGCTGTTCAGGTAAAGGTGTGCTAGCATTACCTCCTCTTGACAGTTATGGCAAGATGAAGAAGGTCAGTCACCGAGCTTGGGCATTCCCATAGAATCAACATCCTCCATCATCCCTGATTAATATACTCTCCTCTTGCCATGCTTTCTCTCCATCTCTGTCTAACCACTTCCATGCTTTTCCAGACTTGTGCTTTACTCTACCCCATCATTATCCCACTATAGTCTGCCTCTGCCACACCATTCTCTTTCCCCTGCCTCACTACTTTTCCCCCCTCCCAATATGTTGTCTCATCTCCTTCTAGACTTGCATATGGAACCACAGCCAGCCCACCTTGCAACACTTACCAACTGGAGCTGGAGTAAAGTCCATATCTTTACACACAACACAACACAGGGAGAGGCAAATGTACCCAAAGACACATGCAGTCACAATCACACTGTCAGATACACATATGCACTCCTTCTAAACTTTTTCTTTCCCACTCACCCGCTATTCTGTTTCTTGCTCTTGTTCATCTGTGCATGTGCATCAGGGTTGGATTATAAGTCTTCTCTATTACCTTGTTCCAATTGGTTATTACTAAAAGTTGTTCACAGAAAATTTTGCTGGGTTCAATAAATCACTGTAGTTGCCAAATAGTTTATCTTTGTGGGGGAGAGAGTAGTGGATTAACCTGTAATCAATCATGTACAGGTAAGGTAATGTGGTACGATTGTAATATACTCCTAGAAAGACTTTAGAAGTTATGTAGAAAACTATTTTGTTATGAGTATGTACACTGTAAGACTAAAGTCATGTCCAGTGCCACCAGTTGGTCTGTGGTGCGATACCTGTATAGTTTTCATCATCCATACATTAGTTCCCACAAGAGCCTTTTATTTTTGTGAAAGTAAACAAAAATTCCAATATCTAAAGGTGGCAATAAACATGACTTTAATGTTTGAGTGTACTTTATATTTTAGGTCCTGTAGCATACGATGTGTTCAACTGGAATTGTGGAGTGAAAGACAATTAAGTCCCATTGTTCAGTCTGAATTTCATACTACTTGCACACAAATCAAGGTTGGTTCGGTATTTACCTGACGTTTCCACCACTTACTGGATCCGACTTTTGTCTTTCACTTTACAGTCTCGGTGCAAAGTTTTGGGACACCCCTGATAAGAGGATGTCAAAACCAAAGCTGAAGTAAAGCTAAGTAATCAGATAAATTCTCTTTGTAATATGTTTTTTTTGTAGATGGTGGTAAATGTCCACAGCTGATGGATTGTGCAATGTCTTTTATACGATTAACTGTTTTTCAGTAGATAAAATTCATCTGGATTTAATCAGCTAGTGCCTGTATTCCAGTCCATGTACAGCATATTGATTTTAACCAGTCACATCCTTTACAACATCACCTGTCGACATTAATCTTTAGCTGTGGAAAAAAAACAATGAAGTTGTGAGTTGAGGCTTGATCATGATAGTTAAGTGTTAGTCTGTGCATTCACTTGTGACATTATGGAAACTTTATTGACTTTATGCTTAGAAATTTTTATGTATCTTGTTGAGTTTATGGCTCCTGGCAAGAGGAGTCATAAGGCACTGAATCACACTGGGAGGACAGAAAACTAGACAAGGTACAGTACTTGATTTTAGACAGGGAACAGATATTGAATCGCCAACCCAGTACAGTACTGTACTGTACCTACATTGAACAGAATATTTGTTTAATATGTACACTATTCATATGTAGGTCAGCCACATGCATGGGGTTTAGTGCCATGTTTCCATTACAGTCATATATAATAATTCTTTCATTAATGCCTCTATTCACATTTTAATCACATTGCCCAGTTATACCAACACCTTGAATGCCAGCATTTTAATTAATTTTTTGAACTGACCATGCAATTTTATGCACGAGGATAGTACATACTGTACATAAAAATGATCAAGGATTGGAAAATACTGTACTGTGCCTCAATTAGCCAGGACTTTTTATCATAATTATTCAAAATGATTTTTAGTATGGCAGTACAGTACAGGAGTACTGTAATATCAAGATTGACTACTGTACTGTTTTCTGAGTGGTGTCTATTACATATTTCATAATCAACTTCAGACAGTTTTATTCAGCTTCAGAAATGGTAGAAATACATTTTCCACTGGTAGGCCATACAGTCCATGTAATGTACTGTGGTTGTAGGAGAGTGCTGTCCCTTCCTGAAAGGTTTACATTAAGTGACGAGTCTCGATCCTTGATAATGGGAACAGGAGGCGAGTGTCCTATTCAGCTTAAGATATATCAGTGGTATTCAGAGTGATGTACTCATAGTACACGAGTGTTGCATTGTCCACTCAACTAACATTTCTGTCAAAGAGGCAACAGCCTAAGTCCAGTACAGTTGTCCACACTTGGAACTGGTACACCTTGATTTTGTACTTATATAAGAGCCTAGAAATGTCTGCTTGGCATGGCATCTGACTGTATTTTGAGTTTACCCAATTCATAAATACAGTATTGTAATGGGCAAGGACCATATGCATTGATAAGATAATAGAGTCCATTATAATAAGTGTAATAAATGTGCAGATAAAAGGCAGGCAATAGCAAGATAAAATGTGGAGACAAATTTTCGTTCTGTGACCCAGGTAGTGTCAAGGTGTATCTCCAGGTTCATGCTTGGTCAACTGCTGTACTAGAGTAACTTTGCTATTGAAGGGATATAATTGAAGGTTCTTTTAATTAAGCACCTTGGTACCAAGTGCACTATACGGCCTGGTACTAGTTATTGTTTTATTGAATAAAACAGAATTTTCTTTATATGTTCGAGAGCAAAAACTGAAGCAGATCTCGACTTAATTGAAGAGTGACTTTCAAGTAGTTTTAGGGATCTTGATGTTCACAGATGTGGCTGAGAGAGGGTGTGTCTTTTGTAACAAAATACAGGTTGTACAGTAAGTAAGGATAGAATACATTAATATATACCTATACCTGATCATGCCTTTATAATGTAACGTCAAGTAGCTAGCCGGTGGTGTTGTAGTGGTTTGTCAATCTAGGGGACATTATGCTTTCATGAAGAAGTTGTTGGCTAAGTGGTGACAATGGCTTCAAACCTTATACAG
The DNA here is from genome assembly GCA_034508575.1 of Petrolisthes manimaculis. NCBI lineage: Eukaryota > Metazoa > Arthropoda > Malacostraca > Decapoda > Porcellanidae > Petrolisthes > Petrolisthes manimaculis. The sequence continues at coordinate 203,418 of JAWZYT010001491.1, read as the reverse complement.
ACCCATGGCACAGGTCATCATTTAGCCCGTAACTTATCATGAAAGTGCCCCTCACGGCCTCATTTCTGGGTACTGTACCTGCAGTTCGTTCAGTATTACCATGCTTAGCTTTACCAGGCTGTCCTTGTATAGATAAACTGTACTGAGCTGAGCTGTATCAAGAATTGTGGGGTTGTGAAAGCACATTTTAAGGTCATATACAATAATATTCATGATGGTGATGATGCCATAGACACTTATTTTTGTCATCATACTGGTTACAGTCATCTCCAGCTGACTAGTTTTGCATATGGCCTAAAGTGTGTCTTAAAATTTTGGATATTTAGATAGTTAGTAGTTCACAAAAATATCTGGCATGCTGTAAATCCTACTCACTGCACCGAGTATGTTCTTGTTGACTGACCACTACCAAAGAGGAGGGGTTAATGAACAGTCAAGGTGTAGATTGTGGGACGCATTGCCTGGCAACGTACTGTGTTGTCATGTCGTGCATGCAACGCTGTCATGTCTCTAGTGCTCTGGTCACATACGATCTACCTTCAGTGTGAATAGGACATAATATATGCCACACATACTATTACATAATCCTACAGGATGAAAAAATTAGTGTTGTCATTTGAAATTTGATTAAAAAAAGATTCACCACACAAACACATTTACATCAGTCCACAATAACAAATTTCCCATTGTACCATCTAAGGTGAAAACAACTACCTGTATTGTTTTTGTAGTTTGTTATTATTGTACAGGCAAAGCCATTGGGTAATTTAACAAAAACATTAAATGTTTTTATATAATTAATGTATAATAAACAGTCTTTTCTTCACACCTTTAAGGCTAACTCAAAAAATTAATTATACTGTAGTTCAAATTCTAATATATGCGAAAATTATATTCCTACATAAATAAGTTATGAAAATATATTTGTTCATTGCCAACTTATGCTTTTTACCTTCTCATATAAACCTACTCATGCAGAGAATTTAATGTGTACATCTTATAACCAAATGCCTTATATGGCCTGGTGCAGTATTAGTTTTTACATTATTGAATTGATACAAATCTAGCATCAGAAAGGTAAGGTTTGTTTGTTACGGGATATGACTAGGTATTTTAACTTCTATCAAAGGCATTACAGTATTAATAAAGTAGACATCAATACAGGGATACCCACACATTTTAACATAATACAGCAGGGATCCTTAAGGCACCTGTGCAATTAACATTTATCAAACAACAAATTATACAAATTCTGAGGTTGAAGAAATTTTGTGAAGCAACTGAAGGGAATTATCCTCTCAATGAAAAAATAGAAATAATAGTTGTGGTCCAGGATATGAAATAAATTTTGTGGCAAAAGAAACTTGAAATTTTGGTACAATATCGGTAATAAGTTTTATGATATAACTAAATAAAACAATTTTATGATGGCAACGAAGCCATAGACTTTAAAATCTGTGTACAGTATAATGAAAATTAACCATTCTCTTTACATGACATACAATAATTTTAGTTATGCACATTATTCATAATTTTACTTAAATAAATAATGGTAATCTTGTACTGTACTAAACAACTAAGGCCATGCACAAACTAACTAAATTAGCTCACAATATTCACCTTGTATTCTTGTTCTCTAGTACAGTAAACAGACCCTTTCACACAAAACACTCCTTAATGAGCAAACAGTCGTGGCACAGTCCTTGGCCATGGTGTAAGGGGAAGTTTGTTCACGGACTATGTGCCACAACTGTACATACATACCCAGAAATCGAGAAGACCCCCCCCCCCCTACACACACACTCTTATACATACTGGACATTATTTCGGTTTCCTATGATACACTTGCACTTTTCTTCGCATACTTCATAATTATGCACACATCTTCCCTGATGAAACAATACTACATGTAACAATCTGCTTACCAAGTAAACATAACACAGCAAATATGAGGTGAATTAGAATTCCTGAGTATTTTGTACGAAGAGTCACTGTCAAATATAATACTGGATCTCCAAGTAAAAAAATGTATTTAAGGTTTACTTATAAAAATTATACTTTAAATTCTTCTATATTCATTTCATTTGGATAATATATATACTTAAACTACTATTATTATACTACTGAAATAAGAACACAAAAATAGATATTACTGTATATACCAGTACAGTATGTAATTAATTTTACTTTTCATATATTTCTAACTTTGAAAACATATTCCACCTTTGGTATCAAACTAATTCCTTATTATATAAACATTAACAAATACCTGTACCTGTATATCAAAATACAGACATGGGACAGAGATCAAGGGAGGGAACACATATAGCCTATATCTTGAGTGAATGTGGTGTGGAAAAATGAAGGTTGAGGTACATCATAACAGGGAGGCTTGTAGACTTTGTTTGTGGGATTCAGCACCTGGTGACAGACATAATTAGAGTTAGAGATGTGAGTTAAGAGTAGGACTGCTAATGAGAAAGTGATGAAGTGGGAGGCTAGTGGTAGACTTGAGGGTGAAATAGACTGCTGGATGGATGGAGAGAAGAGTGATCATTCTTGAGACTGTGGTGAGATGGATGGCTGGAGGTGGTCTACTGTGAGAGTCAACAGCTGGTCAAGACGTGCCTGCTTGTTCCGGTAAGCTTCAGTGACCCAAGAGGCAATGGCCAGCTGGTGTTCAAGGCCGGTGCAAGTCTCCTCCAACTCTTGCCGCAGTCCAGTCGTCAGCGTCTCCATGTGCACCAGACTCGTACCAAGCTGCTGACTCAGATTCTGGGATAGTGTTTGCTCCTTCAAGAGAGCCTCCTGCATCTGGTTAGTGTTTTCCAGCTGGCTGTTGATTTCCTGCAGTGAGAGGGATGTCTGGGCACCCTGTTCCACAACACTGGTATGGTTCTGCTTTGGATGTGCCAACAATCTGTTGAGGTGTCTATTTCTGGCCTTTTCCTGAATAAATGCCCTGTTACTAGTGACAGCATTCTGCTTCTCTATGTCCAGGCAGGTGTAGAGCTCTCGCACCATCTGTACCTCCTGGTTAAGATTGAAAGCCGCCCTTGCAGGCAGTTCCCTCAGCCTCAGCTCCTCCCGCAGTAGAGTTCTTGCTGCCTGCATCTCAGCTATTTCAATAGTCAGGTTCAGCTTGGTCTTGTTCACCTGTTCCAGTTCAGTCTGCAGCTCCTGTGCCTGCTGCTCCTTGTCCCTCAGGCTGTTTACCAACTCCTCCTGTTTCATCCACCACTCCATTTCAGCTGTCTCCTTAGCCCTTTGCTGCTCCATTTCTATCTCTGCTACCAAGAACCTCTGAGTTGATAGTTCATGATTGATATCCAGTATTCTCTTCTCGGCATGCTGCCACTTCTCCTTCATTACCTCCACTTCCTTTTTCAGGTTAGAGATCTCCTTTTCTCTTGAGGTGATATCTTCTTTTGCCATCATCTCTACCTTCCTTAGACTATCCTCACTGGTAGATACTGCCTCCTTCAGTGACCTTACTGCCTTCTCTTTCTCCCTAATCATACTTTGGTGTCCACTCTCCACTTCCGTCTGTTGTGCCAATGTTTCCTCAAGTTTTTCCATATCAAGGTGAAGTTGCTGACACATAGCCTCCTGCTCCTTCCATCCAGACTCCAGGAAGGTAATATGTTGGTCCTTTTCTTGCAGCTTTGTTACCTTTTCTGCAAGCATGTTCTGTAGTTCTCCCACCTCACCCTCCAACACTGTCAATGCCTGGTCTCTTTCCCTCAGAGTTTCACTGCTTTCTTTTTTCTCCTCCCACATCTTACTTAAGTCATTCTCAAGATGGGCTACTTTATTTTTAAGATCTGTAATCAAATCAATGTTACCTTGGGACTTCTGCTCTGCCACATCTACATTAGTTCTCAGCTGGAGTAACTCTTTCTTCTGGATGTTCATAGTGCTCATTTTACATTCCAACTTCTTCATTAGTTTCTTCTTATCTTTTATCACTTCTCTCAGTGCTTTATTTTTGCCCTCACACTTGCTCTCCACTTCCTTAACCATCTCCTGCAGCCTGTCTTTCTCTTTCCTGGTCTCCTTCTCTTCGTTTTGTTTCTCTGACAGAGCACACTTCAGTTCCTCCAACTCCACATTGTGTGCCATGATGGTTTGGTTGTACTGGTGTAGTTGGGCCTCCAGCTGCTCTCGCACTGTTGTTGCCTGCTTTAGATCACTCTTGTGCTGGTCCAGGAGCTTGCCGATTCTCACCTGGTCGTTCTCTAGGGTGGTTAAGGAGATGTCACTGTCCCGCTTCTCATTGTGTAATTTCCTGTTCTCTTGCATCAGACTTGTTATAATTTCCTGGGTGGTGGAGGCATCCCAAACTATCTTACTCTCGTTAGCTTCAGATCTACTGTGTGTGTAATATTGACAGCTCTCTTGAAACATTCTTTTGTGTATTGTGCCATAATCCCCCCCATTCTCAATCACCATCTGACCAATACTGTAGTCATTAACAGAACTCTGCATTCCCTCAAATTGTATCCTGGTACTACTACTGCTACTACACTCATGGTAGTCCATATTCCTGGGAACTTTCCCCTTTAGTGCAGTAGTGTCACCCTCATACATCAAGCACTTCCTCTTTTCTGCAATATTCATGGTAATGGCATTGTCATCACTACACTTTCTCTTCTGTTGGGACTCTAGTCTTTCTGGATAATTTACAGAACCAGCTGTCATCTGCCTGGCTTGGTATTCAGACAGGGAAATCTTGGCTCGCTGGAGCTTGGCCTGGGTTACACTCTCATCACTCAGTTCTGCTCTCCCTGACCTCACCCACAATCTATCCAAGCTCCTTTCGTGGGCATGAATCCCTGGTTTCTCCATCACAGCTTCATTCCCAGTTTCCACGGTGTCATCCACATGACTCTCCCACTTCCTACCTTGTGTACTCATTTCTCCTTCTGGCATATCCAGCTCTGACCAACCCATCACTGCCCTCTTTTTACCTCCAGCTTCTGTAGTGACATACTCAGGCCCTTCACAACTCTGGCTGCTGGCACAATTAAGAGACATGCTGATGCTTCGCTCACAGAATTCCTGGCCTACAAAGATAATGGATCCTCTTTGTCTGGTTTCTTGTCTTCCCCAGTAAGTTAGAGAGACATCCTGGGAGAAGTCTTTTTTCAACATGTCTGAGGTAAAGCTCTGGTGATCCATGCTATCAAAATATAACCCCCCTAAAGTGTGCCCAGTGGGACCATCTTGCGAGTTCCCAATTGTCTCACCCCTCAAGCTACTTTTGACACCATGCACTGTGGCTTTCTCTCCCTTGCAAAGTTCTCCGTGTGTGTTTGTGTCTGTGGGGAGAACTTGTGGAGAGAAGTGTACCACTGTGGTATTGTGTTGAGGCACCAACTCTTCACTGGGTACAAGGCAAGTGTTGGCAGGGTATCTCCATGTTATATCCACATGCCGGCCACCACCTGTATAATCTATTTCGTATTTCCCTTGTTCCTCAGAGTCACATCCAGGAGGTGTTATGTGCAGGGATGATGTCACTGGTGTAGGTGACGATGATGTATTGTTAGAATTTAATAGCTGAGCCATCTTCACTTGCAACTCACCAATAATACACTCCTTATCCGTCACATCCTCAGCATACTGGTGCAGCTTGTTCTCTAACCTCCTCATCTCGGTGTCCCTCTCGTTCAACCACTCAGCGTACTGGCTCAGCTTCTCCTCCAGCCTCTTGACCTCTTCGTTCCTCTCGGTGAGCACCTGTTGCCTCATTTTCTCCTCCTCCTGTAACTTCCTTGTGTTGAGTGCCAGGTCTCTTTCTAACCGCTGGGTGAACCTGGTGCTCTTCTCCAACACCTGTACCCTGCAGCTCAATTGGTCTGCCATCAGCTGCCACTTCTTCTTCTCCTTCTGTGCCTCCTTCAGGTCCTTCGTCAGTATACTCACTTCAGACTCGAAGCTGCACATTTTCTTGGTTACCTCCATCAGTTCGTTAATGCCTTTCTCTTTCCATTTCACCTGGCTCTCCAGAAACGTGATCTTCTCCTGGTTGGCAGCGATGGTGTTGCGGAGAGTTGTTATGGTATTACTGGTATTCCTATCTTTCTCTACACTACCATATCCAACCACTGCCTGCTGACTCTCAACATTGCTATATCCTCCTGTTTCTACCTGCTGACATTCCATACCATCACTCCCTCCTGCTTTCTGAATCCCCATACCATCACGGTCTCCTGCCAGCTGACACTCCACATCATCCCCTACTGTTTCTGCTTCTGCCTGCTTATATTCCTGGTCCCAATTATCACTACTTACACTCTCGACATTGTGGGAGGTTTCAGGCATTCTCTCTTGTGGTACCGGTAACTGACGATGACTGGGGTGTGGCTGTGTAGGGGAAGTTAGAGCAAATTCTGTCTTTACCTCTACCCCTTTTCTACCTATTTCAAATTTGTTCTCACCTTCCTCATTTTCCTCTATTCTTTCTTCACCTAACTCTATCATTTCCTCTTTCTCCATTCTCTCTTCACCTGGTTCCATTTTGTCACATTTCTCCATCCTTTCTTTACCCAACACCATCTTCTCCCATTTCTCCATCTCTTCACCTGACTTCTTCTCCTCTTTCTCCATTACCTCTTCACTTAACTTCATATTCTCACATTTTTCCATGCTGCCTCCCTCTGACTCCACTATCTTTTTCCGTGTATAATTGCCTCCATCTCCCATACCTCTACCTTGCCTTGAAGCATTTGATTTCTTGCCTAGAAGTATCGGGGTGAGGGCTACAGTCTGGTTCTGCTGCATCAAGTGGTAGAGGTGGAATTCATGGAGCAGAGAGTAATTTACTTTGTCAGACAGGACACAAGACGATTTCTTGGCAGGGGTTGATCGGGTAAAGTTGACTGCAGTACCAAATATAAGTTTTAAGCCATCCCCATGAGGCAACCGGTAACGAAAGGTCCCAAGAAATTTGGCCCAGTTTTCTTTCACTTGTGAACCGCTTGTGATGTACTGGTAGAGTTCTCGGTACTTCTGGAACTGGACAGTAAATCTCCTCTTGGTACGGGTAGGCCTGGACTGGCAGGTATTACAAATCCATTCAATAACATCACTCTCTTTGAAGATTTGAAGGTTTAGAGCTGCCATGACCATCTCAACAGTCAGTTTGTCCTTGAGTACTGGTGTGAGCTGCTGGCAACTGGCACTATTGATAGTGGCAACTCCAGCATTCACCAGCACTGACATCAGGTGGGTGTGGCTGTAGGTATCATAGAGCTGGCATGGAAGGTGAGGAGCCTGAGTTTTTTCTTCCCTGTGTTGCTGAGTTTTATCTGTGTCTTGGTGTTGTGTGGAAAGAGATGAACTTATTTCTGTGTAAAGATTAGGAGTTACTTCTGTAATCTGCTGTGTCGAGACATGCTGAGCTGTTTCTGTTAGTTTCCATGCAGAGAGAGGACTTTGAGCCGAACATTCACTCGAGGCAGCAACAACACTGGCACTCTCCAACATGAGGGTTTTGGTGCTCAATGTCTGAGAGTCATTTGCTTCCTTCTTGATCCTGTATGGGAGTGGAGACAGCAGCAAGGAGGGATAGCATTGGGACTCAATAGTGTTAGTGGTCTTAATGTCTTCCTTGTTTTTCTTTTTTCCCTTGTCTACTGGCGTATCACTCCCTTCACCAATTTTTCTTCTTTTCATTCCTTCATCCTCTCTTTCTTCCTCGTATTTTTCTTTTCCTTTGTCCATAGATTCATTACTTCTTCCATTGACTATTTTCTTCTTAGTTGTATGTGTCATTGTAAACATTCCTTCATTACTAGTCATATCTCCACCATATGCAGTTGACACAGATGTAATGGAGGAGCTGCTTCTTACAGGGCTAGTCATTTCTTCCCTGGGGATACTTTGCATGGTGTCTCGCTCTTCATCTGCTGGACCTGTTTGTAATTCTTTCACAGAGTCAATATGAGTGCATTGAGATCTCATATCAAGTGTTGCAATATCTGTAGTGACCTTAGCACTGGTGTGTATAGTGGTTGTCTCAGAGCAGAAAACATCAGTGCCATTTCCAGCTTTACTGGATGAACATTCCAGCATCTGGGAGCTGGGAACATCCAAAAGCTGATGCTGGCACTGTGAGGTGGTGTTAAGCATTAACCTGATGTCTGGGATGTTCCCACAGCTGATGACTTCCTTTTTGCTGAGTTTTTGAGAACTTACAGGCTGCTGCTGTGTAACTTCAGCACACTCACTCACCTCAGTAGTCAATTGGAAAGTGTTGGACACTGTAGAAGGTGGAGCCTCATGGGAAACAGACAAACAACATGTGTTGAGAAAGTCAGTACCTCCACACTCCCTTAACTCTTTGTCACTTTCTCCCAATGTTGTCGAGTTAACTTGTGAATTATCCACAACTGAAGCTGGAATCTCCTGTGTTGTGTTGATTACTATTGTGTGCTCATCAGAAGGCCTTGAACCAACTTGATAATGCGCCAATATTGGTGATGATACTTCATCTTCATTTGCTATGTTGGCCTGTGTGCCCTCATCAGGTAAATTTTTAAAGCTGTCATTTGCATTACTCTTTCTCAGTATCAGTGGTGAGGTGCTTTCTTCCATCAACACTCTGTCAGTATTTGTGGAGTGTGGTGTTGGTGATGTCACAGATTCACTGGTATCCAAATTATGCTCAACACTACACGGTTCTATCTTTTCATGATCACCTCCACCACCAGCTGGTAACAAACCAGCTTTGTTTTGTGCTGTAATAACTCTGGCATCTCTATTAGGCTTTTCTTCCTGCATGACAGCCTCCAATCCTTCCTCAGATACAATCTCTGGTCCTATCCCTAACTCGTTCTTTGTTTCCGTCCCCTTGTCCACTGACCCAGTGTTCCAGATTTTAACTTTCAGTGCTCCTCCACTCTCCTTGACTTCAGATGTAGCCCACTTAACCCTCTTCCTTTGCCTGCTCTGTGCTCTGATGCTGTGGGAATGGCCAGTCCTTTTCTTTTCTCTATACAGGGTCTGCCGTGTACTTTCTCTAGGTGTGGTTATACTTTCCTTAGTGCTTTCTACCATCACATTCATGTCCTGCTGTGTGCCTACTGCTGTTACATTTGTGTTTTGTTTTGTAATTCTTGCTGACTCACTTTTGTTTTGTTTTGTATTTCCTGATGTCTCACTTGTGCTTTGCTCTGTACTTTCTGCTGTCACGCTCTCATCCTGCTTTGCACTTCTTGTTGCTGCCATCATACTTGTTTTTTGCCGTGTACAATTCTGTTTACATTGTGGTGTCATACTGGTCCTATGCCTCCTTGTGCTTCCTGTAGACACACTTTTCCTTTGCCCTGTACTTCCTCCTGATATATTTGCATCCTGCCTTCCACTTCCACTCTGACCCGTTCCATGCCTCTTATTTCTTGAAGCTGAAGTTGCACTCTGCCTTGTGTCTCCCGTCCTTGAACCTGAATTCTTCCTGCTGGTGCTTCCTGCTGATGCTTGGGTCTCCTTCTGAAAGATTACCGTAACCTCATATGAGTTAAATGCCACAGCCTGTTGTTAGTGTTAGGATATCACTGATCTGCTTATTATGACAGAATGGGGAGCTGCGAAAATAGAAATAAAAGAAAAATGGACATAGTAGATTATGATGAATTATCATTTTTATTATTTTTATTTTTGACTTCAGCTCCTCATTTTTATTTTTGACTTCAGCTCCTCAAATAAACCATCAGTAACAATGTTCCTAGTTCATTTTTTATAGTGTTGGTAAGTTTAGAGTAACTTGCTCCTCCATAGTAATCTAAAAGCAACTACAGGACATCATTATTATTATTCATCTGGTCCTGTTTCCTGACATCACTACTTTGGAGGAATCAAGGCACTCCAATGTACCAAAAGTGTAATAGGCTACTACCCCATCAAGTGAGAAAGCAGCCTTGAGTAAATATAACCAGTAACATTATAACCAATTCATTCCCGACGATGCTACCGTACCACAGATAAAAAATAAATAAAATAGAAGAAAAGAAAGGAAAAAAGAAAACAGAATAGAATATAATAAAAAACACCTTGTCGCTACCATTACACACCCCAGACTGCATGGTGAGAATAGGAGAATCAGAAGCCGCCACTCACATGCTCCAATTACCGCACAAACCGGTCTGGCTGAAATAAAACACAAACGGTCATAAAACTCGTTCGTACCAAACTCACTACGGCGTTCTGTTGGTAAATCCGGAGAAATCAAATCCTCCATTCTATTTCAAGCAACAAAAACAACAACAATGACAATGACATAAAAAACAGGCCATCATTATTTTTGTTAATCTGGTCTAAGTTAGTTTGTTTTTTATTTATTATTTTTTTATGGCATATATACTTTGGAGGAATCAAGGTGCTCCAATCAATGTACAGTACCCCCAAAATGTGTGTTAGTTAGTTAGTTAGTTAGTTAAGGGGGTGTGGGAGTAGGGGACAAGCTTAGGGGGGTTTGGGGGGATGCATGCGGGAATAGGGTGACAGGCTTTTTACCCACCCCAAGCCTGTCCCCCTATTCCCGCACCCCCCAAACTCCCCCCTACTCCCGCACCCCCATAAGTGATTGATATGTATCTGCCCGCCCCCCCTAATCCCCCTTTCCCTTCAGCCCATATTTAGACATTTATTTTTTATACACATTTTGTACAGTCGCTGCACATAAGTACCACACCATCGTATATACCACGGATATTCACGAGTACCATCAGTATATTATAAAAAGGCCATTCATTTTAACACCAAAGTTAGACATTTTATGGTATGACAATTTATGGTATGACAATTTATGGTATGACAATTTATGGTATGACAATTTATAATACCACAATTTATAATATATCAATTTATACAGACGCCATTGACACCAAAAAAGTTGTACATTTCCTAATATAATAATTTATACTTCTTACATACCGTGTTTGTGTTTAGTAATGATGTAGGTTGTTGCTCTTCAGTCTATAGAGTACATTGGAAAGACAGTTACAAACATAGTAGTATTAATAATTATATATAATACGTGTTTATATTGTACAATGTTCACCTCACGTTGTTGGCTTCACAGACTCTCAAGGTCAAGGGGATACGGGCCTGTGAAATTGTGAAAAGTTTGAAAACCCAATACTGACACGGGGCTAATTATTATTTAAGGAAAGTTTTATTAATTAATTCTATATATAGAAGATTATTTGTGAGTGATTACAATATGGATCCAAATTTTGACAATGGTTCTCATAAATTATAATACCTCTGCACTCTGTTCGCTTTTTTTTATATTTTATTTGGTAAAAATTTACAAGTGCGCCTCTAATTTATTAATAAGGTTTGCTTACTCTCATTAATTAAAATACATTAGAAGACGTACTTAGAAACTTTAACCTATACAAATAATGTATAATAGAATCGTTTTATTTAATGTAAGTCTATAAAATTTACTATATTGGACAAGTTTTTTTTATCAAGCTCAAATTAAATTTTTATCAAAGTTATTTTGTCAAAAGGGTATATATTTATCTATAAGATGTAGTGCCACAAGGTTTGTTTTTATCAGAAGTAAAAAATGTATTACCTACTGAAACAAAAGTGTCTCTGGTTGCGCCGGAGAACAATTAAAAACAATAAAAAATATCCTAATTTCATTGCTGCATTAGCCAGAACACCTCCAATGGAGATAAAATAGAGCAATATACTCATCTAGGTGTATAGAGTTAGCAGTAAATGGAATAAAAAGTAAATAGGAGAAGGGGCCTTACCAACCATGGCCGGCAAGGCGCATGTCGACGACTCCGTTATTGAAAGGAGATTACGACCCATATACGGTAATTTGACATAGAGTTAGATGACCAATTAAACTATTAATACCCGGAACTAATACTTTGAGAATAAAATAATACCCCTGTTTGCTCTATGGCGTCATTGGGGACCTGGATTCAACACCAACCAAGGGCCCTATTCAAGAACCTTTGTGGTGTATACGATGGCGTGGTACCGTTACGATGGCTGTATTGTTTGTCTATGGATTCATCGTACCAGCACCACTCCATCGTATACACCAACGACGTTTTTGAATACTGCCCCAGGATTCAACACTAAAAACTAGGGACCGTAGTATTCCAAGAACATTTTTCGTTGTGTATACGATGGCGTGGTACCGGTACGATGGCTTCATAGACAAGCAACAGAGCCGTCATACAGTACCACACCATCGTATACCCCACAGATGTTCTTGAATACAGCCTTTAGTTGAGAATTCCCAGGTGTTACCCTTATTAGACCTTCAGCCTCTTGACAATCTTATTTATTTATGGTTATTTAGTTATTTTAGGATTTATGGTCTTGGTATATTTACAGAAGTATTGGGTTCACTGTATTGTATATTTTAGTATCATTACCCACTATGTTGGACCATTCTAACACACTTTTCATATATGGTATTTTCAAGAGATGCCCCGTTTTACAAACATAATTAGGAAATTAGTCTGACCTGACCTAACCTAGACCACAACAGACTACCGGGACGTAACCTGGGCAAACTACAAGGATATAACTGGTGTAAACTATCATAAAGTGACCAGGGCAAATTCCCGGGACTGGATGTGGTAACACTGCGCGGCCCTAACCAAGAACACAGTACTGTACTTCTGTAATAATACCTTAGTCTTAACTTATTATTTATTTTAGGATTCATAGTCTTAATTAAATCTTTATCTTAGAGTATATTTATTGTTATATTGTATTTATTATATTTTAGGAATCATATTCTTAACTAAATCTTTATATATTAGTATATAATTTGTATTTGATTTATACTGCCACCTAAAAAAAAATAAAAAAAAAATTACATAATATTAATTGCTCATAGGCTAAAACAGTCTTATGGAACTAACCTCAGCCAAACTTGAACTAAAAAAGCTTACCTAAAACCCAACTTAAACTAAATATAACTTAGGTACCTAACTTATACCAAACTTGAACTATGTTTAACTTACCTAAACAAAACTTGAACAAAATAAAACTTATCTAAATCAACCTTTGATTAAATATAACTTACTATACCTAATTTAAACCAAACTTGAACTAAATGTAACTTACCAACAGTACAGTGATCCCAGATAAATATGCCACATGTAATTGAATTTGGGATGAATTTATGGCTGGATAAGTATTAGAATATAATTACTGTCTGATATATCAAGTAGGTATACAATATGGTTTACTGTACAGTACCACACAGAGTAGCTAATGTATTTATTTTTCTATGGAACAACTCATGTGGCAGGGAACACAGGTGTAGGTCCAGGAGGTGTCCTGGGGCTGCGAAGAATACTAGGTTAGGAATTGTGTGATACTGATTCTCTAACCTTTTATTATTGTTTTTTATTGTTGTATAACCCCTGCTGTTTGGAGTTTTGTCTTGAATGCTGATACGGTACTGAACTCTTCTATATATTCTTTAGCTAACTTAAGATCATAATCTCTAATAACATTCTGAAGAAAATAATGTTATGGCATAATCTTGTTGATTTACAAAAATGTGTCTTAAAATCTCAAAGTGTCTGGTTTGTGTTTTACTAATAAAAAACACTGAAACCTACAGTTTGTAACATTAACACATAAAAAAACAGCTTTTCTAAAAAGTTCAAAAGAAGGTACTGGTACGGTACTAAGAAGAAATATTTACCCTCCTTGAAAGAAAGTTACTCCTTCATGACTGCATAAATCAGATTAATATTCCCATTAGTTGTGTCTTTGATGAATAAGACTAAATTTTATACTCTTACCTCTACAGTTTAATAATATATGAGTTTACTAACAGGAAATGAGGAAAAAATATATTACAGTATTGAGAATTTGAGAAGTTATGAAAATACAATTTTGAAGAAAATACACTGTACGGTAATTTTATTAAGATGAATCTGTAATTCTGCTCAGGAAATAGTTACTGTATATTACTGTATGTGTATAAGTAAATATTCTCAAGAGCACTGAGTAGCAATGTTAAATGTTGTGTCTTGTGTGTGTTCAGAATGGCTGGATGCTGGCAACAACAAGAAGGCAGTACAGGAGGCAGACAAGGTACTGAAGAAGCAGGCATCTCTGCCATGTGCACGGGTACTGAAGGGCCTGGCACTGCTGAGGCTGGGGAAGCGGGATGAGTGTGAGGGACTGGTGGCAGCTGTGGTTAAGGAGGCACCCACTGATGAGGCAACTCTACAGGCTCTCACTATCTGTTTCAGGGAGTTACATCAACGTGAGTACAACCACATATCATTCCTGTGTTATGATAAGAGTTTCATACACCCATATCTGTTATTTGAGAATGGAGAGACCTTAGAACTATTAAAATATAATTATATGGTACCGGTACCATACTGTATTGCTTCACACACCCTATAGAAGAATATACTGTTCACCTTAAGAAATCATATTATCTCCTCAAGCATCATTTCATTTCTCTTCCTTCCCCTTACCGAATTAAACATTACCTCTCACTGGAATTATCTCCCCAGGCCACATCCCAAAATAAAGTACAGTACTGAATATCCTTTTCTATACCTCACTCTATTGTAGAAGATAATTTTCATCTCTCCTTACCCCTGACAGCGGAACAGATATGCCGAGTGTACGAGACAGCCACCAAGAAGGAGCCTGGGAACGAGGAGTTGCTGTCTCACCTGTTCATGGCGTATGTGCGGGTCAGCAACTACCGCAACCAGCACCAGACAGCCATGAGGCTCTTCAAACTCAAACCCAAGAACCCTTACTACTTCTGGGCAGTTATGAGTCATGTCATGCAGGTGGGTGTTGTCACAAGATCATAAAAAAATGGTAACTACAAAAGATTAAGTATTAAAATCTATTGAACTCGATTATTGAAACATATAATATGGCACGTGTTACATCTGCAGTGTCAGTTCTCCTTTATTTGTTTATTTCTGTGTACTATTTTATGGTAGTTCCAAATATTTGATATGGCCTGATGCTACAGCACTTGTTGAATTATTGAATAATTACATTTGCATGTGGTACTGAGACTGAGAGTGCTAATATTCAGCACAGATTGCACTTTATTCATTGAGATGTTAATACACTTGCCTCAACCATTATAACAAATGCATGCTGTATATCTTTTATACAAATAAATGCTTATACTAACACCAGAACATTTTCTATACATTAGAGAAACCCAATTTACAAAAGTTACCAGCTAGTTACAAATCTCCTTATTTGTAGGGTGTGAAGAGTGGAGACCAGAAGGGCCGGGAAGTGAGCCTCTTGTTAGCAGAGCGAATGGTTAACAATTTTGTCAAGGAGGGCAAGATTGAGGCAGAAGCTGAGGTTCTCACATACTTACACATCCTAGAGACTCAGGTTAGTTTCTCAGGTCTTGTTTAGTGTGGGTGACATTGTTTTCTTACCACATTTCTCCCATCCATGTCTAATTTTTCTTTTTATTTCCACTACCAAGCAACTTTGCATTGTGGCCCTCACTTGCAGTCTCAGTGGGGTTATTTTCATGTTTTCTGTTTTGTTTGTTATTATTTTTATCATTTGTTTAGCCAAATAAGTGCTTGAAATTTCTCTGTTGTGGATGTTGATGCTTGGGGAGGAGAGCTCAGAGTTTTGTGGAATTGACAGAAGTGGTGATTGTGGGTATGACAGTTTCACTGAATATTTATACAGGGAAAGTATGCTGAGGCTCTGAGTGTAGTAGAGGGAGAGCTGGGCAATAAGGTGGTTCACCAGCCAGGCAACTTCCTGAGACTGAAGCGGGCCACGTACCACACTCACCTGGGACAGTGGCAGGCTGCAGCAGATGTCTACAGGGACCTCATTAAGGATGAGTTAGTAGTCAACCATCTTCCCTTCCTATATTGTACAGTACTAGTGGCTTTTTATTGTTTACTCTTTCTCTCTCTCTCTCTCTGGATGGATGTTATAGGCCTATGATTGTGATGTAACATTAAGATAGTTGTAAAATATTGTGTTAGATGTATATTTACAGTAAAAGTAACATGAAAATTAAAGAGACCTGAGAGAGATAGAGAGAAAGTGTGTGTGTGTGTGTTCAGGTATAGTTGTGCATTCATTTGTTTGTGCGTAGGTGCATGATAGACAAAGCAGTTATGAGTGACATAATGATAAGGACAACCAAGAGTAAGCTAACACTGAGTAATGGAATGAGTAACAAGTGTGACATCCTCTCACAGACATGACAACTGGCAGCACTACGTTGGTTACATTCGGGCAGTGATGGAAATTAGTGGCCGTCACAGCCCCACTCATTCCCTCAACCCACCCTCCTCCACCGGCGTCTGTAGCGGCTCTGACAACTCCTCTATCGGCGGCTTTGGAGGCTCTGACAACTCCACTGGCGGCTGTGGCGGCTCTGACAAGTCCTCAGTGAGTAATGGTGGGGAGGACTCAGGCTGTGACACGTGTGACAAGGAGGACCCGGTGGCAACTGCAGCTGCTCACCTGGCAGCTGTGAGGAAGGCAGCCAGCACACAGGAGTACCCTGACCGAGGACCATTCCTAGGTGTTATCCACCTGGCCTCCACATTACACCACCATGGAGATCACACACTCTCTGACACACTCTGTGGTAAGCCGGGTGGGAAATTGTAGCCAATACTGTACTCTACTTTTTATCCAGGATTATAAATAAAATGCACATTAGAAGAGTGAGAGTTGGTTTAAAGTTTCTGTCCCCCCCTATTAACACAGTCATAGAAGTGTCACGGGATTTATGCGAGTTAGTTCTTAAAAATTTACTGTGGTTGATGAGGACTAATGACAGCGAGAGTATTAAGGGATGTACATGCCACATTGCAGGTGACTTGATGGAACTCCTTCTCTCATACATCACTAGCTATGGAGACAAGATGTGTTGCTATGCAGATATCACACAGTACCTCCCAAACCTGCCACAGGAGAGGATAGCACCCTTTCTAGAGAAGGTGGAAGGCCTGGTGAACAGAAGAGAAGATGGAGTACCTTTAGATGTGAGTAGGGAGAGAGTTTATTTTATTTTTTTATTATTATTATTATTATTATATTATTATTTTTTTTTTGAGGCCTTGATGTTATTGAGGGAAGCTTCGAGGTGTTGGACACTTTACCTCATTTTACATTCACTATTTCAGTCAGTCATTAAGGATGCTAAAATGTTTACCAATATTTTATTATACAGAATGAGTTACTTAATTATTACAGTTGCGTTTGATGGATGAAAAGTTTTGAATACACTTGTGTAACATTAAGAACCTGTTGAATTATGCCTCATACTGTACTGTTTGCAGGTTAAGGCAATGTATCGGGACCTGTGTTTAGTGCAGCTGAGTCGAGCACTTGGACAGCACGAGCATCTGTCACCCCAGGAACATATTCAGTTGGCGGACTCCCTTGTCAACCGCTACAGTCAGACCCTCGAACTCACCTCAAACATGGCAGATACGGATATAAGGTTGGTCCACACTATAGGCTCTGTCACACAACTTGGCACCTTTTACTGTGTTATCATTATTTGTTCTCAAGTTGAATATTGTTTGTACACATTGCTTTACATTTCTCTTTTGCTTCCAACCTTATGAGGACATAGAGACAATGGCAATCGCCAGTAGCTTAGTATTTTCTTTCCTTTTTTTTCCTCTCACTTTCTCAAATGGAGGAAGCTTTACATTTACCAAAGGACAAAGATGCAAGTGTATCAATCACTTTTATTCTCATTCCCATCCTCTCACCATTGTATCATTTCATTCATCAGTCCCCAGAGCATCACATGAACCACAAAATACAGTTCCTAATGTAAAAGAATTTGTGTACATGTGAGTCAAATTCCACTTCCCTATATGTGTGTGTGTGTGTGAGAGAGAGAGAGAGTGAAGATGGGTCATTTCACAATCACTTAAATTTGTTTGCAGACCCGGTGATGCATACCTGTTGCTGGCAGCCCACAGCTACCTCAGGGGTGCAGGGGTCAGGGAAGGGAACACCACACACCCCAACCCACACGTCCTGCTGCGAGTGGCAGCCATTTTAGAACGAGGGATTGTTGTCTCGCGGGCAAACTTTCAGCTCAAGTTGCTGCTCATCAAAGTGTACAACATGTTAGGTAAGACAAGGGTGGTGACTCTTGTTATGGGATTAGATTATCTTCTCAGGTTCTGATCTTTCACTCCATCTAGAGTTCTATTCAATTTTTACTATCCAGATATATATTAGGTTATATTTCTGTAGGCTAAGCTTCATTTGATATCCGTTCTTTTCCTCACACCACCATAACCCTTGTCCTCCACCCGTTGACAGGAGCCAGCGAGATATCCCACACAGTGTATGAGAAGTGCGACCTAAAACACATCCAGCTGGACACCCTGGGACACACCCTGGCACTTCAGGCCCTCGATGCAGCCAACTACACCGCCGCAGCCGACATCTTCTCTGCCACACTCAAGTTCTTCATGGCCAACTATAAGGATGTACGTGGCTCAACCTTTGTCTATTATCTTCATCTGGAAGTTATGTGATTGATTTGATTGCTTCCCTCTATTTGTTAATTGTGTAATTGGTATGTTTGTTAGAAGAATTATTGGTTAACTTTGTACAATATATTACTTCTTTAAGACTGTGTAACCTCTTTCTTCCCTCCCTCCCTGACCAGACCTCGGATCCCCTCATCTCCTCCTACAAGTACGGTTCGCTGACAAGAATTCCTGAGTTTGTGGAGTTCCGGGAGCGACTCAGCAATTCCCTCCACTTTGCCACCGTCACTGCTGAGCAAATGTTGCTTGACATCACCAACGAGGTTTGTCCAGTGTACTTTATTTAGTGTGGAAGCAGCATGGGTTGATTTTAAGGGGTTAAAATACTGTTGGTGATTTTGAGGACTACTGATTCCTTCCAATAATGCAAAGAAGCCATTTACATTACCTTTGCTTCTTCAATCATTGTATTTAGTGTTACAGTACTCAAAGTATTGCCTTATGTGTTTTGATGTATAGTAATGTTTCAGATAAGTTCACACAGTCAGTTGGTAGAGGCAGTAAGTCAGCTGGACATTGACCCTGCCACAGACAAGACTTGCTGGGATGACCTGAGGGACAATCGTGACCTCAGAGTCATGGACACTTGGGATCCACCCCACAGGTACACCACTAACCCCATTATTAAACTAGGAAAAAAAACCTTTTTGTCACTTTACTCATATTACAAAATAATTTAAATTGAGCGACATAGAGCCTTTTCCCCTTTTAATAATACCACCCACAGTGTTGTCAGAGCTCTCGTTTTTATTAGATGTAAATTTTGGAAGTGACATGGTAGTTAGTCTAAAACCTTCAGTTGTTGTTTCTATTAAAAGCCTCACAATAATGAGTCGACTTTAAGACCTGTTGAGAAATGTAAATAAACTAGTTTGACTTTTCAAGCATCTCGTGATTCATGCCCCTTCAATCAGAAAAGATTGAATGTTAAAAAAATATCTTTCTTTTTTCTTTCCCACCTGCACTGCCTTCCCCAGACAGCTCCAAGAGGTGGAAGTGAATGCCAATGTAAGCAGTGAGGTGAGCCTACTGAAGCTGCGAAATCTGACCCTGCGATTGGTGGCGGCTGCATGCAGACTCACCAGCCACTCCTCATCAAACAAGGCTTCCATACGTGACCATCAACATCGGTCCTCGTCCACCAAGAAAGATAGTAATAGGTGTGTGTGTGGATTGAGTTACTTTTGATTATTATGATACAGGTATTTGCTTTACTCTAGTACTGGATAGGTTTTATTTGGCTCACTTGGTTTGATGTACTACATAGTGTAAGGTGTGTTGGTCACAGATGTACAGTACATGCAGTACAATTCACATAAAAGTGTAATTTCTTTGGGGTGAATTGGAGGAGTACTGATTCTTTCAAACTTTCCCAGGAAACTGACCACTTTCATAAAGAAGTAATTGGATTTATTCACCATATCTATATACTTATTGTGTTTTTATATTGATGAGTAGATATATTGAGCTGGTTTTATTTTACTTTAAGATTTGTTGGGTAGATTCATTATGCATATTATCCTTAACTTGTGCCTTTTGTCAAAACTTTGTGTCTAGTATGTGTGCTTTTTGTCAAAACTTTGTGTCTTAAATTGTGTACCTTTTGTCAAAACTATGTGTCTAATATTCAGTGTGTTGATATCGACAGTGAATGTGTCAATGGAGAAACATGCGGTGCCACAGATGATGCCACCCTGCTTGCCGACCTCACTACCAGATTGCATCAAGAGTCTCAGTCTTGTGCCCAATACAGAGCTTCCAGTTCACCTCAGGTATATCCTCCTTCAACTGATGTCTTGTGTGTCTGTTTATAGGAAATTCTTTATCATATGGAATTAAACTACTTCATCCTGACAATTCACATACTGCCCTCATTATATCTATTAGATTATTCTTGCATGCCATTGTGAGAACTAGCCTTTCCCCTGCTTCTTTACCATGGCTTTCCTTAGTTGGAGCATTGCCAGTTGTATGCTGGTCTTTTGTCGTACAGTGTTAGTTGATTGTTGTTGTTTTAGCTGCAGTTCATATCATCACAAATCTAGGGGCTCTCAGAAACCAGCTATATTCCAAGTTTAACAGGCCACCATTCTTCTGGTCAGAGAATGGGGGAGAAATTGAGGGTCATTTACATAGAAGTTGAGGGTCTTGTGCATAGAAGTTGGGGGTCTTTTGCACAGAATTAGGGTCATTTGCATAGAAGTTGAGGGTTATTTGCATAGAAGCTAAGGGTCATTTACATAGAAGTTTAGGGTCATTTGCCTGTTGTTCATATCCTGACAAAATTTATTGTATCTCTTTTACAGCTACCCCTCCAAGGTCCAGACCCTTCCAGAATCCACTTGTATGCCTCTTGTAATCTGGTGGGTGTGATTGTACGACATTCAGAGGTCCTCCAGCAGGTCCACAAGAGCTGCACACAGTCACAAGGTCAGTAATGTTGGTGCTCTTTTGAACCCGTTAGCTATAGGATATTTTTCTGCTTATAAAAAATTGTGTTACAATAGTAAAATTCGTTGCCTCTTTGCTGTGACATATGCAATTGTCTGGTATTAATCTAAGTACATTACAATATGTTATGTTTTGCAGCCACCCATGTGACCTGTAGTTTAGCTTAGTTTAACTCATAGACAGTGAACTTGTCTTGTCGTATTACAGTCATGAAATGTTGCTGGGGAAAACTGGAGAGAAATGCAAATGCCTTCAGCTATTGATAAATTAAACAGAAGGAAAGAAAGGTAGGAAGAGCATTTAATTATGTTTGTACAGTATTTATCCTATTGGATTCATTGTAATCAACTGTCATCTAATTATGTTGTCAGGAGTAAGTGGGGAAGTGTTGAAGGCAGCCAAGGGGGAGGTGGAAGCAGCTGTGGCAGCTGGACTAGCAGAGGCACAGCAGCTGGCAGTGGCGACCCTAGTGGCTGCTTGTAGCAAAGAGTCTGCGGCGGAGGGCGAAGCAACTCAGAGTGAAACTAACAATGACAACACCTTTGATTCTTTGAGCTCAGACTTATCTAAGCTCTCCCTGGCCACCTCTTCACCTCCGCTGCCCCGACATGGCCTGGAGAGACTGCACCACCTTGCACAGACACTCGGGGTGGCCGCAGCACTCCTCGGCTGCTGTCACTCACTACTCCGTCCCATCAAAGCCTCAACCTCAAAGAAAAACAAAAAGAGGAAAGATCCAGTCATCACGGTGAGTTGTGTATGGTAACAGTGTTTTACTCCGTTTCTGCATTATCCTGTGAACTTATATATACCATGTTCTATAATTATACAGTATATTTACTACACTGCACTCTTGTATTTATATATACTGTATTATATGTTTTTCTATGCATTCTCTTTTGTGGTATACTCTGTTTACCTCTACACTCTTTCTCTTATGTACCAATTATCTTCTCCTGTTTGAGGGTGGTGATAAGAGCCAACTTGAGGAATAGTGTAAGATTCATGAATGTAGACTGTAGACTGATGTGGTGGTGAGAGTTAATACTATTCTAGTATGTCTCTTGAAGAGTTAGTTATTAAGCAGTCAGGAGAGCAAAAGCAAGCAAACTTTGGTCTTGTTCTGGTTCAAAGGGTCATTATTTAGTTGATTTTAATATTATGGGTCCGTGGCATAAAAAGATTGCAGACTATGGTATAAAATATCAGATGTTTTATGTTCTTCACAGCCTGGTGTGATGACCGAGTTCAGCAGCTATTTGACAACACTGAGCAGTCAGATACACCAGCTGAAGGAGGCCCTGAGCACTCAGCATAAGGCAGTGAAGGCAGCACTGGAGCAGCACACAAAGGAGGAATACACCTGCCTGGACCTGACCTCACCTCTGACAGGACCTGAAGATGCAAAGACAATCGGCAGTCAGATGGAGCTCAGTTACCTCAAGAGTCTCGAACGTCTCACAGCCTCTATAGCAAATAAATTAAAGTATATCTCGTCCCTCAGACTCTAGTGTCGGTTCTTATTTGGTTGGAATTTTTTAAGGAACCTTAAAGTGCCGCCACAAGAAGATGTCCGGTCTCTATGAGGGAGTGTGCAGGAAAAGTTGTGAGCTGAACAAAGATGATGATATGTACAGTGGCTCTTTATGGAAACTGTTGTACTAGCTATCATCATTATCATCATAGCCTGGGCCATCACTACTCTTGCATTTAGTCATGAATACCCAAGAGTGATTTATGGATGGAGGTCATAGGTGTAAGCCTGCCATTCCCAGCCATAAGCCAATGCAAGGAAATTCATGATCTAAGCATTGAAAGTGACATTTCTTGCATGCAACCCAGAGAGCCACGGTGACTGGAGACCTCTGGAAGGTGGGTGGTCAGTTTCTATCGCTGGGCCATAGGTATAAAACGTTATGGGCTCAACAATGTCGAAGGCCCGTACGATTGCCCCTTTTTGTTGTCTGTGGGTGTTCGTACAAGTCCTGGTCATTGCCAGGCCCATCACTTTTCCTACTTATGACCTGCTGTTGGACTTGGTTTACAACGCAGACTCGTCCCCACAGTTTAGTCAACACCAGTGTCTTAAGCTGTGCCACCAGCCTGGACTGTTCAAATTATGGTAATAATTATTATTAATAAAACCTGGACTAAAGCAGTTTTACTTATGTTGAGATGCGTTGTTTGTAAAGATTGTCATTGTTACATTACAGTGATGTTTGCAGCCACATTAGTCATGTAACCTTTTGCTTGTTGAGTTTCATCTCTTAATAATACAGTTTGTAAAAGAATACGTCTTGTTATTCTTGCCTCACAGAATATGGTGGTTTGTCTTGTACGGTTGGTGAAATATTCAAGTGTTAATCCTTCCAAGACTTTTTGCCAGTCATTCATTAACTCCAACGCTTTGCTACCTCGCTGGAACTCCCCAACAGCTATGGCAGAAGAGACTCCAAGTTGATCTGCCTTTACACTCATTTTTTGCTATCAGTTGCATCACTCCTTGCCATCCTCTCTCTTTTACCACACTATGTTGCTCCAGTTATTTGTTAGGAGTCATTGTCTTCTCTCTTCAATTCATTTTAACCTTTTCAGATTTTGTACAAGGTTATGTTTCCACTCATGTATTTTTTGGCATTGTACTGATAAGAATGAAGGTGAAACATATGTTGATTATATCTATTGAGTTTCTTTTACATTTGCAAATATAGGCATCTCAGTTGAGTGCACTTTTAGTTGTGCCTCTTGGCCATCCTGTCATCCTCCATCCTTTGAATCTGAATCCTGTAATAAAAAATGCATAGACAGATTGCTTAAGATAAACACCATGTGGGGAGGTGCCTGAGTGACAATAGTTTAGTAGTGAAGACAGTGTTGTCAGTAAATATACCTTCTTATATTTTGATTATTCTATGCAAAATTGGATCCAGTATATGGAATATTAGGGAGCTTGGAACCCTTCCTTTGCACTTACTGAATGCCTACTTGATACTTCTATCTTTCTCTGATGATGTCTTTGAAATACAAACGAAAAACTTGAGTCCCTGTACATTTCTTCCTTCCCTTTTCCTTTAGGTTAAGATGTACTACTGCTGTTATCTAATGTGAAATATCTGTCAGGTAGCTTGGATTTCTGAGTAATAAACTGTTCAAGAAAGGTCAAGACTGGCAGTGACAATAAGTTACAGAAGGCCGGCCGCCTATATAATAATTGTGGATGAGAAAGGGTGTGATAAGACAAAGACTGATAGGTTATTAAGAGCAAACCAGTGGGTAGGAAGTATGGCAAGGTGTAGAGCCAATAAGTATGAAATAGTGCGAGGTGTATGGAAAGGTATGGCTGTACCTGGACTAATGTATGGACTGGAGACCATGGCATGGACATTGAATGACTTGAATAGACTGGAGGTAGTACACAATAGGATAGGAAGAACAGCTTTAGGTGCAAACAAGAACGTAAGTATGGAAGCAATAAGAGGACGCTGGATGGAGTACGTTTGAGGGGAGGATAGCCAAAGGAGTGTTGAGATATAAGATTAGACTAGAGGGAATGAATGAAGACAGATGGGCTCGAAGAGTGTATAAATGGACAGGATGGTACACCAAGTGGAGAAGGATGTGATAAGAGAATGGAAAAGTTTGGAATGCAGTACCCAATGCTAGATGAAAGAGGGAAGATGGAGTGATGAGAAATGGATGAAGGAAATTTAGAGACTGATACAAGAAATAGGCAGGGATGAATGGATGAGAGGCAGTGAACTAGAGCTGTACAGTCCATTGAAAGAATTTCTGGAAAGGGTATGATTGAAGAGAAAATGAGTATATAGGGACGTGTAGGTTATGTAGGATATAGAGAGTGAAAGTATCATGTGTATACATGTATTCTTTGGTCCTGTTTTGGTTTGTTTTTCTCTCCGCTGAATCTGCAGAGGAAGAGAGCGCCGTTGCCAAGGCACCCATCATCTGGCAAGTTGGCAACACTGATATCTGAACAACAACAATTTTAAAACGTTTTGATTCTTGCCAGTTTTTGTCGTTCGGGGAATATTATCTCGAAATATCTCATCCATCACAATGGCGTAAGTATATAAACCCCTTCTATGTATATTATCCCATATTAAAGAGTGTATATATCAGGTACAGAAGACATCATAACAGGTAAATTACAACAAAATAAAACACAACGCCGGGTTTGTTTACATCATTTTGAAACACAGGGTGGATGGGCCGTATTCAAGAACCTTCATGGTGGTGTATACGATGGTGGGGTGCCGATGCAATAGACAAACAAATAACAGGGCCATCGTATGCACCACACAAGAGGTTCTTGCATACAACCCTGTGATAATATTCGGACTTGTATATCCGACTTTTATTTATTTTTACATTATATTTACTGTATATTTTTATATTTATCATTATTATATTATACGGGGTCGAGGCCAGAGGGTATGCCATGATATTTCCTCGTAATTTAACCACCCATAAGAAGGAAAATAATAGGAAAATGGATAAATATTGGTGTCGGTATTTATAATGGTGGTGTAATCTGGTATCTGGCTTCCTGCTGTATACTCGAGTCGTGTGTCAACTTGCAGATATTCTATCTATCTATCTATAGCTCTGACGCCTCGTTCCCTCCGGGAACTCCCCCGAAGGGGGTGGCCACGGCAGAAAAGTCTCCAGTCTTCCCTGTTCCAACACTCCCTCCTTACTTGGTCCAGCCCTCCCCTCCCCCTCACTTGCAGATATTATTATGGGTAATTCTGCATAAGAGGTCCACCTGGATTGTTCCCACATTTTATACATTTTCATGCATATTTCTACTTGTTCTACCGGTATTGATTGTTGCCCATAATATTGTGAGGAGATTACTTTTTTTTACCCTGACTTTACCTTGCCTAACCAAACCAGGACCAAGGCAGACTACCGGGACCTAACCTGGGCAAACTACCGGGACTGTCCAATGTTTACAATGGCAGGAAAACACTGGACTTAGGTTCTGGAGAGCTGAAATTTTCTATATGCTATTACATAAAAAATAAGTGCAACCTCCTCTTAAATTCATTACACAAAAACATTGTCCCCTTGTGAAATGTACACAAATTGTAAATGTTTGCCACGTGGACCTCTTATGCAGTTAAACTGTGATTAAATTGTGACTTACCTTCCCATCGGACACATTGAAAAAACAAGTCATAGTTTACCAAGAATATTGATTATATTTGTGTGTGTGGAAACCTAACTTACTATTCATGACTCTCCCCCCCTCTCTTCTATTTTTTTTATTATATTACTGGTATATACGGTACCAAATCTCTATATGCAGAATTTTTTTTTGTCCCTGTCAGTGTATAATAATCATAACCACCAAAGGAGCACCTGTGTAAACCTTGAGGACTATAGTACAAAGTGTGTCATTGAAAAACCTCTTTGGTAGACATTTGGGTGATTATTGACCACTAGACCTGACCTTAGTACGACATTTTGGTCTCATCAGTGAATATTCGACATCAGCGTAACTTCAGAGGAAATTTATTGGCCGAACACGCAAGCTACTTCATTGAAAAGGCTATACCATACTGCAACCCCAATAAACTCCAAGATAGCCATTCGTGCCCAACCTGTGTGGTATCAGTGACGAGCCATGTGGGGTTACCTGTCAAGGATGTGTGGGGTGTCGCTGAGGATGCCCCGCAATGCACCCCCGAGGACCAGGAGGAACAGACAGTCCACACCCTCAGAGGGCTCCAGGGACGGGACTGGGCCGAGGCTAACAGTGTGTGTGGAGGGTAACATTGGCAGTGGAAAATCAACGCTTCTCAAATACTTCAACAGGTGATCAGTTTGTTGCCACAGAGGGAGTTAGGCATGTGTTTGTGTATTACCATCTAATTCTTATGTACTTCTTTGTATTGTCAATATGTATACTACTGTATTGTGAATGGTATAGTTTTATTAGCAAATATGTGTAGTATTTATCATACACTGCATAATAATTCAGTAATAACCAATTTTTGTTTAGATATTTATAATGTATAATTGGAAAATATTTATGTATGGTTTAATATATTTAGCACATCAAGTATAATACTGTATAGCTTAATCAGGAACAGAACTCTCCATTTTTCAATACATTTATATACATGTATTAGTTCCCAGTCAAGGGATATCAGAATATTTTAGGTGACCAAAAAAGTACATCAGAACAAGATTGGTTGAGCATACTAAGATTAATTGTATCATACTATAATGAGCTTAGGCTGAGCCAAACTGATCATACTGGAATGGTGATACATAAATAGAGGTGTATATGAGAGTCAATGTGAGACCTTTCCACCAGGTTGAGAGAAGTGGAGTGTGTACCGGAACCAGTGGACAAATGGTGTGACCTGAGGGGCCACAACATGATGGGCCTCATGTACCGGGACCCGAGGCGATGGTCGTATGCATTCCAGAGCTACGTACAGCTAACCATGGTGCAGAGTCACACACGCTCTACCTCTGCCCCAGTCAAACTAATGGAACGCTCCATTCATAGTGCACGCTATATATTCACAGAAAATTTGAACGTTAGTGGAAATATGTCCCCGGCAGAATATGTAGCATACCATGCCTGGTACATACAGTTGTGTCAGCTGTTTGACTGCCATGCTGACCTGATTGTTTACCTGCGAACAGACCCCCAGGTAGTGTATGACCGCACTGTGGGCCGGGCCAGGGATGAGGAGACTGGACTAACTTTGGAGCTGTTTGAGCAATTACATCAGCGTTATGAGGACTGGCTGAATGAGGAAAAGTTTGCACTGCCATGCCCTGTCCTGGTAGTGGATGCAAACAGTGATCTGAGAACTATGTATAGGAAGTACAATCAGAGCACACGGAATATTATAGCCAACAGAGCCTTGATAAACTCAATTATCCACTAAACTTGTACATGAGGGCTGTTGGCTGTGCACCTTCATTTTTCATTTGGCGTGCAATGAAACCTTAACGTACTGTAGTTCTGGAATCAAGTATTTTTCTCACTCTTGTCTTTTCTCTTTTACATACAGATATTTTGAATCTCTGATGGGAAAGGAATTTTATTCAGAGTTGATATGAGAAAATAATCTCCTTGGTATTGTACTTTTGTTTGTGTATACAGGTACAGGTATAAATTATTATTCTATATTATTCCTTAGCATTATAGTGCTCTCCAATTTTTCAGGATGACATTATTTGTGTTGGAAAGGTTGTACAGGTACAATATTTTTTAACCATCAAGGAAATCTTTGTTACTAAACTGTATATATATAAATGGTGCCTTGTGTGAATGGACTCTTGTATCCTTGAAAGTTACAAGGACAGGGGTAAGATGTTAGCAAGTTGAAGACTACTGACTGCTTCAAAGTTTGCCACAAGTGTCAGTCATTTATACTTAGATACTGTATGTGGATTTGGTATTGTTCAGTTTGGAGAAATCAATAAGGGAGAGAGCAATGAAGGGTAGACAGGTCATAGTATCACTGGGGAGGATAATGAAAGGTAGAAGTGTGGGTATGGAAGTGAAAAGGGGACTATGAAATAGTATAATCCTGCCAACACTGACGTATGCGTCGGAGACATGGACATGGAGTAGGGCTCATCAGTCAAGAATAGGTGCTATGGAAATGAGATACTTGAGAGGTGCATGTGGACTGACAAGGTGGGATGGAGAAAGTAATGAGAGTGTGTATAAGAGATGTGGTATGAGTGAGAAGGCAATAAGTATTGAGTGTGGAGTGGTTGAGAGAGTGAAGCGTAATACTCTGAGGTGGTTTGGACATGTAGAGAGAATGAAAGGTGAGGAGTTTGTAAAGAAGGTGTATGGAAGTGAATTTGTGGGATGTGGTGTGAGAGGCAGACCACCAGTAAGATGGCAGAACAGAGTGGAAGAGTATGTAAAGGAGAGAAACATGAGGGGGAGGGGAGGGCTGGACCGAGTGAGGAGGGAGTGTTTGAACAGGGAAGACTGGAGACTTTTCTGCCGTGGCCACCTCCTTGGGGGGAGTTCCCGGAGGGAGCGAGGCATCAGAGCTATAGATAGATAGGAGAAATCAGTTATTTATATGCATTTTTGCACTCTAATGATGTAATTATGGGATTTGAAAAGCTCCTCACATTGGTACTAGTCATCAAGCTGCCAGCTAGATCTGCCATATTTGGGGAAAATCTGTCTAGCTATTTAGGCAGCAACAGTAATATTACCCTGCTGATGTGTGACGCTTTTGAAGTTTGAGTTAAAGGTCAAATGGGAAAAAATTCTTATTGTTTTGTTTAGCATTATATTTTGCAAGTTTATACTGTACTAGTTATCAAGGATTCATTGAAATTATAATAAAAATGTGTAAATAATGCAGATTGTATTGATTATCCAAAATTAGTGCATATTTTTAGCCCTCAGTGACGTATAAAAAATTAGACTTAAACTCTGGTTCCTGAAGTTAGTACAGTACTGAAAACTACCACATGTATTAGACTTTTAATCCAGCAAAAGCAGGCATGGATCACTGAAGTCCCTGGACTGAATTATAAAAGTACAAGTTATGATTAACAAAATAATGTAGTACAGAACATTCATTCTACATGTCTGTTTGTGTTACATATAGTCCATCTAAGGATGGTACAGTATTATTAAACTATTGTACCTCCTCGAGGAAAAGTTCTCTCCATCTCTCAATTTCTATTATTTTGCAAAACAAATTTACCGACATGTCGAACTTTTTGTCGAGGAAGTTAAGTAATACAGTACAGTACCCCTCTGTGTATTTTCATTGTACTTTACTTTAATTTTAGTGTTCCACCTCGCTGTATTACTGCATTCACTAAAATTTGTGTCTCCAATGCAGCGCCCCACAGAAGAGACGATGTGACATGAACCCCGAGGAACTTGCTGCTCTGGAAAAGGAACAGTTTGCCACCGGTCCCCTCTGCATCCTCAACGAGAGTGTCCAGAACAACACACAGGTATAATAAATAGGGTACAGTCCTAGGCATTGGTTTCATTTTACTGCCTCAACTCTAGGACCACGTGGAGCTTCCCTCTATATTTTCCATTGTCTGGTGTTAGTTAGATTATAATGTAGTTGAGCAATTGTTTTCATTAGTTGAAATATTATTTATATTTTGCAAGGTGAGAGGGATCTTTTCTCAACATTACTACTTGCCTGGTGTTTGTCATTCAATAATGCCAAAATCATTAATACTTGTTTTGGAGTCAACTAATAAACCAGGCTGTTTCCTGTTAAATTTTAGAGTCAATAATAATATTTTTGTGTACAAATCATGGGTCCCTTAACAATTCTAAGGTAATGTGGGGTTGAGTCCCAGCTCTGTCTGTAACTTATGATAAAGCTAATCAGGATAAGTTTCATAGCCTGGATATTAGGGATATGGTACTGAATAACTGAGATAGGTTAGCCCAGTCCTTTTCGATCCTTTCTTGCCTCCAGTAACCATTTTCATTTTACTTTTATCTCTGTTGCCATTTCTCTTAGTTGTCCCCCCTCCCTAAACTCATATCCAGTATCATGTAATCCTGCTTATTATGCTGCCTTTACGAGTATAATGTATTATATTTGAGTAATCACTGAGCCCTCTTCCCACGTGCAGGTCCTGATCAACTGCCGGAACAATAAGAAGCTGCTGGGTCGAGTGAAAGCATTCGATCGACACTTCAACATGGTCCTGGAGGGTGTTACTGAGATCTGGGTGGAGCAGCCCAAGACAGCAAAGGGACAGAAGAAAGCCAAACCAGTTAATAGAGAAAGGTGAGTCTGTCGGTCAGTTGTGTGTGGAGTGACCAAGTGGGTAGTGTTTTGTCCTTGTAACACCCTCTGTAATTTGGCCAGATATAATTGTCTTGTACTGTATATATACATTGAAAGACTTATGACATGTCCATTGCCATCAGATCAGTAACTTTCACTATTATACTTACCCACCTCATCTCTCCACCTCATCCCATACTGTCTTAGCTTCCTACTCTTCTTCCTCCCCAACTACATCACATCATATGCCCTTTTTTAATCAGTTTCCAATATAATTTATTACTATGATTGATCCACTTCTGTGTATTAATTCTGTTACATCCCAACAAACCAGCGTGTTGGCATCACATCCTTCCAATAATTTTTTTTTAGTTAGTTTCCATCATCGCTCAGTAGTACGAACTTCAACATTCAAGGTCTTAAGTCAATGGTGTATTGGTTCTTTTTCTGACATGGCATCAATCTTGTGTAACATAGTTGTTCCAGTTTAGCACAGTAGAAAATATAAGTAATTTGTCTGTGTAACAAAATTGCTTCCAGTATTGTTTTGTTGATATTAATGATGGTGTTTGAAGAAGCAGTGTTCACCAGAATAAAGTTATAGTTTCTCTTGCTACCATGTACAGTTTTACGGTAGAATGATGTTCTCTCTATCTCTCTACAGGTACATACAGAAGATGTTTCTAAGAGGGGATTCTGTCATTATTGTGGTGAAGAACCCACTTGGCAACCAGCCAAGTGCATAGGATGGACAGCACATGGGTTGAGGCAGAAGAAGACTCCAGACTGGCCAGATGAAGCTTTGAGTGGAATGGTTGGAAGTACACAGTACAATACTAATTTTTGCTTACATTTACAAGACACATTTTTTCAATGAAGTTCTTTTCATTCAGTGATACAATAGTATGAGAGAAAATATCCGTATTTTAGTTCTACCAAAATAAACTTTTTGTAAGAAGGTTTGTTTCTCACCTCCCTATAGGACAATAAAGCCAGAAACTGCTACTGTTGCTTAATGTATGGTTGGTTGGTGGTAATTAATGGTTAGTAATTCAGAAGATGTCTTTGTTTATACAGATCACTGATATACTGGAAAAGTTAAAGTAATTCACAGGTATCTTATTGACAACAGAAGGAAAGTTATGAGCAGTGTTGTCCAAATTTTCATATAAGCTTGATAACCACATTACTAGGTCATAGATATAGAAATGTAACAACCATGAATAGCATGGATACTTTTGATTATGGTGTTAATCAATAGTTCTTGCCAATACTTTAAGCTACCAAAGCCTAATGAGATCTCAAGGGTAACTATTTATGTACGTTGTTGTAGCTCACTAACCCTCATAAGGAATTGGATTATGGCATCATCCTCTGGCCTGCTTCAATCGCTTCCTTCCCAACCTTATTCATAGCCACAGTAATTATCACATCAGTGCTGAGTCTAGTCGCCTAAGAAGGTCATTAAGAAGTCACTACATAAACCAAAAAGAGGACTTGTTTGGTGTATAAGGACCAGTCTGGGCCCAATATAGTTAGCCCAGGTGCCAGTAGATACTGCACACACACCATATGGCTGATATGGGGAGAGGTTTCCTCACTCCAATATAACTTCAAAAGGGAAAATTGCCTGTGTGACCTTAGCTGAGTAAAATGCTGTTACCAGGAAGGAAAATTGTGCACAAGGAGGAAATACACATGGCTAAGTAGGGTACGTCTATATCCTGCCATCCATATAGGATAGGTATTGTCTCACCCATACAGAATAGAGCCCTAAAGATAATCACAGGCTGCACAACATAAAACCAAAATCAAGGATCATTTTGACATGAGAGGCACACAAACACTGAGCCTGGAACTTAAGAGAGTACCAAAAAGGTGAATAAATATCATGTGCACTTTCAGCAATTAAGGTGGATGTCTGAAGTGTTGCGAAATGGTTGATGGACATTCCAGAAATATAGCTAATCAATCACCTTTTTGGCAACCTATCTCTAGCAAGTATAGTAAATTTTTCACCGAAAATCGAGAATAAAGTAATAAAAATGGCAAGTCTTCAACTAAAGATCATATTAAGAGACTTCTAGTTGGTCTCATCTTATTCGTTTCTTAATTCTGCATCTTTTGGTGTATAATACATGCAACTTAGGACACAAATTTGCTTCATAATATGAGTAAAGTGAAGGAAAAGTTGACCAATTTGTAGTATTTTCTTACGACTTTGTTTACAAACTTTCTTTTGTTTCTGCCCAATCCGTATCTGGACGACGAGAACACAGTTTCTACGTATTTGGTCAGTTCTCGTCATTGAAACCAAGGCCAAGAGATTGAAACCAAGCGCTCCCAAGACGGTTTCGGTACCCCAATCCTCCGCTTGGACGACCAGATGACGGCTTTTATAGAGAGAGTGATAGTCTGACTGGATGTGGCCTTGGACCAGCCTCCACAGAGTCCACACCTTATCTGGATTTCCTAATACAGTATGGTACGTGGAGTCTGACTCAGACTCCAGGGTGACCTCATCTCCTGACTATGACTGAATTTATGCAAACAGAAAATAGGAAATTTACAGGGGAGGGTTGCTTTACTTGCTTATCCGAGTACAACCTACATACGGTACAAATCATATTCAAGGTAAGCTGATACAGACAATGCACTATTTCGTTTTTATTCATTTCTATGACAATATATAAAGTTCATCTTTATTCACAATGACCTGGCAGGATTGTAGAGGTCCCAGAGGGTAATATGCATTTATATGCTTATTTTGCAAAGATCTGGATATTCCATAAAATTTTTGAATTACAAGTTTTCAAGCATGTGCTAAACACCTCCAGTACTCAGCGTCCCTCTAAATTTCCTCTCTTTCATAAATCAGAGAGATTATTATTGTACAGTATTAAAACCAAACTTTGCTTAAACTAGACCCATTGGTAACACGAAGACAGATACAGACAACAGATGATATACAAAATCACAAACAAGCTAGTTGACATAGACAAACACACATATCTACACCCTATAAGTATACGATCCACTAGACTAGAGGCAGCCATAACTTAAAATACCATACATACATACCAGACAAGCACTGATATAATATTATTTAGGCACGCTTTCTTTCCCCGCAGCATCCAAGAGTGGAATCATCACCCATCTCATATAGTTAATAGCCCCACTCTTGACACTTTTAGAAATAGGATCACCAATCATTACCTTCCTAATCCTCAACCCACAGTCCCTGACCTAATCCACCCTCATCCTAACCCCATTCCTAATCCTACCCTTGATCCCTAAATCCCCCGCACAACCCCCATGCAGCCCTATGTAGGACCTCTTAACTTGAACTTGAACTTAACTTAATGTGCATTATTGTGCACGTTGAGATAATTTTCTTGTATCATTCCTCCCTATTAGTTTCTCAATCCCAACACACATTTTCTTTCATTATGTGATTTAATCAAATGAGTGCTTAATGCGAAAAAGCACATAAATCTGCATCATTTCTGAATCAGCAATATAATTTATACATATAGATTAAATAATAAAATGGAACAGTGGAATTATAATTATATTGTAATAATGTTTGAAAGATATTAGTACATGATTTGACTATTATTTACACACATTTCAGAAAGGTGTCATGGCTGCCTATTGTTTACCCTGCTTTATTAATTACATTCCTGGTGAGTAAATTGGTGTTATAAAGCCACAGTTAAATGAATTATTAGTGATATGAAGACCCAGAGACCATTATGATATGCAGATAAAGCTATACACGTGCTTCAGAAAATATTAAAATAGGAAACATCACTCGGGATCCTTCATTATTTCATTATTTATTATTATTATTATTATTTATAGCAGTGTTGCCAGATCCAGCTAGGTCCCAGTATGTTGCCCAGGTTAGGTCCCGGTAGTCTGATGCGGTCTAGGTTAGGTCAGGTCAGGTCAGGCTAATTTCAAAAGGTAAATTTTTACAAGTTGTCACAACAGGATTTCACTGGAATTTTTTTTATTTCCTAGAAGGATTTAGTGTGACTACCGGGACCTAACCTGGGCAGACTAACGGGACCTAAGCAGGAAAAAATATACAGTAGAAATTAGTCAGACCTGACCTGACCTAACCTAATCTGGACTGGGACACACTACCGAGACCTAACTTGGGCAGACTACCGGGACCTAACTATAAGAGGTAACTACTGTTATGCAGTATTTGCAGAAAAAATGGTATACTGTATAGAAAAGTTGTTTGTAATAGTGAAATATAATCACTGGTAATAGTAAAATTTTTGAAATCGAGTTGTGGCAACTTGTAAAAATATTCCTTTCAAAATGTCCCATTTGAATATGCTTTATCTTGGAAATGGGGTGTTTGTGGAGAAAATGCCATAGAAGAAAATAATCTGAGAATGGTCTAAGTTAATAGGTGGGTAATGAAGGTAGAAAAACGTACGCAATAATGGTAATTCTTTCAATATTTTCACAAAAAAGTATGTAAAGAGTTAAAAAGAACTACTGAAAAGGAAGTTACCAATTTCCTTGATATTTTGTTTGGTGATTGTTTTTTTCTTTTTCATATACAAGGCTTATTTAGTTAATGTGTTGTTTATTGGTTTTATCCCTCAATCCAGATTCTTGGGGAGGGGGGGGGGACATGGTCAAAATACAATGTCACAATTATTTTATTCCAGCATATAAAACATGGATTAAGGAATTATACAAAGAGAGAGAGAGCAAGTTGTGTTTTCCTTTTTTTACCTTTATAATAATTATAATTATTAGTATTATTATTAATATTATTTTTATTATTAATATTATTTTTATTATTAGTATTATTGTTATTATTAGTAGTACCATAGTAGTATTATTATTGTATTCTTTTTTCAGGTAGAGATAAAGAGTGAAAGTGCTGGGAATAGTGACTTGGATGCTGCCAGAGTGTTCAGACTACAAGGAGGAAGGAAAGAGTATAGGTAAGCACATAATTAACTTGGTGTCTGTTTTTTATTATGTTTTAATGGTATACACTTACTCCCGTCCTCCAGCACTTCATTGCAGTAGCTCTTTGTGTGTTTATGTATTCTCTTCATTATTCCTTTTCTCCCAAATTTTGGTTAAAGGTCTATAGTCTGTCTTATACATTTAGGTATTAGTCCAACCATACTTTCACAACACACACTTGTATACAGTAGATTTAATTAATGACCCATACCAACTGTATTTCAAATGGTAACTACTTGATACAGTATTAATTTGAACTGTTATGATTGCAGCGGTAGGCTATCCCTGTAGAAGATCCTGCTTACTGCCTGAGGATATCCAGTTGAACTCCACCTTGCCTCCTTCAGTTAAAGCAAAAAGAACAACAAAATCAAGCCCCATTCCTTGAGAGGCTGACCTGTTGCTTCAATGAGGGACTGTACAAGAGATTTACTGTACTGTACTGTGAAAACCCAAGTAGAACATGTAACCCCAAGATAAAACTGTGACCTGAGGACCACCTGTAGCCCATGAAATGAAACTATTGTAACCTGAGCAACACCTGGCACCTGTGGGACCTGAAACACTTGTGTCCTTAGCAACACCTGTCAATATCTAGATCAATACCCTTGTCTCTTCTTTTGTTATATCAGTATTGTAAAGCAGGATGAAGCAACATTTTGTTTTATGTCTCAGTACATCACTATATGTCACACTTATTATTTTGTTATATCATCCACCAGTTAGGCTGGGTTTTATATTTAATACTGTACTACAGTACTAAACCTGAAGCTGAATTTTGTTCATAGATTTTGAAATCATCATTATTATTGCTATTATTAATAGTAGTATGACCAGTAGTTGTGACCAGGTCTTATATTTTTCATCCATACATTGCTTCATCCTGCTAGTTCATCTCGTACATCATAAAAACATTCACGGTGACATTTATACTACAACGTCTTATGCATGTGTTGAGGTGGCACTTTGAGGTGAGTTATACTTGCTTTCTTTGTATTGATAACTTGCTCTAAATGTAGTTGTAGGATTTAGGGTTTACTGATTATAGGAGAGTCATATTGTAGTTGCAGCCTTGTTTCCAATATTGCCATGCCAAGTCTCTGCCTCATTTGTCTCAATGCCAGAGTCCTGATAATCAGTCATGTATATTTCATCAACACACTGACAATTTTGTTAGGGTAATGTTAACTGAATTTAAAGTATGGCATTGAATTATCTTAAGTGAGGCTTATGCAGAGAGAAAAATGAAGGAGACTGGACTATTAGGGATGATAGACTTGTAGTAGTACTTGGCAGGAACTAGTAGAGGAAGGAATCATGTAACTTGCTAGTAATTGTAACAAATCCATCACTGACTGACATAATATTATCTTGTCTTGTAAAAAGCTTTGTTTATAAAGTAGTGTCTGGTTAAAGTGAAAAAGAAAAGAAAAAAATAGATCCTGTTCGGACTATCAGTAATTTTACCAGCCTGTAGCTCAATGGGTTTGAAACAAGGAGCTTATATTGAAAAAATTTTACAACTTGTTTCGTATATTTATGGCACAAAATAACTGACATAAGTTTCTTTTTATTACAGGATGGTTGGCAGAATCTTCAGCTACTGCTTCAACCTTACCCTACTCCACCTTATTCTCATTCCTTCCTCACCCAGCCTTTACTCCTCCACTTCTTCACACCACCTGTCTCCCCTATACCTCACTCACCTTCAATCTCCCATATCCCTCACTTACCCTCTGTCTCCCATATCCCTCACCTTTAGATCTTACACTTATCTTCATTATATCCTCTAACCTCGTGTGTGTGATGAGGATGAATGTTCCCACACGTGGTGTGGTCGGGAAACGGGCTGGGGGTCTGGGAAGGGGAGGAGGGAGTGTGGGAGGGGGCTGAATGCCCCCTCTCTGGGGACGGGGGGGGGAGGGACAGGGCGGGGGCAATCTGCTCCCCCCACCTGCTTCATTTCATGCTTCTTACTTCTCTCTCCCAGCTTTCTCGTCTCTTCTCCCCCAAATCAGCCCAGACACTGGAGTTCAACTCAAAGACTGGAGCTGGCTTGGGTGACCCTAGCCAGCACCAGAATGGTGCTTGTGTTGGGGTCACCACCACACCATGTGTGGGAATGTGTGTATGTGATCCTTCACCCTACCCCTGCCTTCACCTCACATTTTACTCACTATTCACTCATTATACAGCTAGAGGTGGCGACAGTGGAGGAAGTCTTCTCCACCACAGGTAACTGGACTTGAAGTTTAGTTTAGTTACCCCTATTTTACAGTTTAATTTAGTTACCCTCGTGTCACCTCAACACATGTAGCCTACTCATTGTTTACAGAGATGTACGAGATATAATAAAGATATATTGTAATTTATTGTTTACTTGACCATAAAAATTAGTAATATGATTTATAAGATAATTGGAAATTAAGAGAAAATACACACATTTGTTAGTTTATTGGTATACGCAAATACAAAGTATTGGACAATCATATGATATCCAGACAAGCAAATGACAAAGACAAAAAAGATAAGGATAACAACCAAGCGAAAGTGAGAATGATACGAGGAGATGGAAAAATTATACTAAGACCAAAACACAAAAGGATAAAAAGAGGAGATATGATATTAAAGATGAATAATAAAAGTAGAGAGGAAAGTTGACACACTCCATAAATTGTCCAGTAGTGAGTTGTTGTGATGTAGCCTTCAACCATTTAGTACTTCACCGTCTGATGGATGTCCACGGCTTACTTGATGTTTACCACTTCTTGGGATTTCCATATTCTGGAAAAAAATAAGAGTAAGTTAGTAATATGTTCCAAAACAAGACAGTCTGGGACGGCTTCAGGACTTTTACACAATCCACCCAGATGCAATAATATAGTCTGAAATAGTAAAGTATTTTATACTATTTGTGGGGGTGGACTGATAGATATCAATGAATGTGGCTTTATAATAAATTACCAAAGCTTACCTTGCTGGAAATATGTAATCTCGTTGGTTGGCTGCAGCGAGTTACCCAGAGTTATATCCCTGTATCCTTCCCTCCAACACAATAAATTTATTTCTGGGTTCGTCCTGCTATATATGTATGATTATAGAGCATGCAATAAGGGTCAATTACCACACAAAAATGCCAATTTTCTCTATTTATTAATAAATTCCAAGCCAACAAAATGAATAATTAAATTCAATCATAAAATAATCACACACACACACTTCCGTTCACAGTAACTATCAATAAAAATATTACTTACTCTTCGTCGCTCCTCTCTACACGTGCTTCCCTCAGTCGCTCGTAGTCCACGTGGACAGTAATATTACTTTACTTTAATATACTTATCACGAGCTAGCACTTCCCCTCGCACACACAGGAGACGGTAATTACGTTATCGTAATAGTAATGGAAATCAAGCAACCCAGTTGGTATATTTCAATGTCAATTCCACACTCGTTTACTGTCCCTCGTACACACACACACACTCGTAAATTCCTGCCAGCCCTCTCCTCACCTATAAAATGACACCTTACTGATTCTCGTCTAGCGAATGAATAGTGAGTTAATTAACAATAAGTCTTGTGAAAAAGTAATTAAACAATTTCGACGTTACGTTAAAACTATAGGCCCCTAGGCAAAGCAACGAGGGCTGGTACGAGGTGTGTTCTTCGTCGAGTGTCTAGCTACCAACTAAATATATTTCTCAAAATCAGGACAAGGGTGGTGGGATAATTACCCTTCTGACCCTCCCCATTTCTACCTTTTCTCTACCTGGCGAGTTGACTCATCAAGACTGTCCAATATCTACGTGTTCGTATGGCCTAGTCCTTGACTACGTTTACATGTTGTCACTCATACCTAGTTATACATGCAAATCACTTTTCCCATAACATGCAACTGCTTGCAAATGATTCCCTTCCACTTCAAATCAATTTTAATAAGTAATAGATGCCCCCATAGCATAATTATTAATGCAAATTTTGTAGCAATGACTCCAGACACGGGATGGAGTGAGTGGGTACTCGACCTCACCTGACCTCACATGACAGGACCTTTCTTAATTACCAGGTACCAGCACTCCTTTATTTTCAAATTTCTGTGTCTTTGTCTTCCTGACTGAGGAAAATACCACTGTTCCATGCCTTATAGAACATTCCCCACACGTGGTGTCCTTTTGTTAATATATATATAATATATAGCATCCTACTACTTACGTACGTTACGTTGTGATCACGGATCAAACCGTGACATTCGCACACACAGAAGAGACATTGCTCTATGCAATGTTTAATAAAATAATGAAGTGGTAATGACGCCTTTGCATGTATAACTATTACAATAATAACTCACTCACACTTCACTCATTCTTGTATGTGTCATGACTTAATACCAGTTAAGTGTTTATTTTTGCCAATGAGTGAAAAACTCCTAACAGTTACTTTAACTTTAAAATCTAAGGAGAAACTCCGTAGCAAGAATAATTATACCTGGTAATGTCTAGTACCAATAGTACACATTTAAACAATATATAAGTGTGGTGTATGTAATACATTGTGTCATTGTTACATAATATGTAATAATAAAAATGCAAAAAAAATGTTCTGGAGACCATCCAACTGCCATCAATTCCTGTAAGGCAATATATATATATATTAATTAATCATCCAAGACTCGAGTCAGGGATAACCGCTGGAACCCAAGTCTTGGAAGACTCAATGCAATATCCAAACATCAGACCGAGGTGAACCCCAAATCTGAGTTTGGATAAAGGTTTTGTGCTCGTTGCACTCGGAAATAACAATAAAACGAGTAATTTGGATCCTAACTATAACCCATAATTAGTTACTCGCTCGATTTTCCTCAGGCAACCGTGACATAAGGTCTGCCACAACGCTAGCACTTCCCTTTAAACCACCGATGGTCCCCGTGAACACGTAACCCTTCATCATTCTCACCCTGACGAGCTTCCGTCGTCTGCTGGGTATATCCTTCTCCACCCTCGGGAGTTTCCCCAGCAGCGCTAGCCGTAGCTGCCGTTCCTACAGCTGGGTACTGTGGTTCACTATAAGTATATGTAGCAGCAGCCGATCGCTGATAATAACCCTTATTACCACCGTGGTTATTATTATAACTCTTCCCGTTACTTCTCCCCTGGTAACGGTACTGACTTGACTGCTGAGAATACTTATTATTGCCTTGTTTCTGGGCGTGATTAAAGTGAGGATTTGGTTGCTGACGTACAACCTGACTCTGCTGCTGTGAATTATTGTTACTCGACCGATTATATGAACTAGCAGAGTTCTGGGGAGGCTTACTCGACTGATTAATTTTCTTACTCGACTGAACCCGCGTGTGGTAACCGTATGCGGTAAAATGTGCATCCGACATTTCTACCATTGTCGCTAACTCCTTCACCTTATGGTTTTGAGTTGAGCCGACAATTCTGGGGGACACGACTTCTCTAGTTGCGTGCGAAGCAACAAGTCCTTTATCCCCTCCAACGTCTTGGGTGTTTCGGCCTTATCTAACCACTGATCCAGGTGGCTAGCGAGACGTGCACTAAACTGTGCAACGGTCTCTTTATCTTGCAAGGAAGCACTCAAAAACTGCTTCCGTGCATCATCGACCGTCACCCCATATGCTTGTAACAGAGCTTTTTTCATGCTCGCATAATTCCTGGTGTCAGGATCGAGTCGGTAGAGGATACTGAGGGCTTTACCATCGAACAGGTTAAGGAACTCTATTTTCTTCACATCGTCACCAAAGACATACGTGTCTGCAAGCATCTCAAATCGCTCAATAAACGGTTCAATTTCGTCTCCCTCTACATACCTCGCCAGTTGTAGCCTCGGAGTTACTGTAGTCGAGCTTGCAGTACTGCTTCCGCTCGCGGTTTGACTACCATTCACTCGTGCTTGCAGTTCCGCCATTTTCTGTTCGTGTGCCCATCTTCCTCTTTCATGCTCTCTCTCTCTCTCTTCTGCCTCAACCTTTCGAGCCTGTCATCCTCTTGACGACGCTCTACGTACTGTCGAATCTCGACCGTATCTGTATATCCCAAGCTTCGGGCTTCCTCCATTAATTCGGCTACGGTATACATATTAAAATATTTTCTATTGTTTCCTTTGCCTTAATTCCTGGACAACCGTAACCTATCTACTCGTGAAGGTGTGCGCGTGTGTGACTGGAATTAATACAAAGAGCAGGTCCCTGTTCGGGCGCCAATTATGTGGGGGTGGACTGATAGATATCAATGAATGTGGCTTTATAATAAATTACCAAAGCTTACCTTGCTGGAAATATGTAATCTCGTTGGTTGGCTGCAGCGAGTTACCCAGAGTTATATCCCTGTATCCTTCCCTCCAACACAATAAATTTATTTCTGGGTTCGTCCTGCTATATATGTATGATTATAGAGCATGCAATAAGGGTCAATTACCACACAAAAATGCCAATTTTCTCTATTTATTAATAAATTCCAAGCCAACAAAATGAA
The DNA here is from genome assembly GCA_034508575.1 of Petrolisthes manimaculis. NCBI lineage: Eukaryota > Metazoa > Arthropoda > Malacostraca > Decapoda > Porcellanidae > Petrolisthes > Petrolisthes manimaculis. The sequence goes on along the minus strand of JAWZYT010001491.1, from coordinate 161,115 downwards.
TAATTAAATTCAATCATAAAATAATCACACACACACACTTCCGTTCACAGTAACTATCAATAAAAATATTACTTACTCTTCGTCGCTCCTCTCTACACGTGCTTCCCTCAGTCGCTCGTAGTCCACGTGGACAGTAATATTACTTTACTTTAATATACTTATCACGAGCTAGCACTTCCCCTCGCACACACAGGAGACGGTAATTACGTTATCGTAATAGTAATGGAAATCAAGCAACCCAGTTGGTATATTTCAATGTCAATTCCACACTCGTTTACTGTCCCTCGTACACACACACACACTCGTAAATTCCTGCCAGCCCTCTCCTCACCTATAAAATGACACCTTACTGATTCTCGTCTAGCGAATGAATAGTGAGTTAATTAACAATAAGTCTTGTGAAAAAGTAATTAAACAATTTCGACGTTACGATAAAACTATAGGCCCCTAGGCAAAGCAACGAGGGCTGGTACGAGGTGTGTTCTTCGTCGAGTGTCTAGCTACCAACTAAATATATTTCTCAAAATCAGGACAAGGGTGGTGGGATAATTACCCTTCTGACCCTCCCCATTTCTACCTTTTCTCTACCTGGCGAGTTGACTCATCAAGACTGTCCAATATCTACGTGTTCGTATGGCCTAGTCCTTGACTACGTTTACATGTTGTCACTCATACCTAGTTATACATGCAAATCACTTTTCCCATAACATGCAACTGCTTGCAAATGATTCCCTTCCACTTCAAATCAATTTTAATAAGTAATAGATGCCCCCATAGCATAATTATTAATGCAAATTTTGTAGCAATGACTCCAGACACGGGATGGAGTGAGTGGGTACTCGACCTCACCTGACCTCACATGACAGGACCTTTCTTAATTACCAGGTACCAGCACTCCTTTATTTTCAAATTTCTGTGTCTTTGTCTTCCTGACTGAGGAAAATACCACTGTTCCATGCCTTATAGAACATTCCCCACACGTGGTGTCCTTTTGTTAATATATATATAATATATAGCATCCTACTACTTACGTACGTTACGTTGTGATCACGGATCAAACCGTGACACTATTCTCTGAACCAAATGCAGTGCGGCAAACTGTAATCTAAATTAATTAATGTATAGCTGGGAAACCCGTAGAAAAGTATACAAACAATATAAAGATGCTAATTAGTAGATAATATTGTGATAGTCGTGTAAATAATTGTAATATAATGAGATGTAAATACAGTAATAGGGAGGCATTTATATAGGGGGATAATTATTATTTGTTGAGGGTTAATTGGAGTGTTACTGATACCACCATACAATATTATCATGAAACATACAATTACCTCGGTATATTATACGAGAAACACATTTTGTTGTGTGACGCAGTTTGGAGGAATCAGTAGCCCCTTAATACAATGACAATAAGAGTGAAAATGCACCTGAGAGAGAGAGAGAGAGAGAGAGAGAGAGAGAGAGAGAGAGAGAGAGAGAGAGAGATGAAAAACGGGAAGGGATATATGGGGAGAGAGAATCAATATATCGATAGGTTCACCAACCTTCCTTCCTATCTGCCAAACTACCTACCCTCTCTACGTACTGTGTCAACCTTCCTACCTCCATCCCATCCTATGCACCCACCTACCTACTTCCTACCCATCCTATCCTACCTACCTACCTACTTCCTACCCATCCTATCCTACCTCCTACCCATCCTATCCTCCTACCTACCTACTTCCTACCCATCCTATTCTACCTACCTTTTATCCATCCTATCCTATCCTCCTACCTACTCACCTCCTATCTACCAACCCACCTACCAAACTACCCACTCACATCTCACATTACATCAACAACATCAACATTCTCTGCAAGCGTCGCAATATTGACGTCATTGCCAACGTATCTAAAATGTTTGTTAAGGAATGAAAGTGAACCGGCTGGGTAAATATAGTTTCATTTTCACAGGCTGTGTGTGTGTGTACTGTATTTGTATGCACGTATATATCTTTCAGTAATGTGTATGTGTGTGTGTGTGTAACTACTGTATTTGTATGCACGAGAGAGAGAGAGAGAGAGAGAGAGAAGCGTCGTGTATTAAGGTCAACGAACTCGCGTTAGGCCTACCTCTGACTTCTCCTTCTCTCTCTCTCTCTCCGTTAGCATACAGTGTGTGTGTGTGAGAGAAACTCATTAGTTTATTAACTGATCAATAGTCCTCTAACTATATCAGATGCTAGCATACTGTGTGTGTGTGAGAGAGAGAATAATGGGGATAACGTTACAAAAATAGCAATTATCTCTCTGAAATTCTCTTCCTTTCGTTCCCTTTCTTTTCTATTCCGTCAAAGTATTTTACCTCCCCTCTCTCCATTTCTTCACTCCCATTCTACACTCTCCTCTCTTCCTCGCATTTCCCTTCTCTCTCCTAGTAAATGTTGCTCCCTCTCCCTCTCTCTCCTGTTGTCCATTTCTCCTCTCTCTCTCTCTCTCTCTCTCTCTCTCTCTCTCTCTCTCTCTCTCTCTCTGGGGTTATTTCTGGACATGTTAGAAAGGCCATGTGCTTAAAGTGGGATGGTGTGAAGCAGCCTGACGACCTCGTGTCCACTGATTCATCCAAAACACTCCAATAAACACAGTAAACAGAACACCTATGACGTATGTACAGTTGACTCCACACCCACGTTTCTCTCCTGTCGTTGCCAATGTTGGGCCAGTCAGAAATTCGAATCCCGATCCTCAAGTTAAAATATTCGAAACATTCATATCCTTAGAGTGAAAAATATGAATGATTCTAATATTTTAACTTGTGAATTCGAATTTCTGACTGGCTCAACATTGGCAACGACAGGGGAGAAACGCGGGAGTGGAGCCAACTGTATGTATATGTTGGTGTGGGATCTGTTTCTTGAGGTTAATTGGAGGGATACTCAGGTTGATTCCTAAAAAACTTCTCTACAAAACAAGTCAGTTATTTCACTGTTTATAAGATGCAGATAAACGAAGGAAGGGTGAAAGGGAGAAAGGGTGACAGGGAGGAAGAAAAGGTGAAAGGGAGGAAGAAAAGGTGAAAGGGAGGAAGAAAAAGTGAAAGGGAGGAAGAAAAAGTGAAAGTGAGGAAGGACGGATGAAAAGAGAGAAAGGAAGGGTGAATTAGAAGAAAAAGATAAGAGGGAGGAAGGAAGGATGAATTAGAAGAAAAAGATAAAAGGTAGTAATGAAGGATGGATGGATGAAAGGGAGGAAGGAAGGATGAATTGGAAGAAAGAATAGATAAAAGGGAGGATGAAAGGTTGTGTGAATTTTTGGCCTAGGGTGTTTGAGGTTGCATTATATTTACTGAAGAATAAGACAAAAATATATATATATATACATGAGAGAAACGGTAAAAAAAATTCACTAGGTATAAAATATATATATATATATATATATATATATATATATATATATATATATATAAACAAAATGGGTCTGAGTGTTGCATTGTAATATAAAAAAAATACAAGAAAAAAAATACTGTCTATGAGAACGCAGGTACATTTTCACCCGGTCAAAAAAAAAAGTAATGGACAAATAAAAAATATACGTAATGTTTGTCTTACTTAAATATATAAATATGTGATGACTGATTGTCTCTCCATTAGTCACCACTAACTCCCAGGTCTCGTTTTCTATGACTGTCTCTCCAATTTTCTTTGTGCACTCGAGTGAAGAAAACGAAGCTCTGACTCGTAATGTCGGCCACTTTGAACTAAATGACGAGCAGTTTAGGCCTAGACTTAAAAAAAAAAAAGACACACACACACACATTTAGGCCTAACTCGAGCGCCTCTTTATTTTTCTTCCAGACTTTATTGACACTTCTTCTCCCCTCCTCCTCGACCTTCCTATTTTCATTATTTTTATATTTTTTATATTATCTCTTTTTATAAATTCTTGCTCATTATTCTCAGAATTAGGGTATTTTTAGTATCAAGAGAGAGAGAGAGAGAGAGAGAGAGAGAGAGAGAGAGAGATGAGGGAGGGAGGGGGAGAGGCAAGGAGGAAATGGGAAAACAGGAGGGGTTTGGAGAGGAAGGGAGGAATGAAGGGATATATTGAGAGGAGGGACACGACCTCTCTCTCTCTCTCTCATAAACACTGGAATGTAAGCGAAATGTGGTATCTAAGGTCATATCACTTAGTACGGGAATCTGAGCATTTGTGACGTGTGTGTATGTGTGTGTTGGGAAGGGGTGGTAGGGAGCTTAGAGATGACTGGTTTAATTAAAGTGGCAATTCTCTTTTGGTATTTTGGAGTGCCTAGATTCCTCCAAAGTATGCTAGGAGAAACAGGACGGACCAGATTAGCAAAAGTAATGGTGTTCTGTTGCTTGGAAAATAGTTTGGAGGATTCAGTTGCTCCAGAATTACAAAAGATGTGTGATGATCATTTCTTTCCTTCCTGTCACCACCTCACTATTCTATAAAGTATACAGTAGATATTATACACAAGACATAGGGTCGTGAAAGAGACATAATATTATACTGTACTTGTCTCTTCTACTTACCAGATTATGGTGTACAGTACAGCACTCAAAGATTAATTCATTCACTCCAGTTGGGATTTTTGGTGTCGTGAATGAGACAGACTCACCTCTCCTTCCTAACTAACTATGATATAACCTAAGATTCATATAATATTATGCTCTACGCTCTTGGGATGGAATATTCGGTGTGGTAAATAAAAAGAGACAAACAAACTATACGGTGTTGTAAATAAGACAAATTATTAGGTGTAGTAAATGAAGAGATAAATTGTACTGTATTTGCCTTATCTATACGTAAATATGATATATCCTAAGATTAATTTAAATCTAAACTCTAGAGATGGAATATTCGGTGTTGTAAATAAAGAGAGACAAACAAACTATTCGGTGGTGTAAATAAGAGACAAACTATTAGGTTTTGTCAATAATAAGAGACAAATTGTACTATACTTGCCATATCTATACGTATAACTATGATAATATATCCTAAGATTCATAATATATACACTCCAGATGGAATTTTCGCCTATTTCAAATAACATAATAATTATCAACATCATCGAAAAGGAGGAATGAATGGCGACACGATTTTGGGTGATGACTGTACAATGTTATGACGCAGTGTTTAAATGTCTGTCCCTCCCTCGCTCCCTCGGTCCCTCCCCAGACGGCAGTAGTTAGTTAGCACGTGTTGGGAAGGGTGTGTGTGTGTGTGTGTGTGTGTCGCTCAGGCTAGGCTACACCCCTTCCTAATATAACACGGATTTATTTATTTATTTATTTATTTTTCATCACGGACCAACCACAATAATAATACACTACAACTGCGTCTTTCTTTCTTTGTTTGTTTATATGTTAGTTTTGCTTCTTTCTGTCTCATTACTGTTTATCTTTTCTGTCTACATATCTGTCTATATTACACGTGTCTGTATGTTATTCTGTTTACCAGTACATTCGTTAAATTGTCTAACTTTCTTTCATATCGTCTTCATGTTTTCCTTTGTGTGTGTTTCAAGTGTCCGTCTATTCACCTCCTTAACTCACATCCAACAAAATACTGTATTGTCCTTGTCTGTCTGTGTGTGTGTGTGTCTAATTATCTTCCCATAATCTTGTCTATCAGCATGTATATTCCCATTTTCCTTCCCCCCTGCCTGGTTGCTTGCCCATCTGTCTGTCTGCCTGCCTTCCTGCCTGTCTGCCTGCCTCAACCCTGTGCGGCGTGGGTCTGGACTCTGTAGACATGGTGTTTATTTACCAGACCAGACACGCCACTCAGGGTTACAAACAGGGCCACACCCCCATCTTCCCTACCTACCATCCTAACCCCACGTCCCACCCTTTCATTCCAACCCTACTACCTTCCCCCATCAAGTACTCTCGACGCTCTGAGTCATTATTTAAATCTCATGAACCAAGCGGAACGAGTCGTCAGGGAGGGTAACGGCCGCGCCAAGTTGGTAAGCCTGGCAAAAGCGCGCGAAACCCACGTGGTCGCTGGCGGTCTGGGCTGAGAGGAGGGTCCGAGTGAGGGGGGAGGGAGGGAGGAGGAAAGAGTTAGGGTACGAATGAAGGCACGGAGAGTACGGAGGGGATGATGGGTGGAGTACTCACTGGGAGGGGAGGGGAGGGGAGGGGCTGGGAAGGGAAAAGAACTGAGTACGGGATGATTATAATGAAGGGGAAGCAAGGATGGAATGTTTGGGGAAGGGGAGGAGTAGGATGAGAAGAGAGGGGGGGGGGGGGTAAGGATGAAGGTAAGATGGAAAGATAATGAAGGATGGATGGTGATGGGAGGTAGGATGGATAGGAAATCATGAGAGAAGGATTAAAGTCTGGGAAGGTAGATTAGATGGAAAGATAATGATAGAAGGATGAAGGGAAGGATGAAGGGATGATAAGAGGGATTTTGGGACGAAAGCTAGAGGGGGAGGAGGGAAGGTAAAAAAAGGAAAGGAGGAAATGAGAAATGAAGGGGTAAAGGGAGAGAGGGGAAACGAAGGAGAAAGGGGAATAGGGAGGGAAGGGGAAACGAAAGAGGAAAGAGGAATAGGGAGGGAAGGGGGAGAGTAAAATGTTGAGTACAAAACTATGATTAAGGAGAGGGAAGGGGAGGGAAAAATGAAAGGGAGGAAGGTGGGTGGGAACGAAGAGAGAGAGAGAGAGAGAGAGAGAGAGAGAGAGAGAGAGAGAGAGAGAGAGCGCTGCAGCAGATGGGTACAAAAGGGGAGAGAGGGAGGGAGGGAGAGAGGTAAGGGGAGGTGTTTGAGTTGCTAGGGTACATTTTGGGGAGGTGAGAGGTGGGGGGGTTGTGGGGGGGGTGAGGGGACGATGTGAGCGTGTTGCTATGAAGGCCAGGAAGAGATGGAGGGGGAGAGGGGGAGTAGAAGGGGAGGAGGTGCATTGAAAAGAGCAAAATTGAAGGATTATCAAGGAGAAATAAAAATGGATGAAATGAAGGAAGGAAGGGAGGGAGGAAGGAAAGACAGAAAGAGAAGAGAGGAGGGAGGGAGAGATAGGAAAGAAAGAGGGAGGGGAAACGGAAAGGGAAATAAGAGGGAGAAGGGAAGGAGAAAGAAAAATAAACACGATAGAGAGAGGACAAAGGAAGGGAAGGAAGAAAGAGTAGAGATGGAGAAACGTTAGAAAAGGAAGAATGGAGAGAGGAAAGCAGGATGTGTGTGAGAGAGGAAAGCAGGATGTATGTGTGAGAGAAAGAGAGAGAGAAAGAGAGAGCAGGATATATGTGTGTGTGAGTGAGGAAAGCAGGATGTATGAGAGAGGAAAGCAAGATATATGTGTGAGAGAGAGGAAAGCAGGATGTATGAGAGAGAAAGAGAGGAAAGCAAGATGTATGTGTGAGAGAGAGGAAAGCAGGATATGTGTGTGTGTTTGAAGAAAGCAGGATGTATGAGAGAGAGAAAATGAGGAGGATATAAGGAGTGATGAAGGGAGTGAAGGAGGGAGTAAAGAAGGAAGTAAATGAGGAGGATATAAGGAGTGAAGGAGGGAGTAAAGAAGGAGGATATAAGGAGAGAGAGAGAGAGAGAGAGAGAGAGAGAGAGAGAGAGAGAGAGAGAGAGAGAGAGAGTAAAGGAGGAGGATATAAGGAGTGAAGGAGGGAGTGAAATAAGCACATAGCAACAAGGTAAACTGCATACTGCTTCAGGTTGAGTCATGGGAAGCAAGGTAGACTGCCAGTAGGGGGGGGTATGGAAAGAAGGGGTAGGGTGGGGTGGGGGGTATGGAAAGAAGGGGTGGGTAGGGGAGGGGGGTATGGAAACAAGGGGTGGGGTGGGGAGGGGGTATGGGAAGAAGGGGTGGGGTGGGGAGGGTGTATGGAAACAAGGGGTGGGGTGGGGTGGGGTGTATGGAAAGAAGGGGTGGGGAGGGGAGGGGGGTATGGAAAGAAGGGGTGAGAAGGGGTGGGGAGGGGAGGGAGGGAGTATGGAAAGAGGGGAGGAAATTGGAGGGGAAATGGGAGGAAAAAAAAAGGGGTGGGAGAAGGAAGAGTGTGGAAAGAGGGAATGGGAGAAGAGGAGGGGGGTATGGAGAAGGGAGGAAAAAAGGGGGGATGAGAATTTATGAGAGGGAGAGAAAGGGAGGGAGAAGGGAATGAAGGGACAGTAAAGAGGGGTGAAGGGAGGGACTGGGGGAGAGGGGAGATTATAAAGGGAGTAAGGGAAGGGAAAAGGAAAGAAATGAAGGGTAGGGAAGGGAAAAGGAAAGAAAGGAAGGGTAGAGAATGGAAAATAACAAAGGGAAACAAAGGAAGGGGTGGAGAAAACAATAAAAGGGTTGATAGAAATGGAACTAGAAGAAAGGAAGGATAGGAGGAGAAAGGAATGATATGAGGAGAAAAGAAGGATGTGAGATGGAAGGGAGGGAAGTGAAGAAATGAAAGGATTGATGATATAAAAGGAACTAGGAGAAAGGATAGAAGAAGATGGAAGGGAGGGAAGAGAAGCGGAGAGGATATGAAAGAGGAGAGGGAGAAGAGGAAAGAGAGAAGCAGAGAGGAGAGAAATGGGAAGAGGAGGAAGAGTGGAAAGGGAAGAAGAGGTAGGAGAGGGGAGGGAAGAGAAAAGCAGAGAGGAAAGGAAAGGGAAGAGTGGAGAAAGAGGAGAGAATAAGGAAGAGAAGGAGAGGAGAGGAGAGGAGAGTAAAGGAAAGAGAAGAGGGATGAGTGGAGAAAGAGGAGAGGAAAGAGAGAAGCAAAGAGAAGTGGAAAGAGAGAAGGAAAGAGAATAAGGAAGAGAAGGAGAGGAGAGGAGAGTAAAGGGAAGAGGAGAGGAGAGGAGAGGAGAGGAGAGAAGAAGGAGAGGAGAGGAGAGTAAAGGGAAGAGGAGAGGAGAGGAGAGGAGAGTAAAGGGAAGAGAAGAGGTATGAGTGGAGAGCGTATACAGAGGAGTGATTTCAACTGCCTGGAGAACATACAGTAACATGGACGGTGGGAATACGAGGATAGAAATAATAGACGAGCCCAGAGACACCTTCAGACCCACACAACACAACCTGTCTACCCAACATGACAACACAACACTACCACAACACTACACTGCATGACAACACAACACAGCATGACACCACAGCACTATCACAACACAACACAGCATGACACCACAGCACTATCACAACACAACACAGCATGACAACACACTACTATCACAACACAACACACTACTATCACAACACAACACAGCATGACAACACACTACAACAACACTGCATGGCAACACACACCTCCACAACACAAAACACAACCACGTAACACACAAAAACACTACCACAAAACACTGGATTGAACACAACACAAACCCTAAAATAACACCACCACAACACACCCTAGAATAACACCTCCACAACACACCCTAGAATAACAACACCACAACACATCACAGAATGACAACACCACACCACAACACAACACAACACAAAACGGTGGGAGTAGGACAACAACAATAATGAAGGAGGGTAGGTAGTGCCATCTCAAACCAACACAACAACAACACAACACAACACAACACACCCACAAGAATAGTTAGGCTTCCATGCACTGTATTGTCCACTTTTGTTGTTGTTGTTGTTCTCTCTCTCTCTCTCTCACACTCTCCCTCTTTCCACACACGGCCCTCTCTCTCTCTCTCCACACACGGCCCTCTCTCTTTCCACACACGGCCCTCTCTCTTTCCACTCACGGCTCTCTCTCTCTCCACTCACGGCGCTCTCTCTCTTTCCACACACGGCCCTCTCTCTCTCTCCACTCACGGCTCTCTCTCTCTCTCTCCACACACGGCCCTCTCTCTCTCTCTCTCCACTCACGGCTCTCTCTCTTTCCACACACGGCGCTCTCTCTCTTTCCACTCACGGCTCTCTCTCTTTCCACACACGGCGCTCTCTCTCTTTCCACACACGGCGCTCTCTCTCTCTCCATGGCGTTCCTCTTCACTTATTATGATTTATCAATTTATGTTAATTTCATCAAGATAATCAAACAATAATCGATGACGAGAGAGAGAGAGAGAGAGAGAGAGAGAGAATTGGATGGGAGGATAGAGAGGAGAGATAGAAAGAGGAGAAAGAGAGGAGGAAGTGGAAGGAGGGAGGATGGAAGAGAGGAGGGAGGGATAGGAGAGAGCAGAAGGGAGTGAGGGATAGGAGGGAGGAGGGAGGGAGGGATAGGAGAGAGCAGGAGAAGAGAGGGGAAGGGAGAGGAGAGGAGGGGGGTTGGGGTAAGGGGGGAAAAGAGAGGGAGCGACAGGGCGGGAGAGATGAGGGAAGGTAGAGGAGGGGGTGTGGAGTTAGGGAGGGGGGAGAGAGGAGGGGGTGTGGAGTTAGGGGGGGGGAGAGAGGAGGGGGTGTGGAGCTAGGGGGGGGGAAGAGGGGGTTAGGGGGCATGAGGAGAGGAGGGGGGGACACAGGAAGAGGAAGACTAGAATATTAATATTTTGTCACCTTATCACACAAAAGCTTTCAATGTGTGTATGTATGTACAGACGTATGTATGTATATGTGTATGTATAGATGTGTGTATGTATGTATGTCTGTTTAGACGTATGTGTATATGTATGCATGTCTGTATAGACGTATGTGTGTATGTATCTCTATCTCCCTGTATGTCTCTCTATATATACTTCTCTTTTTTCTCTCTTCTTACCTTTCACCTTCCTCTCTCTTTACTTAGTTTCATCATTCCTCTCTCTTTATCTCCCTTTCACCATCTCTTCCTTACCTACCTTCCATCCCTCTTTACCTCCCTTACATCCTTCCATCTCAAATTCCACACTATCAACACTATCAATAAACAAGAAACTATAATAATCTAAGGGAACCATGACCAACATTTCACTAAATCATCCAAACTATAGTCTACAATATGATAAATAAAATTATATATATATATATATTTACACCTCTCTTTGGTACTTTGAAAATACTATATTATGGTTGTGGTGAGTGAAGAATGATTTATTTTATTTTTATTTTATTTTGTTTGTTTGTTTTTTCTAATTTTATTATTTATATTGTAAACACACACATTCTTATATTCATCTACACACACATGTATCATCTATATATTTAACTACACACACCATCTATATACTTATTTACACACACAAACACATATATATATATATATATATATATATATATATATATATTTATCTACACACACACACACACCATCTATATATCTATCTACACACACAAACACATATGTATATTTATCTACACACACACATCATCCATATATTTATCTACACACACAATCATCTATATATATTTATCTACACATACACGCACACACACATCTATATATTTATCTACACACACATACACACACACCATCTATATATCTATCTACACACACATACACACACACACACACACACACACACACCGTTGTTATTGAAGGTCCGGTCTCATCTACAGTATATAACCCAATGCATGTATGTGTATGCATGTGTATGTGTGTATGTGTGTGTCGAGTCCTGTTCACCTTTAAACCGGATCTTCCTGTTAGGTCTGACGTCACTAGCACCACCACCACTACTACCACCACTACCACCACTACCACCACTAGTACTACTTGGTATGTATGACGTCACGACAGATACTAGTTAGTTAGTTAGTTAATAATGTTTTACGTCACTGGTCAACGTCTGATGTCATTCTGTAGCCACGTCATAAGAAATAGTGGTGGGTTTTTTTATTTATTTCTTCATTCATTCAGATATTTTCTATTTATCTATTTATTTATCTATTTATTCATGTATTCTTACCTATTTATCTATTTATTCATATATTCTTACCTATTTATTTATCTATTTATTCATGTATTCTTACCTATTTATCTATCTATTTATTCATATATTCTTACCTATTTATTTATCTATTTATTCATATATTCTTATCTATCTATTTATTTATTCATATATTCTTACCTATTTATCTATTTATTCATATATCGTTACCTATTTATCTATTTATTCATATATTGTTATCTATTTATCTATCTATTTATTTATTATATACTTATCTATTTGCTATCTTGGCGAAAATCCCACTAAATATATAATAATTCTGACCTTATTCACATACGATGGACAGCATAAGTTGGCTTCATTTCCTCCACCTGTGTATATATGTATTAACTATAATGATGGTGTAACACAATTTGAATACAGAGATGACACACATATATATATATATACTTCTCACGTGGTCAATTATATATATTGATGGAATAAAAACGGGTTCAGAATTATTTAATACACGAGATGGAGAAATGACACATATACAGTACTTCTCACATAGTCAATTATGAATTTTGATGGAATAAAAACTGGTTCAGAATGCAGCAACTATCTGCATGGTTATATTAACATTATTTTAAAGTACATGAGATGGATGCGAATTTATGCTGCCGACTATACATACATACATACCATATACAGTATATTCCTTAGTGTTTTTTTTTTTAATTATTATTATTGGTGTGACTAATTTTTTCTGTACTGCATTACATTTCCCGAACAAAAAAGATAATAATTATATAAAAATAATGAGGGACAGAGGGAGATATATAGTGTTCATTTTCACCAAATTAAAATAACATAAAAAATATATATAAAATAGAATATAGCCTAATTGTTATTGATGGTTGGTGGTTGATAGTGTGGTGATTGTGGTGATTGAGAAGGTGGTGTTGGTTGTGGTGGTGATTGTTGAGGTGGTGGTGGTTTAGGGGGTGTGGTGATTGATGGTGAAAAGTGGTGAGAGGTTGTGGTGATGGTGATTGAGGAGGTGGTGCGTGAGTGGTTTCAAGTGAGGCTGGTTGGTTGTTGCAAGAGGTGAATCAATGTGTTTACGTTATTGCAAAGAGAGAGAGAGAGAGAGAGAGAGAGAGAGAGAGAGAGAGAGAGAGAGAGAGAGAGAGAGAGAGAGTATATAACGAAAGGGAAATGGTGAAGGAAAGAGAAGTCAAAGTAGTAAGAGAGAGAGAGAAAGAGAGAAAGAGAGAGAGTATATAACGAAAGGGAAATGGTGAAGGAAAGAGAAGTCAGAGAGAAAGAGAGAGGAGGGAAAATAGAGAGAGAGAGAGAGTACTGGGTGTGGTGTAGAGAGAAGCTTGGCCTCTCTTTGTACCCAGTCTGGTACCCTGTCTCGCTCTCTTTCTCTCCTCTCTCCCTCTCTCTCTTTCCTTTCCTCTTTCCACTTCTTCCACATTTGTTCCCTTGCCTCTTCCCTTTTCCTTTACCTCTCACTTTCACTTTCATTTATTTCACCTTCTCTTCCTGCTTTTCCTTCTTCCCTTTCTCTTTTTTCCTTCACCATTACCTCTCTCTCTCTCTCTCTCTCCAAACAGACGAGAGAGAGAGAGAGAGAGATGAGAAAGGACAATGTTGCTTTAAGTAAACTAACTCTCACTCCCTCCCTCCTACTCTCTTTCTCTATCAGGCTCTATCTATCTGTGTCTCAATCTATCTATCCATCCATATTCATCTATAAAATACACTACCTATATGTTTGTCTATCAGTGTATCTATCAATTTCAATATATATATCTGTAACTATCAATCTATCTATCGTTATCTATCAATCTCCATAGCTATCTGTATCTCTTAATTTATCTATCGTTATCCATCTATCTATCTTTATCTATCCATCTGTCTACCTTTAATTAATCTAAGTATCTCCATCTAACCCTGTACGTTAAGCCACTCTCAGTCCGTGATTATTTTTCCTCAACTAAATAATATCAGCTGGTGTTAGGTACAATTTGCTACAAGACTAATTAACTAGTATTCTACCGAGCAACCTTATTCTAGCATAATGAGAGGGTGCATGTGGAGTGCAGTTTGTAGATACACACACACACACACACGACCTGCCTTCCATATCCCTTTTCCCTCTACAATTACTACGGTACACCTTCCTCTCTATTCCCTCCACAGTCCACACATCCTATCTACTCCCCTCCCTTCCCTCCACGCCTTACCCTCACTTCCCTCCCCTTCCACAAACACACACACGTCCTTCCTTCCCCTCCCTCTCCATTTACACCCTCCCCTCCCTAATGCACTTTCCTCCCTTTTATCCCCCTCCAACCCCCTCCCCCACACACAATCCTCTCCATCCTCTCCTCCCCCTAACCCCCTCCCTAACACACAACCCCCCCCTTCCTCTCCAGTCCCCCCACGAGTCCTTCCCCCCGCCCCCACACACACACAATATCATCATCACCACAACAACAACAACAACACAAGAGGGGAGAGTCTAGCATCACTGCATTATACACGGCGTCAATCCCCACTCCACCCCCCATACCCTCCCCCACGTGGTCGCCATTACCACAGGATGTAAACAAAAGCGATCGAATGTTTTGGCGCGAACTCGGTGGTGTATGCAATTATTATTATATTTTGTATATATTATTTTTCTAGGGAGGTCTATTGTTTTGAATAAACTCCATGGGGCGTAATAAACCTTTCAAACTCTTCAAATAATAAAAATAATAGCAATAATAATAATAATAATAATAATAAATCCTGTCTCATGGTCTTATTTGGAAGGATTTTGTTTCCTGACATGGTATGGAGGAATCAATCTGTAGTACTCCAATTAGCTTCCAAAACAAACCCTGCAGTCCTCATAACCACAAAAAGAGAAACGAGTCAGAGAGGAGGGGCAGCAAGCACGGAAAATGTATAATAATGAAGGTGGGAGGGACAAGGAATGTGAAAAAAATTAAGTGGCTCTGGTCCGAAGGGTCGCCAAAATCCTTAAAGACCCTGTGATCATGTGTCAAGCTTGGTGGAGGCTTCTGATTCCTCCTGACTATGCCACAAAACAAGCTCCTTCAGTGTATGTGGTGTTTCGTGGCAATGTTTGAAGGACTCACTACATTCCAATTTACTGACTACATCTCTGGGTCCCATAAGGGCATATATCGCACATTGTTTTGGGTGGTAAATCTGGAGCAAATTAATCCTCCAAACTATTCCAGGCAACAGGATACTATCATTTGTACTAAATTGGGTCTTTTCCTGGCATATTTTGTAGGAATCAAGGCGCTCCAGTCAATCAAAAAAATACAATGAAATAAATACAAATGAAAAAAAAAAAAGAATAGCCTACAACTTCGTGTGTGGGAAAAATAATACATAAGCCTACGACCTACCTTGACTATTATTGTTTACTCTTGCCTACACTACTACTCCATGCAGCAGCAGCAGTAGCCTAGTGAGTGAGAGGTGTGTTGTGGTTGGTGAAAGAGGAGTAGGAAGGGGAGGTGCGTACAGCCAATGGGAAGCCAGACCTGAAAAAAATAATAATAAATAAATAAAAGGAGGGAAACCGTCAATATTTTTCGGTTTATCATTTTAGTATGCACCGGAAGGGGAGGGGAGGGAGAGGAGGGGAAGGAGAGGGGGAGATGAGGAGGGGGGGAAGAGGAGGAGGGGGGGAGGAGGGGGGGAAGTGGAGGAGAGGAGGGGAGGGAGTGTGGGAGTGGTGGAAAAAGACTGAGACACGGTGAAGTGGAAATAAAAACAAAACAAAAGAGAATGATGCTCATGATACACGGAAAAGTACTGAGCATTCGGAGAGAGAGAGAGAGAGAGAGAGAGAGAGAGAGAGAGAGAGAGAGAGAGAGAGAGAGAGAGAGAGGTGAGCAAATTGGATGTAATGGGGCAGTAAAATATCCCCCCCCCCCCCTCTCTCTCTCTCTCTTTCCCTCTCTCTCACAATTTACCTCAAAAGCAGGAGTGAGTTTGCTAGGTAGGTAGGTAGGCAAAATGGTAGGTAGGTAGGTAAGATGGTAGGTAGGTAGGTAGGTAGGTAGGTAGGTAGGTAAGATGGTAGGTAGGTAGGTAGGTAGGTAGATTTATAGAGAATAGAAAAATTGAGTGAGGGGGCGTAAGGAGAAATGCTAGAGAGAGAAAGTGAGAGAGAGAGAGAGAAATGCGAAGGCGGGAGAGAGGTGGGGCGAGGAGGGAGGGAAGGGGCGGGGAGAGGAAAGAGGAGAATGCGAAGGCGGGCGAGAGAGAAGGGAGGGAGGGAAGAGAGGCGTGTGTATGTGGGCGGATTGAGAGGCAGGGTGGGGAGGAGGGCAGGGGTGGGTTAGGCTGTGGGAAGAGGAGCCAGGGGTAAGAGAGGGCAGGTTAGGGAAGGGAAGGGGAGGCGAGGATAGAGGAGGGGAGGGCAGGGGAGGATAGAGTAGGGGAGGGGAGGGGAGGGCAGGGAAGGGGAGGGCAGGGAAAGGCAGGGGCAGAGAGGGAAGGTTATTGATCAATCCTTCTAAGGTTACCCGAGTTACTCAGTCACCCAAGGTCACACAAAGGTCAGGACAAGGGGGTCATAAGAGGTCATATTCTAGCCAGCCCAAGGTCACATAAAGGTCAGGACAAAAGGTTCATAAGAGGTCATATTCTAGCCCGCCCAAAGTCACAAAGGTTAGGACAAGGGGGTCATAAGAGGTCATATTCTAACCCACTCAAGATGGCATAAAGATCAGAACAAGGGGTCATAAGAGGTCATATTCTAGCTCGCCATAAATCGATTGAGCATGAAAGGCAAAACAAACAATGATTGCAGTGTTATTCAAGGATATAAGGTCATGCAAAGGTCACTCGAGTCTCCAAACATAATGTAAGGTCAGACGAAAATATTCAAGGTCACACAAAGGTCATGTAAGGTAACCAGAGGTCACAGTCAGTTTATACGGGGTGATGAATTGTTCAAGAAAGGGTAGTAGGACATGAAAGGTCAACTAACTATTCAAGGTCACTGAAGATGGGTCACCTATGGAAAACAAGTAACGAGAGTAAGTTAAGCTTAAACTGGAGAAGGAAGGAAGAGGAGGAAGACGAATGGAAGGAAGGAAAGAAATCAAATGAAACCTAGGAAGGGGGGAAGGAAATTAAACGAAACGTAGGAATGAAGTAGAAAGGAAGGATGAAGGACCGACGACGGAGTATATATATTTTTCTATTTTAAAAAAGATGAGGACTGCAGACTGAGAAAAGTGGGTACCATATTTCCATAAAACGGGTCCTTTTAGGTTTTCCGTTTTTTAGTTGATCATTCATGTTTTTTTATTCATTTTTTATCATGCTATTGTGAGGAAATAACAATCTCACTTAATCAATCTAACTATATAAATATTAATTTATTAGGTACGGCAATCTCTAGGTTAGGTTAAAGGATATTTCCATACAATATTATGGTAAAAAAAAGACTAAAACAATAAACAAAATTTTATATATAAAAAAGCTGAAACAATTAAATAAACTAAAAAAACAAAAAGGAAGATATGTTCTTTAGAAATACCGAAGTGTGTCAACCTTCGCCTGTTATACCGGGTACTAAAAATACACGTTTTAACCGATTCCACTATTACATTTAAATTACAAATATCTAACCTCGTTGAGTAAAATTGTTCAGTGATTTTAAAATTATTTGTATTTTATTACTGGAGAGAAAAATAATATTGACCTCTCCTAAACGTAAACAAACTTAGCCTTACCTGACCTAACCACACATTGGGTCATATTCAAGAACGTTTGTGGTGCATACGACAGCGTGGTACCAGTACGACGACTCCATAGATAAACAATAGAACCATCGTACCAGTACCACACCATCGTATACACCACGGATGTTCTTGAATACGGTCCAAAAATTATCTAAACATAAATAAACACGTATTTCATTTAAAAATAACATATAAATGGTATACATTTATACATTACTGCATCAGAAACACCATTCAAAATAAAATAAATAGCAATAATAAACATAAAACAACAGAAAAAAACTCACCCTTTTGAAAAAAATAATCCGTCTAGACAATCATTTCCTTTTCGTATTATTTTCCCCTTCCAATTTGGCCTACACACACACACACACATACATACCCGTCTAGTGGTCCTCAAGTGCACTCAGCCACCACCACTTGTCCCGGAAATGATCTATAAATGGTGTAAAAATAGTAAAAAGAATGTGTAAAGTCTTCCCGGTATGGCTGCTCCTTCCTCCCTTCATGGCGCCGGGGTGTCTGTCTGTCTAGTCTCTATATATTGAGTTTTTTCTTGTCTAATGTCGAGTCCCTGTAATTATTTGTGGTTGTGGGGGTTATTTATTTATTATTATATTGTTTTTTATGGGTGTACTTTCGTTTTTAGTTCAGTGTCTATTTTTTGTTTTATTTATTTGTGATTTTTTGTTTGTTTTTTGTACCGTCTCAATATTGGACGGTACCAGTCATTTTAATTAATGCCCGAAATAGTCAGCCTGTTACTACTTTTAAATGATTGTATTGATGTGTTGTTGATGTGGTTGTCATTGTAGAAGGTTGTTTGGTGTTGGTTAGAGTTATTACAGTTATAATAGTTAGTTATGCTGGGTCTCTCTCTCTCTCTCTCTCTTCCCTAAACCTAACATTAAAATTCTGTCCAAATGTCGGATGTTGAAACCCAGTAAAATTTTCAGGAGAATAGAGGAAGGCAGGGGAAAGTGAGCCCAGATGGTGGAAGAATATGAGGAGGATGAAAGTGAGGGATTGTAGGTGGAAGGGGATGGAGGAAAGAGGGAGGGGGAGGTAGTGACAAGGAGAGTGGAAAAGGAGGGGGGCCGGGGGTGAGGGACGGTGGAAAGGGAAGTAGGAAAAGAGAGGGTGAGTGAGGGACTGTGATAGGAAAGTGAGAGTGAGAGGGGAGGGAAATTATGGTAAAGACAGATGCGGATGGGAAAGAAATGGTGAGGAGGGAGGAAATGGAAAGTAGTGGTAGATAAAGGAAAGGAAATATAGAGGACTGACCACAGACATCAGTACTGGAACCCCTGGCCTGATATCATCAATATGTTACACAAGGGATTGACTAAATGACAACCAAGGTCTAGAAGAGAATAATTCACACTGGCGTTAACGTCTACAAAGTGAAGAATACTCAGTGACAGTCGGAGAGATAAATTTCCATAAATCCTTGTCTGTCACAGTGGGTCCGGTAGGCCTATACTGTACTTCACCTTGACAATCAAGGATTTCTTAACCTAGTTCGGTAACATGTTCATATATTTATTAAAATAGCAGTCTGTTCATTGGTAGCGATCTCTGTCTGTGGATACTAAGGCAAATATTGCCGGTGAAAGTGTTGAGTATGTATCAAGATATATCAAAGATCTGCAGACTTCCAAACATGTTTCATTGTTTGTAGATTATCAACTGAACTCCCTCAGGCTTCTGCATTTATTCATTTATCTGGTGATTCATATGTGTAAAAACACATTATATTCATGTGAACTTGTTAGATCCTAACATACAAGCCTGAGAGCTGAATTTAGATCGCCCACAATTATCATAATAGGACAAAAGTCAAACACAATATTCATCATCTTCTCTTTATTTCCTTACAAAAATACTTTTTCTCTATGTCCCGTCAACACAAAACTTTACGGCAGCGACTAATGCCTCTTTTGTCTCTCATTCCAATGGGCACCTCCACAGTCCACAACTTCCCACCAAAGTCAGATGCTTAGTATGTATTCCTCCACAACAATCACACTCACCAAATCGAGGTACAGTACACTGATGACTTCATGAACAACCAATTCAACTGTGATACAATTCATTACAAATATTTGGATTTTAAACATAGCTGCATTAAATGAGAAGGTACATTTTTATATACATTAATTATAATTATAGTTCATGAAGAAATTTTATGTTGTGTGAACATCAAAACAGCATCTACTTTAAGTTTGGGAGATAATATTTCAAAGGTTGGTTCAGACATAAGGAAAGAATAGCATAAATAATAAATTATAAAAGAATTCTTAATCTTTTGTTCAGAATAGTGATACATAAGCCATATCAAACTCTATTAGTAATGCACAACTAAACCAAATATTTCCTAATACTGTACTAAAAGATTAAGTAGAAAGAAGAATTACAAAATATAGCTCCTTGTAACACATCACAGTCAGGGAGAAAATGAAAGTAATACTGTCCTATTTATAACTGAGAATCTATATTATTTCAAAATGACCAATCACCAGCTCCGGAGAATCAATAGTGCATTATTTTTAAACCTGGCGAAGATTCACCTATTCCCTTCTAAAAATAATTAAGACTTTTGATACAGGTTTTCCATACATTTTAGTCTTGATACATTGCATACAAGTACCTAGAGGTAAATTTTTTGTGTAATCATTATGACTTTCCTTACATTTACTGATAAAACCAAGAAATCAATTAAATGAGAAAACAAGTATATTTTCGCCAGATAATAAAAATAAAGGAGTATATTTGAACCAACCAACCAACCAACCAAACAATCATTACCTCCCAAACTCAAAGTCAGTGGCTGTGAGCCCACCTGGCTTAACAAGGAGGTGGGAAGGGAGGCACCCAGGTAACACATACATACACATACACGATGGGAAGGTAGAGATGTTCAGGAGAATCTCACATTCACAACATACATATGGATACAGTTATATTCACAAGCTTGTATGACACATCACTGTATTATACATTAAAATTACCAAATAAATAGAATTAACTAGACAACTCTCGCTATCAGCCTGTTCTAATGCCCAAGGGGAGAAAATTATCATTGTACAATTGATTTTTTAGGAATTTTTTAATATGGTTTTATGCAAAAACTCTATCAAAGAAGTAAGGAAGGCAGGGGAAGCCAGGGAGAACAGAATGTTATATATATAAAAGGTGTAAGACTCTGTACACCTTGTGTGTAGTTTGACTCATGGTAACCAAGATGTATGATGCAAATGTCACTACAGTAGACTATATATTTTAAGCAGCTGTGTGAGTGGTATGCAGCAACTCCTCCCATCACAAGCAAATGGCAGGAGCTGATTTGTGAAGTGTGGCAACTACAGTATACCCTATTTTTATTCTTATCATAACAAAAAAGCACCGATTTCCTTCAAAGTACTGAACTGTAATATTCCACAGTGTATATTTTTGGTGAAGTCATGGATTGTATAACATTAAACGAATAAGCTAAGAAATTTAACGAGGGAATCGGTAGGTTTTTGCAGGTTAAAAAAGCGGGAGTACTTTATGTTTGTATACTTCATTGAATATCCAAAGGAATGATTTTCTACAAACTCAACTACAGTACTGTATAGTGGTCACTGGATATACAATGATGTACACAAACACACAAACAAACAGGTACCACAACTCACATCAGCCAGCCAGCCAGCTAGCCACCACCGATATGTATGACCAACAGAATAGTATAGTACCAAGCCAGCGGTACTAATGTGTTAATGTTTTTTTACCCACCAAACACACCATTAGGCATTCTCCAAAAGCTGAGGTATACATGCTTTTTGGTGTAGTGATCTATATATGTTTATTTCTAGGTAGGGATCATCCTCATGTCACCAAACTGTCAGAGAAA
The DNA here is from genome assembly GCA_034508575.1 of Petrolisthes manimaculis. Lineage (NCBI taxonomy): Eukaryota > Metazoa > Arthropoda > Malacostraca > Decapoda > Porcellanidae > Petrolisthes > Petrolisthes manimaculis. The sequence continues at coordinate 139,661 of JAWZYT010001491.1, read as the reverse complement.
TTACCAACTAATGCACTGATTAATTCCCTTACATCTCCTTCATATTTTTTCCTTACTGGTGTAATGAACTGTAATCTGTTATTTTTTTTTTTTAATTCAGATCAAAAATTATACAGGCAAGGCAAGTGAAGCACCAATATAAGATCTACATTCCATAAGAAGCCAGCCTCAGCAAAACAAAGAATACACCAGGCTCCATCTCTATAATTGTTGTTTACTTGCCATGGCTGGTACTGACTCGACTAGATATGGGAAACACCAATGATTTTTCTATGTAAGGAGCTCTTGGATGAATGCCAGTGGAATGTTACATATAATTTTCCCCTTAGCTATTGTGTAACCAGAGATACAGAATGTTTATGACAGGGAATGGAATGCAAGGTAATGTTGCAATGGTGATTATAAACAAAATATGGAATATCATTACCTCTGCCATAATAGAATGAAATACATAATGGTGAAAATATAAAATGATATCAAATTGTAAAGAAGCATGCTGGGTGAAATGTTATATCATACAAGTTAGAAAAATGTACTGTACTGTAAAATAAGTGCATAATAACTTAGCAAGATGCAATGTTGTGATATATATACAATAAAAAGAAATGAACTGTATGACAACATAAACCAGACATGAATACTGTATAATGAAGATACATAATTGAGTGATTGATGATTCAGTATATGAGAAAGTGGGTGAGTGGGTTGGTAAAAGTGTTGTTCTCTGGCTTCCCCTGTCTAGACTTGACCTGACCTGATCCCAGCAGACCAGATGAGACCTCCTGGGCCACAAAAATTCAACATTTTGTCTTTTGTTTTGTCAAGGAACTAAGTGGGGGTTGAGACAGACTTCTGAACCACTGGACCAAGTCGACCAACCAACCAATCAACTCTTTCACTTGCCCACCATCCAACCAATCAACTGCCTGGGGTTCAACATGGCAGACAAAATCCTTGCCGGGCCCCAGAATGGTTGGAGGTGTGTGTGTGTGTGATGGGTTGGCCGTCAGTACCAGTGGGAAGAAGCTGTGAGACGGGCCGGTGTAGCCATCTATTTCTCTAGTCATTAAATTATTACACTCCAGGATGCTTCATGATGCAGTGCCTGGCCAACCGAGCTGACTGTAATACACACAAACACTTACACTAAATTCAACCGTAATACAAACATACATTATTATTGTATCGTAATATGTATACAGTACAGTACTTACCGATATTAAACATTTTGTCACAGACCGGTTAACCTACATCAATGTCACATACTGTTACATCAATTCTCACATCAATGTTACAAAACTGTCACATTACATCACTATTACATCATCTGTCACCGATACATAAATTTTCCACATCAATGTTACAATAGTTTTCATTACATCAATTACTGTAGACAATCTGACCTGGTTTGAGTGTGCCTGAATGGAGTTTCAATCAGTTACCACGGCATATGAACGGAAAGAAGGAAGGAGGATGGGGAGATCATATACTTGGTATTATAAAACTGACATGACCGGAGCAAACAGTACTGGCAATAAAAACGGGAAGCAAGAACCATGACAGGTTTCACAAGCCTAAACATTAGCAGAAAATAAAAAAAATGTACACAGTACATATTATAGCACAAGGGCGTTAGCACCATAGTGTGAGATGAGACAAGTTCTCGCCACACAAACACAACAAAAATACTTTGAGTTGGGAATGTGACATATCGTTAAAAATAAAAGCACACAGTGTCTTGTCTCTCCATCCTCCATCCAAGATAAGATTTCTTACTCTAACCGTTGCATTATGCTTCACTCTCCATTCATGCTTTATCTTTCTTTCTCTCTCAATACACCGGCCCAGCCTCGTCACCCAGACACAGCTAAATTAATAAAATAAGACGCATCTTTGGCAACTCCATAGAAGCGACAGCTACAAGTGTAAAAGGAAAAGTTGTACGCACCATCAAAATGTTAACGGCCTAATTTGCCTGGGGATAAAAAGGAAGTATTCAATAACCTACAAGTAAACAGAAAACATAAGTAAAGCTCTATCTTGCCTACTGCTCTGAGAAATAAATGTAAACATACAATACTACAAATGAGGGTTTATCTGTACAGGGCCAACATACACACAAAATTATTAGTCTACACTTTGCATCACTCTATTGCAGATGATGAAAGGATATTAAGAAGACAGAAGGAAATAGATAAGATGAAAGTTATCAATTGAAATGTAATGAAGGAAAAGGATTAGACAGAGAGGGAAGAAAACAAGAAAGATTTGAATGAATGACAGCAAGAATGAAAAATTGGGGTATAAGAAAAGTGAAAAATGAGAACAAATGTCTATCACTACTACTGTACCTACTTCCTTAAGCTAAACCCTCACTCACACAGACACACAACAAGGGCAACTCTCAATGCACTACTGGATGAAGGGGAGTTAATGGCAAACAAAGAAATTATTGGCATCAACTAATTATTTAGTACAATTTTTCTTGGGGCCCAATTCACAAAAAAATATTTTTTTTGCATGTCACTATGTGACCTACAATAAATACAATAATAATTTCTCTTTCCAGATATAAATTCTTATGCATTTTTAAAAACTTGTATGGCCAAATTATTCTTTTTACAATATATATATAGATTTAAAGGTTTTCTCTACAGCATAGATTGTTGAAATATTAACACCATTAACAGAACTGCCATTCAAACCAACACCAAGCTGATCATTGTAAAAAAAACTGAGAGCCAGCATAAAATTACACCATATGAGAAGGAATCTTCATGGACATTATGCTACTGGTTGTCTAAGTCAACGACAACATCAAGCACAGTCAATGTAGATTCCTCCTCATATGTTACTTTATGCTTTCTGTCTATGCATTCTACATTACATTCTCAAGCTTCATCATGAATGGGAAGGCATATGATACTGTACCACAAACAGTAAACTTTTGAAATGTTTACAATACAACACTCACCACAGCAGGAGTTGACACCCCAGCTCTGTCACTGGTGTTCATTCAACGTCTTGTCTCAGGTTGTAGAATAACACCGCTAAAGAAACCTTTTTTGTTACACTGACAGAGGTTTGCTACATTGCTTCTTCAGGACAGAGGATGACAACCACCCTACAAGAGCTTTACAGCAGAAAAAATGCATGGGGTACCTAAAGTCTTTCCACACTACCTTGGTCCGTCAGCCCTGCTCCACTTCCAGCTGACTAGTTAACAGTAAACACTTAGTTTACCAGTCAGCCAAATGAGGAGCCGGGTATATGGGCCAATTTACCTACAGGGGAGGGATTTAAAGGCCAAGTTATTGTGGAAACACTACTGGCACCTCCCACTGACCTGAAGCAGCAAGCAGCAACATCAAAACCCTCTCAGTCAAGGCTCCTGCTCAAACGGTGCTTTTTTCCTATATTCTACAATCTATTGGTGAATTTTACATTACAGTTTTGTCTCAGGTTGGTAACTTGCACACACAGCATCGCTTCTGGTAACTTGTGCTGCGTATGGTTGTGCTTGGAAGATCCAGGGTTGTGATATTGCATACCAGTCGTCATGCCACAGCGACGCCTGCCGCTGTGGTGGCATGTAGGACTTGGGGTGGAAGAGTGGGACTGGGGATTCTGGGAGGGCAGAGCAGAATGGGTTAGGGGAATAGTGAAGCAGAGCAGGGCATGGTAGGGGAAATGGCAGAGCAGAGGCAAGGCAAGGCAAGGCCTGGTAGGGAAAAAGCAGAGAAGCAGAGATTATAGGGTAAGGAGAAGTAAGGACAGGATCTTTGGCCTGAGCTGGTGACCAACAACACACACTTGAGCAATGACTTCCCAGTCCTGTACACGTAGTAGGGTCTCTATATACATTATGTACATGTCCAGCACCACAATAAATATGACCTTTACACTATGTTACACGTCGATTTGGGATGGGGCGGGGAGGAGGGGGGATTCTGGGGCTGGGCTCTCGGGGACATGGGGGAGGGGGGGTTATGGGGCGGGCCATTACAGCGCCACTATTGGGGGCCGCCATCAAAGGCTCTCCTGGGACGAGGTTGAGCACTTGTCGCTGGTGGAAGTGTGGTGAGGGCGTGGTGTAGGTGGGGAGAGCCAGGGGTGTGCCAGGATGGTGTCAAGGTTGGGTCGCTCTGAAGGCCGCAGCCTCAGGCACCAGCGCACCAAGTGTTGGCACTCCTCACCCACATTGCTACGGAAGGTGACACGCCCGGCCAGGATCTGGTGGTCATGCTCAAAGGGGATGTCACCGCATACGAGATCATACAGCAGCACCCCAAGTGACCACACCGTAGCTGGCACTCCTTCGTACTGGTTGTGGCGGATCCACTCTGGGGGCGAGTATACCCTCGTACCATCAAAATCTGTGTAGCTCTTCTCTGACAGCAGTGCACCGGACCCAAAGTCAATAAGCTTGAGTAGTGGACGTCCCTTGCTGTCCTGAGTCACCAGTAGGTTCTCATCCTTGATGTCCCGGTGGATTACACCTGCACTGTGGCACTCTCGTACGATGTCCACTACCTACAGGGGCAGAAAATAATTTATTTTCTAAATGTATCACACTATTTGGTTTTATTTCTTTAAGTTTTAACTCGCTTGTAATAGAGTAGGCAGATGTATGTCTGTTTAGTTTGCATTTCACTGGGTTTACACTAAATAAAGCTACAGTACTGACCTGTCTGAAGAGTATCCTGGCCTCAGGTTCTGGAATGACCTTGCGCTCTGTTATATAGTCAAAGAGGTCCTTGCAAGGCTCTGGACGCTCAAACACCAGAAGGAAGGAGTCGTCACGCTCGATCCAGTCCAGCAGCTTCACTACATTGCTTACATGAGTCACACGCAGCAGCAAGGCAACTTCCCTTGGCGCTCTACGACCTCCAACCTGCACAGGACAACAAGAGAACACAAGTGGTTAGTACTGAAGGAGGGAAGATAGAAAAGAAAGTATGTGTATGTGTGTGTGTGTGTGTGTGTGTGTGGTAGGATAAGCTGGGCGAGGCATAGGGTGGGTGAGGTTTGCCTGGCAACATACACTATAACTAGTTTAGCTTCCCGCTCTGTCTACAACCTTGGCGCCCTTTTTTTCTCTCTGGTCTATATTTATATCTAGCAGCTGTATAATTTTAAAAAGACTAGAACACCGCACATGAGCAAGATTTGCATTCTATTCTTTCCTTCCCGCCATTTGAATCTAATTAATTAATGGGATACACATAATCGCTTGGCGGCAATATAAGGAGTGGTACTGGTTACTAATGCCTCCAAACTACGTCGCCAAACAAACACATCTCTATTGCGTCTCAAATCATCTGGTCATTATTATTATTTTTATCTTCCTGACTCACTAGTACCCGCCATCTGTATCCATGCTAACATTCTATTTCTCTCTCTCTCTCTCTCTCTCTCAGGACTGCTAGCTACATACCAACACGTCCCCCTCCCCCCCTTCTAAGAGGTCACCGCCCAACTTCACATTCCTCACAAGGTCTTCTACCCTTCACACTCACTCCTCCACCACCACTCTACTCCACCCACCCTCACCCGTTTTGGTTACCCGTTCTATCCCTTTACAATCCTCCACCATCACTACTACATTCACCATCTCCTGTTTTGGTTAGCCTACTCGTTTTTGTCCTTATGTCCAGTCTTCTGTATAAAATAACGATATTCAATAACATTTTCTTAGGAGAAACTAGAGAGCTACTGATTTCACTATGATTAATGTACAGTACCGTCAAAAACAAAACTCGTGTCCTAAAAATTGGTGTGAAATATAATTATGGTACAGGTCTAACCAAACAGGGGCACCAACATTACTGTGGTGGAACTTTCATTAAGTTTGTATATCAAATCATCGGACAAAACAACGACACGACTTTTGTTTCTGATAGTACAATACAAGATTCCACACTCGTCTACTGACTTGTATGATATGCATTTAAATTTGTTTCCGTTTGTGTTCTTTTCTTTATTAGGAAGGCGAGGAGGACTAAAAGAAAATCCCCGCTTAGTATTCCATCCTGTGAAGCATAAAGTATGACGGAGTCCAAAAATCATGTCCAAATTTCGTACGAGATAATGATGTTGAACTTATAGAATTTATGTTGTTGTGATTGCGACGTTAACGTTCCCTTCTGTCTTAATGTAAGTCAATAAAAACTACGGTGAGAATAAACAATCACAACATTATTATCAAAGTTTCACTTGCATACCTAACTAGTAGCAGGAGAGACGGACTGAATTCAAGACCACGACTGTATCCAGTAAATAATATGTTTGTTTACGTAAAGGGGTAACAGACGACCTCAATGTTTGTAGGAATCAGTAGCCCTCTCTTATCTGTACCTCCAGTCCATTTGTCTTTGGAATATGTGAGAGAGAGAGAGAGAGAGAGAGAGAGAGAGAGAGAGAGAGAGAGAGAGTGTGTGTGTCTGTGTCTGTGTGTGTGGTATGTACCAAGGAGTGACGGGCACAGCCTGGTACACACACACACGGAAAGATGCTGCTAGGATATCAGATGTTTGAAGAGGAAGGAGTGCGTGCATGTGTGTATGAGAGAGAGAAAGAGAGAGAGAAATAAAGAAAAAAAAAAAAGAGAGAGAGAGAGAGAGAGAGAGAGAGAGAGAGAGAGAGAGAGAGAGAAAGCAGGTGGAGAAAAAAAGGGGTGAGAGTACCGTGTGAGAAGAAGGGGGGTAAGGGAGACATTCTTGGGCCCTTTACGGTTCAAGAATCTACAGGCCCTTCCCCCCTTCTCTCTCCCCCTCCCCCTCCCCCCCCCTCCATCCCGCGTTGACCAAAGGAATGTAAGATACAAGAGTAGATAGTGGGAAAGTTCTCTGGTTCGCCCTCCCCTTCCCTTCCCTCCCCCCTCACCATCTGTCTGTCTGTATGTATGTTTCCTCCAATACAACACCCCCACAAAACACCGTATGTCTCCACCCCCCCTCGCCGCCTCTCTCTCTCTCTCTCTCTCTCTCTCTCTCACCTGCTGCTTTCTTACACAACCTCAAACTCCTAGTCAGTCAGTCACCCCTTATATACTCTCCCCCCACTCCCTCACACACCCCCTTGCAACACCTGCTATCCCCCTCCACTCCCTCACACACACACAAACCTACCCCCGCCCCCTTGCAACACCTGCTATCCCCCCTCCACTCCCTCTCTCACACACACACACACAACCCTCTACCCCCATCTCATTGCAACACCTGCTTCTTTACGTAAACCCCTACTTCATGATTTTCCTCTCATCCACACCTGCCTATTCCTCCTTTCCTAACCTACCTTCAACTACCCTTTACCTCTTACCTTTCCATCTCTCTCTCTCCCTCTTCCCTTTACCTCCTGCCTTCATATCCCCCCACGTCCTCCCTTCGTGTTCCTCTCTCTCTCTCTCTCTCTCTCTCTCTCACACACACACACCTGCTCTTATTTTTCTAAGCTACCTTCAACTACCCTTTACCTCTTACCTTTCCATCTCTCTCTTTCGTTAGTGTTCCTCCTCTCTCTTCCCTTTACATCCTGCCTTCATATCCCTCACACAAACACACAGCTACCTTCAACCACCCTTTACCACATACCTTCCCCTCTCTCTTCCCTTTACCTCCCCCTCTCACACCTGCTTCTCTTCCCTTTACCTCCCCCCCCAACTTTAGTGTGCCTCCTAGCTCCCTCTAACAGCTGCTCCTCCTCCTTCCCTTACCTACCGACTTACCAACCATTCCCCCCCTCCCCCCGCCTCCTCACGCAGACTTACCCAACATCACATGCCAACAGTCACCCTTACTTCTTCCCAGAGAGAGACGCGTCATCAAGTTTATTTTTAATCAAGGAAAAGTTGTATGCTTACCCACGTCATTGCCCACCACAACACCTCTTTCTTTCTCTATCTCTCTCTCTCTCTCTCTCTGCGTCGTGGAGGGGAGGAGTGAACAGGACTGGACTAGGGAGGGGGGAGAGGGGAGGAGAGGACTGGACTAGGGAGGGGAGAGGAGCTAGGGAGTTGAGGACAGGACTGTGTGGGGTAGAGGATAAGGGAGGGGAGGGAAGGGAAGGACACTAGGATATAATAGGCTGCTTCTGGTGCGTCTTAAGATGGCTTGGGTTCACTTGGGTTCGCTGGGTGTGTCTGGGGGTACACTACAACATACATACATACATACATACAGTCTTGAACGGGTACAGCAACAGTCACAACCATAACTTCTCTCACCTTTAGACACGAAGTATATTTTTTACACAAGTTACAATCAAAACAGTCACAATCAAATTTCTTTTATGTTCTCTCACTACATGCCTACGTTACCTCTTTACGTCTTAAGACCAAAAGTATACCTAGCAGCACACATGCCTTTGAAAATGGAGCCAACTTTATCATGACAGTACAACTACCGTACTTCTTGGCAGACTCTTCAAAGTGTGGCGTAGTTTAGGAGCAGTTTCTCTTGTCACTTAATTGTTGGTCTAGGGTTCGATTCTCGTGTAGGGTTGACGTTCTCTCTCTCTCTCTCTCTCTCTCTCTCTCTCTCTCTCTCTCTCTCTCTCTCTCTCAACTCATGGGAAGCCAGCCAGCAAGTGGAAGGAATTCGTGGTTGAAAACCTCCCACGTGAAACGCTTTAATTCCCTCAGTGCAAGACGTGGGGAAAAAAAGCGACATTCCTTCGTTCAGCGACCGTGTAGTGAAGGAGGGAGGGGGGATTGAAGGAGGGAGGGGGGATTGAAGGAGAGCAGGGAGGTAGGGGGGAGAAGTGTGTGTGATACGCATGTACAGTGATGGTCAGAAGAAACAATAGTCTCATTCACGACAACAAATACTTTCAAAGTTCACCAACATATCAGAGGCGAAACTGTTCCTTTGAAAATAATATAAGCCTGGTCCAATTTATACTAACTATAAACAACCTAACAAAATAATTTATGTAAGACTAAAACTGGAGTGATGGAGTGACTATGTATTTAATTGGGTACAAAGATATTAAAATATTTGATGAACTGTCTCCCTCAATAGCTATTCTCCCTCCCCCCCCCTTATACCTCCCTCTCTCAACCCACGGTCAACACCCCCCTACCGCCCCCCCCCCTAGGTTGCTCTCTCCCTCCCTCCACATATACTCCACCTCCCTTACCTCGTGGCTCCTTCTCCCCACATTCCTCCCTCCCTTCCACGTCCTCACATTCCTTTCTCCCTCTCCACTTCCTCCCTACATTCCTTCCTTCCTCCCTCCCTCTCAATTCCCTCCCCCTGATAGGTACTCTCCTCCTCCACATTATTTTCTCCACTTCTACTTTCTCCTTTTATTCCTCTCTTTCTCTCTCTCCACTTCTTCCTCCATACATTCATGTCTCCCTCAACCTTTCCATATACCTTATTCCTACCTTCTTCCACACTTACTCCACCACTCCAATAGGTCCTCCACCACCCCACATTCCTCCCTCACTCTCCACTTCCTCCCCCCTCTTCACGTCGCGCCACAACAAGCTCAGAGGGTGGGAATGTGGGGGGGCAGAAGAGGGAGGTAGGGGGGGGGACTCACAGCTCGGTCGTTACCCCCATCTCCCCCCTTCCCTCCCTCTACTCCTCTATACCATCTCTTCTCTTCTAGTACGCTACCACACACTTACCAAAAATAACCTAACATATAGCATAAACACACACACACACACACAAAGTTAAAAAATCTCCAAGTCTGGGTGGGCTTAGCAACTCCACGCATCTTGGGAGAGAAATACATAGACCACGAGAAGGCAACATTGTCTGTCTGTCACTCCCCCACTTGAGCACTGCCTTCCCCCCCTAACCCATCCCTCCTGTCTCATCCTACCTCCACTTCCACACAATTACTACTACCACTACTACTACTACTCTTACTACTACTACTACTACTACAACCTTACCCACCACTCAAACTTGTTTAGACTGCGTACTGGGTTACATCACTATTCTACATTTATTTTTTGTTTTTGTTTACGTGGCGAAACTGTTCTGATTCTCTTGTAAATTATGACCTTAAATGCAAGTGTTGTTGTGTACATTCCATTGAGTGTGACTGAGTTGGGTGATATGCCAAGCTGTGTAAACTGTTGGTATAGTTTGTCTTAGCTTGCATTACATTTTACCCACAAAACAAAACATGATATCAAATGAATAAGCCAGTATACAAACATACATACATTCCAGGCAGGTTAAATAAAACGCTTTACAGTACTACAGCTGTACATACGTCTATTTATACTACCTCTCCAACTCTAATAAGACCACCACAACCCCACACTCACACCCACTCACTACCACCAACATAAACCCACATTCACCACTCCACACTCACTAACCATTCCCGTTCTGCACCACAAACACTACAACAATCCCCCATTCACCCCCACCATTCACGTTATGCACCACAAACACTACAACAATCCCCCATTCACCCTCTGCACCACAACCACCAACCCCCTCCCTCCTTTCACCACTCGCCCACCATTCACATTCTCCACCACCACCACTACCACTACTCTACCAAACTTCCCCCGTTACTACAAAGCTCCACACCACTCCTCTAACGTAACGTGTTCCTCACATGCTGCCACACACACAAAAATGTCCACAAGAGATACCGCGACTAGGCGTGTGAGAGTTTTTCCAGTTTTGACCAATTCTTTTTTTTTTTTTTGCGAGGGAAACAAGACCCGAAGTTTATACCTTTTTACTCTCTCCCTCCTCCCCACCCTCTCTCTCTCTCTCTCTCTCTCTCTCTCTCTCTCTCTCTCCAGGGAAAGCGAGATGTATATTTTCTTTACATTTTTTGGAGGGAAACATACAAGACGCGTGGTTTGTTTACATTTTTGCGCGGGAAAACGAATGTAATAATAGACTATTTTATCTCCCAGCGCGGGAAAACTATACTCGTCGTCTGCTTAAAGTTTTGACAACATGTATATTGGGGTAGGTATTATATTCTCTTTGTTACTTTTGGAAAGAAAATTCTCGTCTTTACAAAGTAAAATTTGTATAGCGTTTTAGGCCGGGAAACGTTGATCAAGAAATTTTAACTGTTTCTTTTGATATGTAGTATCATAAGTTTTAAACAAAGATGAGTGACAAAGATAAGAGTAATACATTCTGTGTGTGTGTGTATGTGTGTATCAAGTAAGGTAAATGGGAAGCAGGGAAGGAGGAAAGTATGAAAAGGGGGCGAGTCAATGTCGAAAGGAGGCAGGGAAGGAGAAAAGATTGAAAGGAGAGTAGTGATAATTGAGGAAAGGTAGAGGGTGACACAAAAGAAGGGGTAAATAGACTACACAAGAGTGAGTGAAAGTAAAAGGGGAAGGAATAAGTGAAGGAAGGGAGAGATGGGAGAGTGAAAGGAGATACGGCAGAGAGGGAAAGGAGATAAGGCATGAGAGTGAAAGAAGGCATGAGGGAATGGGAAAAAGGGGACTTCAAGGGAGTAAAGAAGGAAAGGAAGGGAGAATGTAATGATGGAAGACACGAGAGAATAGGAAAAGGGGAATGCAAGGTGTATGAAGTAGGAAGGAGAAAGAAAGGTAAGAAGGAAGGGAGAAAGGAAAGAAGGAAGGGAGAAAGGAAAGAAGGAAGGGAGAAAGGAAAGAAGGAAGGGAGAAAGGAAAAAAGGAAGAGAGAAAGGAAAGAAGGAAGGAAGAAAGGAAAGAAGGAAGGCATGAGAGAATAGGAAACGGGGAATGCAAGGTGTATGAAGAACGAAGGTGAAAAGGAGAGGAAGGAGAGCATGAGAGAATAAGAAAAGATGAATGAAGAAGGAAGTGAGTGAAGCAGGGAAGGAAAGGAAAGAAAGGAAAGGAAGGAGAGGAAGGAAAACATGAGAGAATAAGAAAAGATGACTGCAATAAGATGAATGAAGAAGGAAGTGAGTAAAGCAGGGAAGGAAAGGAAAGGAAGGAGGTGGCAGGCAGCAGAGTACTCACGCAAGCTCAAAAAATAGAACCAGCACTACTAACCGACTCACCACCACCAACCACTGTTTACACTGAGAGAGAGAGAGAGAGAGAGAGAGAGAGAGAGAGAGAGAGGTGGAGGAGGTGGTGGTGGTGGAAGGGAGTACCATACACATTTCCCCCTAGCAACCTGCCTGAGCCCCCAACCCATCCCTACCTACCCTACCCCCCTCCTCCCCTCCATTCTGCTCCCCCTTCCTCTTATCTACAACCCCGCTTCCTTTGCCTCTGCTATACCGTTTCCTCTACACAGATACCGGTGATAATAAAACAGTGGGACAGGCGAAGGCAAAGACCAAGATAAGAGATAACACAATTGGCGAGGCATTTCACCCTCTTCCTTATGAACACACACATACATACATACACATTATTTAGTTCCGAGAGAGAGAGAGAGAGAGAGAGAGAGAGAGAGAGAGAGAGAGAGAGAGAGAGAGAGAGAGAGAGAGAGAGAGTGTGGTCACGAACTAGTGTGTCTATGAAAACCTGAAATTTGTGTCACAGAGAGAAAGAGAGTAGAGAGTATAGAAGAGGAAGTAGGAGCAGGCAGGGGTTTTGTAGGTGAAGTAGTAGGGAGAGTGTGTGTGAGAGGGAGGGAGGGAGGGAAGAAAATCGATAGACTGGCGAAGAGGAGGAGGACGAGGTGGTGGTGGTGGAAGGCAGGTCAGGTCGTCTGGCTGCGTGAGATGGAGACGACAGACTTGGGGAGTGGGGAGGGGGAGTGGGGAGGGGGATTAAGATGAAAAGGGGCGACCGAAATGAGTGAGAGTTGAAGTAGGGGAAAGATAGAAAGAGAAAGGGGTAAGTGAGGGATTCCGAAAAAGGGGGAAGTTTGTGAGTGAGAGTTGATGTAGGGGGAGAGAGAGAAAGGGGTGAATGAGGGATTACGAAAAGGGATGAGGGGAGTGAGAGTTAACATATGGAAGGGAGAGAGAGAGAGAGAGAGAGAGAGAGAGAGAGAGAGAGAGAGAGAGAGGAGGGATTACGAAAAGGGATGAGGGGAGTGAGAGTTAACATATGGAAGGAAGAGAGAGAGAGAGAGAGAGAGAGAGAGAGAGAGAGAGAGAGAGAGAGAGAGAGAGAGAGAGAGAGAGAGAGAGAGAGAGAAGAGTAAATGAAGGTGTGGAGTGGAGAGAGATATTGATGTAAGAGATGTTATACAAATTAGGTGCAACATAAATAAATAAACAAATAACATCTAACCAAAACAATAACAAACAACAAACCTCTATTCACTTTCTTCACATTCATCCACTTTACCTTCCCTATTAATTAACCCTTCCTTTCCTTTCTATATATACCTTTGAGTAATAAATAAAAATGAGTGGGTTGAAATTAGGGGGGAAGATAAGGGAGGAAGGGTGGTGTGTAGCCTAGTGGGGGCAGGGGGAGGGGGAGTCTGATGTAAGGAGAGAAGGTAAAATTGGGGTTGGTAGAGAAAAGGGAGATTGGGATTGGTGGGGGATAAGAGTTAAAAAAGGAGAGAGAGAGAGAGCCAAGCCAGACAGTCAAGAATAGAGTGCTGAGTAGGTAGACTGTGAAGGCTGAAAACACACACACACACATACACTACTCCTGTTTGCCACGTGACATCCAAAGCCATAGGAAGAGTATTATAGTCTATCAAACAAGTCTGGGAATATTCCTTATAGTCTCATTCCTCTCAAGCAAAGTAAGAGTGGTAGTGGTAGTAGTAGTAGTAGTAGTAGTAGTAGTAGTAGTGTAGTACCAGAGAAGCCCCACCAACAAAAATAATAATAATAATAAATAAACAAACACACACACATAGACCAAACCTTAAATTTCTGACTACACTTACCATTTCCCAAGCTGTGATCTTGGCTCTGGCTACTTGTTTGATGGCCACTGGTAGACCGTCTCTCACCCTCCAGCCAGAATACACGGTGCCGAACCCACCCTTACCCAACACAGGACCCACTTTATAGGTCTCATCCATAGGGCGTCCATTGCCTGTAGGAGAAGCAGAAGGAGAGGGGGGTTAAGATTAAGAGTAATAAACATAAATATTGTCATTGATTTCTTAGTGTAGAACCTGTGTGTATATAAATGATAATAAATATACATATACACACACATTTGCTAAACATTCTCATTGACTGCTTAGTGTAGAACTTGTGTGTGTATATAACAAATATACACACACATTTGCTAAGGCCTCCATACAGTTTAATCGAATACAGTATGGAGGTTCTAACTTGTCTTCAATTTGAAATACATGAGAAAATACCAGCCAAGTCAATCATTTTGTGTGTGTGTATGTATGAATCTATGTATAAATGAGACCCAAGTTATAACACATAATATAACAAAAAACAACCGCCTTTATTTATAATCTACGTATAAATGAGATCCAAGTTACAAAACACATAGAACATAACAAAAACAACAACCTTTTTTATATTTATATCGTGACCCACATAAGACTAACTCAACTCAGCGGATACATTAGTAAAGTAAATCGTTTTGTCTCCCCGTTACAATAGTCGTCAATAACATGTTAGGCCTAGTGTGGGTGACTGACTAGGCTATACCACTTGAGGGACTACATTCCATTCCTCTCCAAGGTTTACCACATCAAGTTTACCACATGAATCCTATTATACAACTCTCCCTCCCTACTTATATATCTCTCTCGTACACCACCCTCCTTCTGTGTGTGTCTCTCGTACACCACCCTCCTTATGTGTGTGTGTGTGTCTCTCTCTCGTAGCCTACACCACCCTCCTTCTGTATGTGTGTGTCTGTCTCTCTTTCTCTCTCTTACACCACCATTCTTCTGTGTGTGTTGTATCTTAAATTGGCCTTGGCAACTAAATCCGTGTCGTGCGTGCGTGTGTGTCTGTGTTTAAATTTATGCGAAGGTCGACCACAACTATGCGTAAATTATAGGCCTGCTCAGAACCAGCTATATAGGCCTATACAGTAAGTTTAAAAACGTCACGGGTAATTAGGTTTTGACGAGGTGACTGATACTGTAGTGTGCCTAAGCCTACTATGGTGACGGACAGGTGAAAGAAAAGGAAGTTGTGGTGGCGTGTGGCGACTTGGCTTATATATAACTGCTGGAAAACAGACTCACTGGACCAGACACCATAATACATACAGTATATATAATTAGTAACCTCCTTTCGGCCACAGTTTAAACTCACTAACTAATAATTTAAGGGTCGTTTTAGGGTAATGCGTTAGGCCTACCGTATATAGCTAGTACTAGTATATACCATCTCTATTTTAGATACAAATCAACACTATTCGTCGACTAATGTGAAAGTTTGATTTAACCTCCCTAAAAATACATGATGGAGCGAGTACATTATCGATGCCTATTTTATAATAATAATAAAAAAAATAAAGTAGATTATTATACTGGAGGTGCATTTTTTGTGTCTGGATCTGTACATTACAATGCTGGGAAAACCCGGGAAAGGACGAGTGATGTGAGAATGGCGGAAATAAGGGGGTGGGGCCTTGCTGAGAGGGATGGAAGACGAGGAGGGAGGAAGGGTAAGGAAGGTAGGAACAGGAAGGGAGGAAAGGTAAGGGAAGGGGGGAGGGAAGAAAGGACAGGAAGGTTTGAAGCACAATATAAAGTACCGTAGCTCTTGATCACACGAATGGGTAGGTTATAGTTACACACAGTACAGGTTCGAACCATTTAAACTCCTGCATAAATTACCCAAACCGGATGTATTTACTGACCAGGGCTACCGCACTTGAGGGAAGGGAAGGGAAGGGTTGGGTAAGGTAAGGGTTTGAGTTATTTAAAAGGCTTCCCACACGAGGTAAGGTAAGGGAAGGCAAGGACTCTTAATCATTTATATGTTTACTGTACGGTGCTCACGATCTTCTTGTGGATAATTACAGGGGCAAGACAGTTTTCTAAAGACAGATTTACAGATGTTATTCTTATGGGAGTCACACATACATATTCAGCAAGTTTGGATAAGAAATGCGTAAAAGTATTAAGCCAATTTAGAATGTTTTCAACGACACAACAACAGCAACGTGCACACAAATATGATTGATAAAAACTACCCGGTATTATCAGCTGCGGGCAAGGTTACACAACCAGTCAATAACAAGGCTTCAAGAACGAGTGAACAACCAGTACCGTCCATAACAAAAGTAGAACACCAGCTTCTAACACTCTTATATTAGTGAAAGTTCAGTTAAGGGGTTTAATTTTTTTTTTCGGTTCATTGGAGTGCCTTGATTCCACCAAAGTATGCCAGGAAACAGGACCAGAAGAGCAAAAATAAGTGTTCTGTTGCTTGGAATAGTTTGGAGGATTCAGTTGCTCCAGATTTACCATACCAACACAAGACTTCCCCCTTAACATGTCAAGAAGAACGCCCCTCGGATAACAACACTATTTCGAGAACAGTTACAACCTAGCCTAGCCCATATTAGGGTTACATAAACAAAAGCTTGGACCAATAATGATCTCAATAACAGCAAAAATGGATCACAAATTTGAAATATACGTAGCATACTAGTTTAATCAAATAACCTACACACATATACAAACAGGGGATATGGAATCTTGCAACCATCTACAATATACTGTAAATATCAATTCCTTTTGATGTCGTCGTACTCAGGGAACGAAAAGTTAACTCATCAAAATAAGTGAGATAAACTAGACGACAAACTTAATCAGACTAAGAACATATACGGAATATAATTATGCCCTGCCCTGCAATGTATGTACAGTAATAAACTATCTGGCACGCAGTTTACCCCATGACGCATGAATGTAGGGCACGAGGTATACAATTTTATCACAACACACCGCAGTCTAACCAAATATAAACAAAACACCAGTGCTTGTACTGGCAAAGTGTGTATCTCTATAGGTTAGGTTAGGTTAGGTTAGGTTAGTAAGCACATATTATGATCAGGTCACCTTTTCTCAACCTTATCATAATAACACTGAATGGTGTAAAACTTTGGCTCCATAATACGGGTTCATAATACAAACTCCAATGGCTACCTGATATTTACATGATGCAGTACGGTACTTTTTATCGCAACTTTTATCACCAAATGCTTATCTGAAATGCGTAATCAACTTAACGACACATACACAGGGAGAAGCAAGCAAGGGTCACTGGGGTTAAGTTAGGTAAGGCTTTCCTATAGATCAATGGCCGTGTTGGACAATTATCGACCCAGAAGGATTAGGCATAGTGTGGATGTCACGATGGCGCAGTACCGATCCGATGACTCTGTTGTTTGTGTACGTAGGCTAGTCATCGTACCTGTACATACCACACCATCAATCAATGTTCTTGCCTATGACTATAATAAATCTTGAGTAGTCACACACCACAGAACGAAGTAAGATATTAATCCAAGACGCTAATTAATGAGGTGGTATCATGCAACCGACCTTCTGACCCACTTTAACTCCCCCCCCCTACACCTACCCCACTGCAGTACCACACGTGTAAATGCATCCAAAAATAAAGATGGTTAAAAAAAGCCTTATCTTGTGCTATTTACTGCGATCTACTCACACTAGGCTAACTGGAGCAACCCCGTATATCTCTAAGTTCATCGTCCCAGCTTTAAGTAAATAAAAAAAATACTACCGCAATGCAGAATCCCAAACTGTACTTCGTATCAACACTTATCATAATTACCTCTTCTGAATTACTATATTTTGTATACATAAATATTTTAGTACATTAAAGTATATGCACCGTCTGGTAAATTAAGTACATATATATATATATCACTCGTACAATACAGAACATAATAGTCGATGCGTGTGTGGATCACAGAAACGATTACTAAAATATTGTCCTGTTAAAATACGGATATGTATTCCTCATCCAGAATTTTGTCCTGTTAAAATACAGATACGTATACCTCATCCACATCTAATATCCAAGCAAGACAACAAAACAAAAAAAAAAACATCAAAATCACGGGATGCAGAATGTCAGATGACTATATTTGGTTGTGTAAGTAAGGAAGGATGTTTGGGTTATGTTGCGCAATTCGACCCCAGGGAAGTAAACCAAGTGAAACGTCATTGAAGACTGTCTCTGATGTACTGGCTTTATCTAGATCTATTAATAATATGTTAAAAATATATCCAAGAAGATGTGAAGATTTTACATCGAAAAAATAACGTTACGTATCAGCAGAGACCTTATAGATAACGGAAGCAGTGAGTGGTCCAAGGGCTACAGGAAGTGCGGAGGGAATTTACCGAGGACTTGTTTGTCACGATGAACATACAGTCATACACGGTGAGTGGGCATCGTTATCACAAAGTTAATGCATTACACACACTCACTGTTTAAAAATATAGACAATACCTCAGTAAGTAGGCCAAATGTGTGTCAATATTGGAGTCTGTTTCATGACGTTCCAGAAATGCATGCCTAAATTCATCACTCTTCGTATACACAAAATTACTCCATCACATAAGTTTATACGAACTAACAAAACATTCCATAACAGAGTTTAAAGAATGGTTAATGCTTATGTATCAAACTTTAACACTGGTTCATAACAGATAGATACTACGAACCCGAACGAGTTACGTACCACTCTATCTATGACCTAGTTACGAGGGAAAACTCTTAAACATACATACACTAAGCATACTGGCATTACCATACGGGCCTACAGAACAGTATATGAATTACAACTATGCACTATATCGGTCTTCATCCAAAATCAGGTCAATTAAAGATGAAATTCAAACAAAAATAAACTTTTTATAAAACTGGGCGCCATAACTGAAAAAATACATGGGTCTATGGGAATAAATGTTTATAGGAAAATGTAAAAATAAAATAATTCCTCCAGTGCACTGAGGTTAAAAGGTCAAAATGTAAGCACACAGTAAAATGTTGACCTCGGCTCACCTCTTGGATGTAGGGGTCCCGTTGGGGCGGTGTGGGGAGAGGCGAGGAGTTGTTGTTGTTATTATTGTTGTTATTATTATTGTTATTGTTGTTGTTAGAGGTGGTGGAGGTGGAGGTAGAAGAGGGGGAAGATTGTGGTGGTTGTTGTTGTTGTTGTTGGGGATGATGATGATGGTGAAGATGATGGAGGAGGTGGTGATGATTATTGTTGTTATTGTTGTTGGAGGAGGGTGGTGGTGGTGGG
This sequence comes from Petrolisthes manimaculis, assembly GCA_034508575.1. Taxonomy (NCBI): domain Eukaryota; kingdom Metazoa; phylum Arthropoda; class Malacostraca; order Decapoda; family Porcellanidae; genus Petrolisthes; species Petrolisthes manimaculis. The sequence goes on along the minus strand of JAWZYT010001491.1, from coordinate 120,529 downwards.
GGCGGTGGAGTGTTGGAGGAGATGCCACACTTGGAACACATTTTGCAGGAGGGTGTGGTAGCAGCCGTGGTGGAGCAGAAAACTGGTGGTGGTGAAACACTACCCGATTGTGGCGCCATCATGAGAGTGGGCAGCTTGGTCAGCACATCCACCATATTCCCTTACACACTCGATAGTAACTTGTTATTTGGGTTTTCCTTCGTGCACTTCTCCCCTCGGCAATTATTTTCAAGTGGCCCCAGATTTAGTGTTATATTCCCAGAGCCCCTAGTCACATAGGTCCTACCACCACAAGACCACGGGGATAACTGATGAATACATACGTCTACTTGGCTGCCTTGGCACTTATACAATGTATTCCTCCGCCACTACCAGACTCGACCCCATTAACCTCAGCCTACAGGTATTTATTTCACATTTCACCTTACAAAATCAAAGGCAAGGGATTTATCTAAGGATTTCTTGCTTTGGTATGAGGTTTAATCAAGATGTGGTCAGATTACAGGGTGCCAGACATGGCTCTAGTTTCTTCCCACGGCTGAGCGTAATATTTACGTCTGGGGCCCGTGTGTATCCCTGACGTCACTCACAAGAATTCAATACATTCAGGGACACACTGCCAACAATACTAAAACTGTCATAAAATATCAACTAATATACACTCATATTGAAATCTATTCACCTTATACAAGACATGATATTATATACTACTAAGTCACATACTAAACGTAGTCAGTAACAAACGAAAAATCAATGAAATTCTGCAAAACATTCTTGGCGGGCGATTCTGCAGGTTGGTAGCTCTGAAATTTTCCCTAGTCACTCCAGCCAATGAGTGCGCCAGGCTCACTCCTCGACCAATCAGAAGGCACATTTGATTTAAAGCGTCTGGCAACTCCTCTCGTCCTCTTCCCCAAGTTACTACGCTGGAGGGAGGGAAGGAGGGGAGGGTATGGGAGAGAAATAGGGGGAGGAGGAGGGAGAACGTGGCGCGCCAAACACAAGTTCCCGCCAAAAGTGCGTGAGTGTGTGTGTGCGGGCGGACGTTGACTCCTCCATCGCGCGGGCAAATCTCTCAAGGACTCTTCGGAAGGGACAGATGGCCAAAGAAGGGAGAGGGAGGGAGGGTTCCAGTGGATGGTTTCTTGAGAATAATGCCTAGTGGATTTAGCACGCTCTTCTCCCTCTTAGCTAACACTATAATCGCTAAATGGAAGTCCTTTTTACTTAATCTACCTAACATGAGTCAATAAATTATTAGTTAATGAGCACATAATCCCCTACCAACCGCATCCTGCCTGCCTGCCTGCCTACCCGTCTTTCCACCGCGCGTCAAAATGGGGAGCGAGGCAAGAGACAGGATGTTGTGAGGTCAACGGCACTGTGGCAACACTTGGCGGGCGAGTTACCAAGGTGTGAAATTGACTGTTTACGCGGGAACACACACTCAATAATTACTCAGAAATACACCACGGCCCGTAACTGGTAGCTTCCTTCCGCTCCCAAGATACAGTATAATAATAATAATATTACACTTATTTACTCATCAACCTTACAGTATTCTTATTTATGTTTACTATGACATAAGTCGGTACATAAGTAATACCTGCAATAATAAAGAATGGAATGCAGCACACTTCATATATATATATATATTATATACACACACACTTACTCATCAACCTCGCATTATTTTTATTTATGGTTACTATAACATAACCCGGAAGAGATCCAATAACTACAATAATTAAGAATGTAACGCTACACACTCCCTTTATATGTAATTATGGACAGAAACCTTGGGTAGTAGTTCTTTCCATTCAGTTTGAAATAGTACAGTCAAGGTCAAAGGTCCAACCAACATCGCCTTCCAATGAAACGGCCTCGTAAAATAATGCGGAACAATAGGAGTTAGTCTCTGAATTATTGGTTCATCAAATTGACTCAAATGGTTCACTTTCATTCACCGTTGTATATAGGTCGTTTGATGGCAACTGTATCGAATCCATACTAATGAACACTAATAGAAATTCAAGACACTTCAGTAAACACATTAGCCCATTTAAGTTACTGTAGTTTCTGATATGTGTACAGTTAACGGGAGATATACGTGGATAAATAAATAGAAATGTACACTTGCAATCCAAAATATGTATCCAGGCTTGCTTCAAACTGCCTTATCAAATATAATATTGGATTGCAAGTGAACAGTTCACGGGTTATATAAAATGAATGAATAAATAAATAATAAATCTGATTATATCTAATAAATATAGACAAGGTGTATGTACAGTCGGTGGCAAAAGTCCTGTCGCCTCACTTGCTTCACCGACGCACGCGATGTTCATAATAGACTCGAGATCATTAGGTGTAGAAAACGTGGGTATTTCTCGAGTCCATGAACACTGTCTGTCTAGGTGAAGCAGGTGAGGTGACAGGACTTCTGCCGTCGACTGTACAAGAGTATCTATCACCATGACGGATCACACTGGAACTGTTTCTAGTAAAAAAAAAAAAAAAAAAGTCTTGGTCTAGATGTGGGACAGATACAATAAACTGGTTCAGCATAATAGTGATGGTCGACGGGAAGACGAAATTTAATTGCACCTGGACCGGGCCATGAAATTTATATATTTACGTACAGTCGGCGGCAAGAGTCCTGTCGTCTCATTTGCTTCACCGAGGCACGCAATGTTCATAGACTCGAGATTATAAGGTGTAGAAAACGTGGGTATTTCTCGAGTCCATGAACACTGTCTGTCTCGGTGAAGCAGGTGAGGCGACAGGACTTCTGGTGCCGACTGTACAATACGAAGAAAGCCTGACCATACTTTTCCATTGAAGGGAAATAGTATAGTGTTGGTAAATCTGGAGCAACTGATTCTTCCAAATTCTTCCAAGCAACAGGACACCATTATATTTGTCCATATGGTCGTGTTTCCTGGCATACTTTAGGGGAATTAAGACTCTCCAATGTATAGCACCAAAAGGATACTATATACGACACAAACCGTTCCATTTCCTCTCTTTGTGTATGTCCCTCCTTACCTTTGTACTCGCTGTCCCTCATCTCTCTCTCTCTCTCTCCTTCGCCACAACAACAACAACAATAATAAATAATAATAATGAATACAGAAATCACAATCACACACACACACACGCTATCAGTATCTCTATAATATCCTAAACTACTATATAAAAACAAAAAACACACACAATAAATATTTAAGCAGCTAGAGGAGTAACCAGTATATACAAACAAACATACACACATACATTCATCCCTTGGTTACCCCCCCCCCACACACACACACACCATCCGTCTCTTCCCCCGACCTTCCTTCCTTCTCCTCACCCACCAGTACGAACCCTAATCACCCACCCACTCACCCAAGGTTATTTGCCACGAGGTAACCACATGGAGTAGGTAGATATAGAGAGACAGACAGACAGTGGTGATGGGGATTATTTGGCTAGACAATAACATGGAGTAGGTAGATATGGAGAGACAGACAGACAGACAGTGGTGATGGGGATTATTTGGCGAGACAATAACATGGAGTAGGTAGATATGGAGAGACAGACAGACAGTGGTGATGAGGAATGGTGTTTTATTATTAGGCGAGACAATAACATGGAGTAGGTAGATATGGAGAGGCAGAGAGACAGACAGACAGTGGTGATGGGGATTATTTGGCGAGACAATAACATGGAGTAGGTAGATATGGAGAGGCAGACAGACAGACAGACAGTGGTGATGGTGAATGGTGTTTTGATTATTTGGCGAGACAATAACATGGAGTAGGTAGATATGGAGAGACAGACAGACAGACAGTGGTGATGGGGATTATTTGGAAAGACAATAACATGGAGTAGGTAGATATGGAGAGGCAGAGTTGGTATTTACAGGGATGGTAATTTAATCCTCCTTTTGCGAGACAATAACATGGAGAGACAGAGTTGGTTGGTTCGTAATTGTTTCGATGTTCATTTGGCGACACAATAACAAGCCAGGTGCTAGTTTTTCTGACGTGTTATATATATATAGGTAATTAGGTTATATCTATAGGTTATATGGTACGACACACACACACACACACACACAGAGGCACAATAATGGTTTCATGGTACTTACTGAGTCACTGGTTAACTTATAAGGGTGATAACACACACACACACATACACACACAAACAGACATACTAATATTCCTTCCTTCCTTGGTACTCATTAAACACACACACACACACACACACAATATATAATGTTTACATGGTACTGTACTCACTGGTTAACGTATACAAACACACACACCATGTTTTCTTGGTACTCATTAATAAAACACACACACACACAACAATATTTCCTTCCTTCCTTGGTAACAATATTTCCTTAAACACACACACAAAAACAGAGGCAATTATATTCCTTCCTTCATTGGTACTCATTTAACACACACACAAACACAGGCACAATAATATTTCGTTCCTTCCTTCCTTGGTACTCATTTAACACACCCACAAACACCCACAACAATATTTCCTTAATTAAAAACCCACACAAACACAGACACAATACTATTTCGTTCTTTCCTTTCTTGGTACTCATTTAACACACACACAAACACAGGCACAACAATATTTCCTTCCTTCCTTGGTACTCATTTAACACACAAACACACCCCCACAACAATATTTCCATAATTAAAAACCCACACAAACACAGACAATACTATTTCGTTCTTTCCTTCCTTGGTACTCATTTAACACACACAAACACACCCCCACAACAATATTTCCTTAAACACACACACACACACAATACTATTTGGTTCTTTCCTTCCTTGGTACTCATTAACCACACAAACACCCCCCCACAACAATATTTCCTTAATTAAAAACACACACAAACACAGACACAATACTATTTCGTTCTTTCCTTCCTTGTTCTACTACTTACTGATGAAGGTATAAAGACGAAGAGGCCTACACCAGACCCACCCGACTCCCTCCAAGGCCTCCATCACGAGTGTCCTTCTCTATGACTCTATCTGTCTGTGTGTGTGTGTGTGTGACTGTGTGTGTGTGTGTGTGTCTGACCTTCTTGTCCCTCCCCCTCCTTCTCCCCCCATCCCTCTCCTTCTCCTCCCTCTCCTTCTCCCTCCTTCTCCTCCTCACTCTCCTGTTGGCTGGCTTCGTGAACCTTGACCTGCCCTCCACAACAACAACAACAATAACAACAAATACCCCCCCTCCTATCCCCCCCACCCACTATATACCTACGCCACTAAACACCTCACTGTCTTACTCCCCCTTCCTTCCCCAACCCCCCCCCACTCCCTCCACCACTTAGACCCCCCTTCCTTCCCCCTCCCCCCTTCCTTCCCCCTCCCCCCCCCCCCACTAAACCCCCACTTTGTCCCCCCCCTCCTTCGCCTCTCCCTCTCCCCTCCATCTATACCCCTAAACACCTCACTTACTCCCCCCTCCTCTTTCCCCTCTCCCTCTCCCCCCCTCCCCCTCCCTCTCCTT
>JAWZYT010001491.1:97500-110000 GCA_034508575.1 Petrolisthes manimaculis | reverse complement strand
TAAACAAGGGACACACACACACACACACACACATATAATAATAAACAAGGGGGCAGACAGACTGACTATAGGGCCTAATCACTTAAAATCCAGCTGCCCAGTCCCTCAGCCAATCCCAGGCCACTAATATTACTTCCCGCCACCACCACCTGCCTCCTCAGCCAATCACATCACAGCGCGCCAACCTCCTGCCAGCTTTCCCGGGAACCAATCAGAGGAAGCGTGGCTGGCGGTCTGTCCTGTACTGATCTGAACGAGGCAATGAACTTGAGAGAGAGAGAGAGAGAGAATGTGTGTGTTTGGGAGGGAGGGGATGTATGCTTGAGAGAGAGAGAGAGAGAGAGAGAGAGAGAGAGAATGTGTGTTTGGGAGTGAGGGGATGTGTGTGTGTATGAGTGAGGGGAAGTATGTTTGAGAGAGAGAGAGAGAGAGAGAGAGAGAGAGAGAGAGAGAGAGAGTGAGAGAGAGAATGTGTGTATTTGGGAGGGAGGGAGAAGTATGTTTGAGAGAGAGAGAGAATGTGTGTTTGAGAGAGAGGGGATGTATATTTGTGTGTGAGAAAAAGGAGTATATTGTGAAGTGATGTGTGTGTGTGTGTGTGTGCGTGTGTGTGTGTGTTATAGTTGTGAGTGTTTCATGTGTGTTTTGATTTTTTTTGAAGTCTGGACATTTCCCACGGAGTACAAACCAAGTTGCTGGTTCCAATAATCAACAGGAAGATAAACAAACAAACAGACACAAGCGGAGAAAGGAAGACAGAGAAAAAGAGAAGGAAACAGGGAAAGGACGGATAATAAAGGGAGAGAAAAAAGGAAGAGAATAGAAGTAAAAACAAAATACACACAGACACACACACACACACACACATATATACACCTCCACCGAATGAGAAATAAAAAATAAAAATACCTCTTCCCGATATAAAAAAAAAAAAAAAAAAAAGTAAAAGACTAATTAATTAAAAAATGGAGTTAAGGGAAATTTCTCTTATTGGTAAATAATTTGAAGACTACTGATTCCTTCTTACGTAGGCCTAGACCTGAAAACAGAATTCCTCATAAATAGACTACACTCACAATTCAAAATATGTATCCAACAGGCTTGCTTCGAATTAATAGCTTGATTGAGTATTAAATTAAGGGAGTGCGGGAGTAGGGGGACAGGCATGGGAGGGCTTAGGGGGGTGCGAGAGTAGGGGGACAGGCTTGGGGGGGGTCTTAGGGGGGTGCGGGAGTAGGGGAACAGGCTTAGGGGGGTGCGGGAGTAGGGGGAGAGGTTAGGAGGGTGCGGAAATAAGTTACAGGCTTTTTACCCAACCCTAAGCCTGTCCCCATATTCCCGCACCCCACCAGTTTCCCACCCAAGCCTGTCACCTACTCCCGCACCCCCTTAAAGTAATAAACAAAATAATGTCCCATAGTGACAAAAAAATAATCTCCCCTACAGTGATAAATAAAATAATTTATGTGATAAATTAAATAAAAGCGTCTCCCATAAAAGTAATAAACAAAATAATCTCCCCTTAGTGTAATGAAATAGTGATAAACAAAATAATCTCCTTTAATTAAAGTGATAAAATAGTGATAAACAAAATAATCTCCCTTAATGTAATAAACTGGTGATAAACAAAATAATCTTAATGTAATAAACTGGTGATAAACAAAATAATCTCCTTAATGTAATAAACTGGTGATAAACAAAATAATCTCCTTTAAAGTGATAAACTGGTGATAAACAAAATAATCTTTTCTTATTTAGTGTGATAAAATGGTTTTGTGGCTCATAATTTGTAGAGAGAGAGAGAGAGAGAGAGAGAGAGAGAGAGAGAGAGAGAGAGACTGACTGGGGTGGATGTGGGTTGACTTTGGGAGGCCCGCCAAAACACAGATCAAACCAAGGTCAGGGGGGGGGGGGGGGAGGAAGACTCAAACCGTCACTTTATTATAGAGGAGTTGTTGCTTCTGCTTCTTCTGCTTCTGCTTGCCTTCTCATCCTACTTCCTTTTCATCCTTCTTCTCTTGTTTTTTTCTCTATATATTTTTGTTTTTTTGTTCTCTCTCTTCTTGTTTTCCTCCTTCTCTTGTTTATTATTTTTCTTGCCTCCTCATCCTACTTCCTTTTCCTCCTTCTTTTCTTGCTATTTTGTTCTCTCTCTTCTTTTTTTTCTCCTTCTCTTGTTTATTCTTTTTTTCTCTCTTCTTGTCTTTCTCCTTATCCTACTATTATGTTCCTCTCTTCCTCTTCCTCCTTTTTATCTTGTTTGTTTTCCTCTCTCTCTTCTCTTGTTCATTCTTTTGTTTTTATATTTTATTTTTTTGTCTTCCTCCTTGTTCTATTGTTTTTATATTTTCTCTTCTTGTCTTTCTTTTCCTAATTCTCCCTTCCCTTTCTCCTCATTTTCTCTTGTTTATTCTTTATTGTTTTATATTTTCTCTTTCCCTTTCTCATCATTTTCTCTTTTTCTCGTTCATTACTTGTTTTTATCATTTATCTCTTTCCCTTTCTCCTCTTTTTATCTTTTGCTTCTTTATTTTCTCCTTACTTCTCTTTCCACTCCATTTTTCTACTCTCTTTTATATTTTCTTTCCTTCCACCACCCCTTACTCGCATTCTCTTCCTTCTTTCTTCTACATTCTTTCTCTCCTCTCTTCTTCCCCACTCCTATTTTCTACCACGTGTTTCCTCTTCCTCATTCGTTCTTCCTTCCCTCTATATAATATCATTTCTCTCTCTCCCCCCTTTTCTCCATCCTACCCTCTACCCTTTTTTCCTGCCCCTATATTCTTTCTACCTTCCTTCTCTTCTTTCATACCCTTTGTTCCTCCCCTCACCCCCCCTTCCCTTCTCCATTTACTTCTCTTGTGTATTCATTCATTCATTCATTCATTCATTGCTTCATTCTTTCTGTAAATATCATTATATCTCTTCTACTCATCTCCTTTTATTGCCCGTTCTCCTCTTCCTCAAACCCCATTCATAATTATTCTCCCATTCCTTTTTTCTTCCTCCCTCTCCCCTTCTTCATTTCCTTCATATTCTTCCTTTCCTCTCCTTTTGTTCCTCGCCTCTTCCTCCAATCCTTCATATTCACCTATTCCTCTCCTCTCCATCCCCTCCTTTCTTTCCTTCCTCTCCCCTTCCTCCAATCCTTCATATTATCCCCTTCCTCCAATCCTCCTTTCTCTCCTCATCCTCCAATCCTTCATATTATCCCCTTCCTCCAATCCTTCATACTCTCATCTTCCTCCAATCCTTCATAATCTCCCCTCATCCTCCAATCCTTCATACTCTCCCCTTCCTCCAATCCTCCTTTCTCTCCTCATCCTCCCCTCCCCTCCCATCCTCTCCTCGTTTCGTCTTTCAATAGTGATTAAACAACAAGGGGTTTTATAGGCATAAGGAAATAGTTCATAAACCATCACCCCCTAATTTACACCCAACCAATGGGATAGGTAATTAGGTATGGTCTGGATTTTATTACATATTATGAGGAGACAAGGTCCTTTCAAACTATAACACAAACTTCATTTTTATTCTGCATTCAGACTACTGCAAACTTCAATTTTTTTCTGCGGTGAAACTACTGAACTACAAATTTATTTATTTCTGTGTTCAATCTATCCAAACTTATTTTATATCTGCTTTCAAACTATCAAAACTTCTTTTTTTCTGCTTTCTAACTTCTCATATTTATCTGCTTTCAAACTATATAAACTTCTTTTATATCTGCTTTCAAACTATCCAAACTTCTTTTTTTTTGCTTTCAAACTATCCAAACTTCTTTTATATCTGCTTTCAAACTATCCAAACTTCTTTTTTTTGCTTTCAAACTATCCAAACTTCTTTTATATCTGCTTTCAAACTAGGTACTATATACAAACATTTTATTTCTGGAAGGGATATGATGGTGGATCCCAATTTATTCCCCCTCTCTCTCTCTCTCTCTCTCTCTCTCTCTCTCTCTCTCTCTCTCTCTCTCTCTCTCTCTCTCTCTGTGTAGCAACAACAACAACGCATTGACCGCATACCATCCTTCAGCAAAACGTTAGGAACTGGTTAACGTTTTCACCAGAGGATTTTCCCGCGCGAGAAGGTAGTGGTGGTGGCGTGAAGGGAAGTCAGTGTGTGTGTGTGTGTGTGTGTCAGGGGACGTTCACCCCAAGCTACCACCAACCAACCAACCAACGCTCCCCTCACCACACACACACACACATATACACACACACGTTGATCTTTTGCGTTGTTGTTTTTGTTGTTTTGTAGGGGGACGAACGGACAGGACTATATAGGGAAGGAAGGAAGGCGTAGATACATACAGACAGTTGAGTTGGAATGGAGGAGGAGGAGGAGGGAAGAGGACGCTGTTATAGTTATAGTTATCACAAAAAGTTCTCCTACTTTATTATTTATTTATTTATTTATTGATCTTCGAATTTATAAGAAACATTAGGGATTTTTATGGGGAGATCTGCATTTCATTTCGCGTAATAGGAACACGTTGGTTCGGAAACGGAACATAAAAGATGAAACACATAATAAAAAGATAAATGAGGTGTTTTTTTTATAGGCGTATACTATTCAGACACATACACCCAATAATATGAATAAATATGGTGTGTTTAGATAGGCCTATAATATTCACACACACCCAATATGAATAAATAAAGTGTGTTTAGATAGGCCTATAATATTCACACACACATACACCCAATACTTAGGATAAATAAGGTGTGTTTTAGATAGGTCTATAATATTCAAACACACATCCTTGGGAAACTGCACCAATTCTTGTCTAAGTATAACATGATATTAGATATGTAATTAATTAGCGTACTGTATATCAATTTTGTAGTGTTAATATGTAGTAAAATAACTTTGTAGGTTAACAACGTTTTGCATAATTTGTTTTGTAATGCATTAAATACATTTTTCTATAAAGCCAAAATACTGAATGAAAGAACAGGTATGTTTTTGCGATGTAAAATACAATAACATAAAAGCTAGTTTTGTAATATTTTGGTATAATTTATTTTGGATTTCATTACCTGTACATACATTTACCTAAAAAAAACAAGAAATTGAATGAAAGAACTGGCCGGACTTTATTACACACATTTACCTAAAAATATTGAAATTGAAAGAAGGAATATTTTCGCCCGGTGAAATAAAATAAACAAATAATGGAGTGGAGGATGAGGAAAGACTACAAATGAAGATGGACTATAGACAAGGAAGGATGAGAGGGAAGACAGGATGCCTGGAAGCTGGTGGTGGTGGTGAAGAAGGAAGGGAGGAGGTGTAGGAGGGGGAAGTCAGGATATGGGGTAAAAGGGGGTGGGATGGGGTGGGGGGGGGAAAGGGAAGAGGAAGTGGGTATGAAGCCTGGTGGTAACATGGAGCTAGAAATGGGTGGTAACTATACTCCCCTTCCCCCACCAACCCACCCACACACACACACTTTTTTTTCACATGGGGGTAATACACTTTTGGTACATTGAAGCAAGGATAAGAGACACATTGAAGCACCTTGATTCTTCCAAAGTATATACTAGTAAACATGTTCAGATTTACAATATACTGGTGTTCTGTTGCTAGGAAGGGTTTGAAGGAAAAAATATAAGTTTATCATATATAATAAAAGTAAGAGAGGTAATCCTAGATACAATAGGAAGGGAGGAGTGTGTGTGTTTAAGATGGGGAAAGGATAACAAAGATATTTATTTATATTGGAGTTGTGTGGATAGAACGGAAGAATGAGGTGAGATTTGGTAATATTGGTTTAGGTTAAGGGGGTGTGGGAATAGGGGGCAGGCTTTTGGGGGACTGAGGGGGGTGCGGGAATAGGAGGACAGGCTTGGGGTGGGTATAAAGCCTGTCCCCCTATTCCCGCACCCCCTAACCCCCCTAAGCCTGTCCCCCTACTCCTGCACCCCCCAAAACCCTCCCAAACCTGTCCCCCTATTCCCACACCCCCTTAAGGATATCACACACACACACACACACACACACAAGAGAGGGGAGGGAAGTTGAGGACACACACACTCCGCGTAGGTAACTCAGGGAAGAGAGGAAAGGGATCGGTTCAGGGAAGGAGAGAAGTGGTGTGATGACGCAGAAGCAACCGACAAGCAGTATTCAAACCAGGAAAATTCAAACGCATTATTATTACTCCGTCGCTCAACACTCCCTTTCCCTCCTCTTTCCTCCATTTTCATCCTTTCTTCCTCCTTCTCTCCCCTCCCCCCCTTTTCACTTCTTTCTTCACTCCCCCCCCCTTTTCCACTTCTTTCTTCCCTTCCTTTTCACCTCTTTCTTCCTCCTTCTCTCTCTTCCCTTTTCCTCCTTCTCCTCCTTTTACTGTTGTTAGTGTTGTGTATGTCATTGTTAGAAGAAATGATGCTATAAAGATTTCAGTTCAGGCCTAGATTGCTATCCATCTACTGTTATGTGGAGAAATGTTTACAAGTTACGATGTGGAGAGAGAGAGAGAGAGAGAGAGAGAGAGAGAGAGAGAGAGAGAGAGAGAGAGAGAGAGAGAGAGTGTGTGTGTGTGTGTGTGTGTGTGTGTGTGTGTGTGTGTGTTATGTGGAGAAATCTGTACGAGAGAAACATCATAGGCCTGAAAAAAAAAAACTTGCAATAGGAGTGTAAAGGAACTATAATTTAACATCTTTCACCGCACGGACCTCTGATCACGAGCTCCATGGTTGTACCCAAGAATTTCCTCTCCCTGTTCGTCCCCTCCCTCTTCCTCGTGTACCCAATCCCATGCCCTCCTCCCCCATCATCACCAACACCAACACTCCCATTCTGCGTCTTTTTAATCCCTCCTCTTCCCCGTAAACACTGATTAACATTCAGCTATCGTATCGGTCATCGTCGATCGCCTTAACCACAAAACCTATTCACGACGAGTTTTCTTCCACACGGCAATTGTATAGGTCTTTAAAAACACGTAACATGGGCTATTGTGTCGTCATCGTCGAATACCACAGAGCCTGCGCATGACCTTCCCGGCATATGGGTTTGAAGGCCATTGCACTTGTCCTTTATACTCATTCACTTGGCGGGAACTTTGCGCGCGCACCGAGTTACACAAGACCTGACCATTGCTGCGTAGAGGTTTGTAGACACCCCGCGTTGGCAACACTGCTCTCCTCTTGCGCGTTAAATACCTCGTGTTTTTATTATTGATTCTGATAAAAATAAAGATTCCCTTCTATCTACTAAGACTTTAAATACACGTTTCGTATACATTAAAAATATGAGTATACAACTGCACATAAAACATAGTAACCCAGTAGGCTATGTAGGCTTTTTAAGTAATGATTACGTGTGTGTGTGTGTGTGTGTGTGTGTGTAGCAGTAACAGATTTGATTACTTAAGCCTTTGTCAAGTGTCAGAACATTAAAAAAAATCACCTTTCAAAGAGTAACAATCGTGTAGATAAAAAACGGATTATTTAATATTTCATTAAAACTCATAAATTAACTCATGTAAACATAATTATGTACCCGTGGAACATTCGGATGTTGACTCACGTCTGTCTGCACCGGATATTATAAACTTCATAATAATAATATATAATAAATAATAATAATAAACTTCATAATAATAAATAATAAATAATAATAAACTTCATAATAATTCAAACTTCAATAATAAAAACTGACGCACAAAATACGACAGACGCAACAAAATTTCTACTCAACCTTCAATGTGTTATGAGAATAAATGATGGCGGGGAGATGCCAACGAAGCTTTTGTGTCTGACTGTATGTACCGTAAATAGACAAATCATGCCACATCACCTCTCCTGGTAGATGACATTACAGGGTACAACCGCCGTGCTGGGGGTACTTACTGCACGTGTGGTAGGAAGACACTTATTAGGATACGTACCACAATTCGGAAATACCAAATAAATACACACACACACGCACACGCACACAGAAAAACAATACACTTAAGTTACGTACCACACCTCGGAAATACAAAAAAAAAAATACACACACGCACACAGAAAAACAATACACTTAAGTTACCTACCACACCTCGGAAATACCAAAAAAAACACACACACACGCACACAGAAAACAAAAATACACTCAAGTTACGTACGACAACTCGGAAATACCAAAAAAAAAACATACACACACGCACACGTACACAGAAAACAAAAATACACTCAAGGTACGTACGCCAACTCAAAAATACAAAAAAAAAATATATACACACACACACACGCACACACAGAAAAAAACGAAAAAAATATAAAAAAAGAGATAAGTAAGTGGTGACTGACTGACTGCCTGGCAACTGGTATAACGCGCGAACGGCCGTGAACTTGGACTTGTGTGGTAGAGTTGCCAGATTGTGTTATTCTTACCCAGATTCCTTACATAATTCACCGACGGACTGACTGGTTGCCCACGCGACTGACTAACTATAATATGTAAGGGAGGGACAAGTACTGATACCAGCCCCAACCAGTCAGTCAGCCATGTGGTGGGGTGGGTACTGTTGTTGTTGTTGTAAGAAGGGATGGAGATAATAGATAAAGAGTTGAGTGGATCGAGGAGGGGAAGATAAGGCGGGAAGAGGAAGATAAAAATAGCAGCAGGTGGGAAGGGAGGGAGTGGAGACAACGTGGGAAGGAGGGGAATGGGAGAAAAAGGAAGTAAATTAAAGAAGGAAAAGAAGGAACGAGAGAGAGAGAGAGAGAGAGAGAGAGAGAGAGAGAGAGAGAGATGGGCAAGGCGAGGCAGGAAGAGGGTGAATTTAATACAGAACTTTTATCTTGGTCGCGTGATGAAATTCTCTAATCAGCTACAACACTGATATAACTACAATATTCACCGTGTACAATTTTGAATATATTTACAGGGTACATGGGCTAATGTTTATGATATTTGCATAGATTGGGGAGGACAAATGGAGAGGGTGGAATGATGGGTTTGTAAAAGAGAAATAAAGGAGAAATGGAGTGAGGAAAAAAGGAAGGGGAGGGGAGGAAGACGTATAGGTATATTAGAAAAAGGGACATGAGGAGGAAGCAGAAAATAAAGGAGGATGGAAGGGAACAAGGAAGCATTAGGGGAGGTAAGAGAGGAAGAAAGAAGAAATGTGTCATGTTTCATTACAAGAATAATATTGCAATGAGGGAGGGAGAAAAAGAATGGAGGAGGTAGAGGAAAGGAAAAGATGGAAGAAGGTTGCATAAGGGGATGTAAAAAAGGAAGAAAAATAAAGGAGGAAGAGTAAAAGGATAGGAATAGACTAATAGCTAGAGGGAAGGAAGGGAAGAAGGATGCATAAGGGGATGTAAAAGATGAAGAAAATAAAGGAATAGGTGGAAGGAAGGGAAGAAGGATGCATAAGTGGGTGTAAAAGAGGAAGAAAAAGAAAGGAGGAAGAGGAAGAGGAAAGGAATAGACTAATAGAGGAAAGGAAGGGAAGAAGGATGCATAAGGGGATGTACAAGAGGAAGAAGGAAGGAATGACTCATGTTTCAATAATTCCTAGCAGTATTATTGCAATGAGGGAGGGAGTGTCAGTTAACTGGGGTTACACAAAGACAGGGAAGCGTGCTCTATCCCCCTCCCCCCCGCCTTCCTCCTCCTCCTCTTCTCCCCATCTCTCAACCCTCCTTTTTTTTCTTCCTTCCTTTCCACCCTCACCCGTTTTCATTTCCTCCCTACCTACCTCCCTCTCGACCATTTCCACCCTACCTACCTCCCTCAACCATTTCCTCCACACCTACCTCACCAGCTTCTATTTCCTTCCTTTCCCTCCCACCCCTTCCGTTGAGAGAGAGAGAGAGAGAGAGAGAGAATGGGGAGTGGGGTAAGTGAATGGGGGTGGGTGGGTGAATGCACTGATAGTATACCCTCAAGGTCATCCCCTCCCCCTTCTCTCGTAACCCCACATCCTGCCTGCTCCCTCTACCACCATTTCAACACTCCTTATTTCACACTTATATAAGCGTATAAAAGAGCTTTTATGGTCCATTCTTTCCATTTTTATTGGGCTATTTAAACTGTAAACCCTATTAGTCTTAGGGATGATCATAAACCTATGAATAAAATATAATAGTTGGCAACTTTTCTACGCTCTTGCTTTGGCGCCAGAATTCGAGGGATATCATTGGCCGAAACATTTCCCGCCAAGTGTTTTGATTGGCCAGCATTTGGCGGGCTTTATGCAGGAAGGCAGGGAGGGGTATGGTTAGGGGAGAGGTAGGAGGAGTAGGACTAGAGTAGTACTCAAACTACTCATGATAGTACTAGTTACTGGTAATAGTCTATCTGGTATGTAGGCAAGTAGAGGAGTGAGAGGAGGTGGGGGGGGGGGGGGGGATAGGAGGATTAGGGTAGGGCAGGAGAGGAGGGGAAGTAGAGGAGAAGGGGAGGTTTAGGATAGAGTAGGGTAGGGACGGAGAGGAGGTAAGGGAGTTGAAGGTTAAGGACATTGCCTTTTTCCCAGCCTGGACGCACTAATACAAAGAAACGAGTGTGGGACTGTGTGGCTCGCTTTGTGTACAATATACCAGGGAGGCATGTGGGTTGCTTTGTGTGTGTGTGTGTGTGTATGAGGGAGGCGTGTGAGGTTGCTTTGTGTGTGTGTACCAGGGAGGCATGTGGGTTGCTTTGTGTGTGTGTGTGTGTGTATGAGGGAGACATGTGAGTTGCTTTGTGTGTGAGTGTGTGTGTGTATGAGGGAGGCATTGGGTTGCTTTGTGTGTGTGTGTGTATGAGGGAAGCATGTGAGGTTGCTGTGTGTGTGTGTACCATGTTGTTTTTATAAAAATTACTGTACATATGAGTCGACGTGCGTTTAAAATATATTAATCTAGTGAGAGAGAGAGAGAGAGAGAGAGAGAGAGAGAGAGAGAGAGAGAGAGAGAGAGAGAGAGATTTACCAACACATACCAACCAATGAAAATGAATCTCGTGTTTCTATTATTTGTAGATGAATGATAACCCGAGTACAATCAGTCATACCAAACATGCATATTTACCAATACTCCCATCTTTACTCTCCTGTCAACAACCTTATAATAATACCCAAACCTTTGTGTTGATTTAGATACATTTTATTTTATTTATTTATTTTTACTTCTTTTCCCTTCTCTTTTCCTCCCCCACTCCCATCTTTTTTCCCCTTCTCTTTACCTTCCAAAATCCCTTCCTCGATCCTTCGCAATAGTTTTCTTCTTCCCTACTTCTTCATTTATTCATTTCTCGATATATTCCCATCATCTAATCCATCATTCTATCTCCTCTCCTATCCTCTTTCTCTTCCACGGACTCCCCCCCCACCCCCACCCCCACCCCGCTCCTCAATCAATCTTTCTCTTCTCCCCTAATAATAATTCCTCTCCTCTTTTCACCCTTTCCTCAATATTTTCCATTCTCCTTACCTCCTCAACCATTTCCTCTCTTTCCCTTTCATCTCCATCTCTCATCACCCCCTTCCCCTCAGTCTCTCCCTTCCTTCCTTCCTACTTCCCTTCTTCCTTCCCCCCCCTCCCCCTCCCCCCAGCCATGAAGGAAACTGGGGGTGGGGGTAAGGGGTGGGGAGACGGTTTTCAATTAGGGATGCTGAGCTTTAAAAACGAGAATAGAAATCTGACGTAGGCCTATGGAATTGTGGCAGTGGTAGTAGTAGTTGTGGTGATGGTAGTGGTAGTGGTAGTTGTGGCAGTGATGTGGTGGTGGTGATAGTTGTAGTGATAGTGACAGTGGTAATAGTAGTAGTGGTGGTAGTGGAGGTGGTAGTAGTTGTAGTGATGTCAGTGGTTGTATTATTATTATTATTAGTAGTAGTAGTAGTAGTAGTATTACCGTATTTTTTATTATTATTATTACACAAAATAACACCCAGAAGTGTGAAGCCACATATGTTTACATAAAACTTTTTAATTAAATGCAATTTTTTTTTCTGATAAATGTCCGATGTGTATGACAAACAAACACGAGTGAAAACATAATCTTCTTGCAAACACCAACAGATAAACAAAAACAAATGAGGTAGTCTGTACATTGGAGTAGTTTGGAGGAATCAGTAGCTCCAGATATATTTACCATCATTTATTTTCCTTTAATTAATGAACTCGTCAGCCAACCAATCAACCAGATGTGACCACGTGATATCACCTGTGGATACTTGTAATTATAGTGTAATTACCAGAAGTGTGTAGTTCATAATGTTGGCAATACTGTATCTCTACGCACCACTGAATCTTGTTTATGTTGGCAATACTGTATCTCTACGCACCACTAAATCTTATGTTTATGTTGGCAATACTGTATCTCTACGCACCACTGAATCTTATGTTTATGTTGGCAATACTGTACTGTAACTGTATGCACCATCTTGTGTTTATTATGTTGGCAACACTGTAACTGTATGCACCAGAATCTTGTGATTATTATGTTGGCAATACTGTAACTGTAGTTGGCAGAAGTTTGCGTTTATTATTATGTTGGTAATACTG
>JAWZYT010001491.1:90000-95000 GCA_034508575.1 Petrolisthes manimaculis | reverse complement strand
TCCAGCCCTCCCTCTTTCCCTTTTTCCCTCCCTCTTTCCCTACCTTCCTCCCATTTCCCTCCCCCTTTCCCTTTTCCCTACCTTCCTCCCTTTTTCCCTCCCTCCTCCCAATCCCTCTCTCTTTTCCCTACCTTCCTCCCTTTCCCCCCCCTCTTTCCCTCCCTCCTCCCAATCCCTTTTTCCCTATCTTCCTCCCTTTTTCCCTCAATCTTTTCCTATACCTTCCTCCCTCTTCCCACTCTCTCCTCCTTTCCCTTTCTTTCCTCCCTCCTCCCACTCCCTCTTTCTCTCCCTACCTTCTTCCCATTCTCTATTTTCCAATACCTTCCTCCCTCCCTCTTTCCCTCCCATTTCCCTACCTACTTCACTTTTTCATTACCTTTATTTCCCTCCTTTCCTCTTCCCTTCCTCCTCTTTCCCTAAATCCATTCTTTCTCTCCCTACCTACCTCCTTTCGTCCCTCCCCCCCTCTCTCCCTTTCTCTACATTCAGTCCCCCCCCCTCTCTCTCTCAATTTGCCTCCCCTCCTCCATCAAATCCTTCCTCTTTATCTCTCCCTCACACATTCTTTCTCTCTCTCTCTCTCTCTCTCTCTCTCTCTCTCTCTCTCAAATTTAAAGGGACGGAAAGTAAGATAATGGCATCACACAATTACCAAAAACAGCTCTAATTTTGTATCTGGCAACACTGCTGTCATGTTTTGATTAATCAGCTGTTTTGGGGTAACACGTGTCCCTAATCCACCCACCCCCCACCATCACCCCCACCCCCATCTCTCTCCATCATCATCATCATCACCATCTCTCTCTCTCTCTCTCTCTCTCTCTCTCTCTCTCTCTCTCTCTCTCTCTCTCTCTCAGATTTTTCCTTTTTGTATATTCTCCCCTTTCTCTTTCTTTTCCTTTTTCAATATCTCCCTCTTTCTCTCTGTCTCTCTCATTTCTTCATCTTTCCTTCTAGTCAGTCCTCTCCTTTCCATACCCCCCCATCTCTCTCTCTCTCTCTCTCTCTCTCTCTCTCTCTCTCTCTCTCTCTCTCTCTCTCCATTTCATCCAAACTCTACCACCACGAAACACACAACACATTCCCTACGATACAAACAGGGTACCACCAGTTTCAGTTTCAGTTTGAGTTTGAGTTTCGGGTTTGAATTTGAGTTTCAGTTTGAGTTTCAGGTTTGAGTTTGAGAATCAGTTTGAGTTTGAGTTTGAGTTTGAGTTTGAGTTTGAGTTTGAGTTTGAGTTTTCAGTTTGAGTTTGAGTTTCAGGTTTCAGTTCGAGTTTCAGGTTTGAGTTTGAGTTTCGTGGCAGCATTTGGAGGACTCATTTGGAGGACTAATTTGGAGGACTAATTTGGAGGACTCATTATCAGTTCTCAAACACACATACATTCTCCCTCCCCTCCCCTGTATGGACCCTGTGAGTGAGTGATCATGTATGAGAATAGGAGGCTTCTGATTCCTCCTCACTTTACCACGAAACAATGAATTAAGCTTCTTTCATATAGGTGTGATGTGTGTGTGTGTGTGTGTGTGTGTGTGTGTGTGAGAGAGAGAATTTTTGTTATTATATCTATATTTCTGATGTTTTTGCCTATCTGCCTGTGTGTGTGTGTGTGTGTGTGTGTGTGTCTCTCTGTCACAGTTCACATCTCTCAGTAAGTGCATTCCTTACTTCCTCCCTCCTTCCTTCTCTCTCTCTCTCTCTCCTCTCTCTCTCTCTGATGGTGTTAATAGTGGTAGTGATATTGGTGGTGGTGGTGGTGGTGGTAGTAGTGATGGTAGCCTAATAGTGGTGAGTGGCAGTGATATTGATGGTGGAAGTAGTAGTAGTAGTAGAAGTAGTAATAGTAGTTGTTGTTGTTATTGTAGTAGTAGTAGTAGTAGTTGTAGTAGTGATGGTAATGGTAGTGGTAGTAGCAGTAGTAGTAGTAGTAGTAGTTGTTGTTATTGTAATAGTAGTAGTAGTAGTGATGGTAATCGTAGTAGTAGTAGTAGTATGGTAGTAGTAGTAGTTGTTGTTGTTGTAGTAGTTGTTGTTATTGTAGTAGTAGTAGTAGTAGTGATGGTAATGGTGGTAGTAGTAGTAGTTGTTGTTGTTATTGTAGCTGTAGTAGTGATGGTAATGACAGTGGTAGTGGTAGTGTTGAGAGTGGTAGTAGTAGTAGTAGTAGTAGAAGTGGTAGTGGAGGAAGGAAGTGGGCTGTGGTGAAGAGGGGTCATAGGAGGTAAGGTAAGGTCTCCCCCCCCCCTTCTCTCTCTCTCTCTCTCTCTCTCTCTCTCTCTCTCTCTCTCTCTCTCTGATGGAGCGGATACGAACAATTACTGTGAAAATAAAATAACCCCTTCACTAAGAGAGAGAGAGAGAGAGAGAGAGAGAGAGAGAGAGAGAGAGAGAGAGAGAGAAAGTGGTCATCGTCCTCTCATTTCCTCCACCAGGTGCGAAGGAAGTGAGAGAGGGAGGGGGGGAGGGGGAGAGAGAGGGAGGGAGGGGGAGAGGGAAGGAAGGTGGGAGTGGAGACAGATAGTAAAGAAAGTCATTATAAAAAAAATGTAAGGGAGAGAAAAAGGAAATGAAGATGAAAATGAGAGGGAAGGAAGAAGTAAGGGAGAACACACACACACACACACATACACGTACACACACAACAGACACACACATATACACGTACACACACAACAGACACACACATATACACGTACACACACAACAGACACACACATATACACAACAGACACACATGCATACATAATAACAGACATAAAAAGCTGAGTAACAAACACACACATACACAACAGACACACACACATACATACATACATACATACATAATGACAGACATAAAAAGCTGAGTAACACACACACACACACACACACACACACACACACACATGGATGGACAGGAAATGTTCGTACTCACACTCACTCACGCTAGGCAAGAAAAAAAAAGTAATGGGAGCTTCCTGTTTGTGAATGAACCTTAAGAGAGAGAGAGAGAGAGAGAGAGAGAGAGAGAGAGAGAGAGAGAGAGAGAGAGAGAGAGAGTGTGTGTGTGTGTGTGTGTGTGTGTGCAGAGCGTACAATATGTATTTTTTTCTTGAGAGAGAGAGAGAGAGAGAGAGAGAGGGGGGGGGGGGGTAAGTGAGTTCTAAAAATACACGTATATTACAGTGCCTTCACCTTCTTGCTCTTCTTCTGAATGACAAGGAGTGATGGATAGATGGATGTGATGGATGGATGGAGGGTATAATTATGTGCAAGAAACTCACTCCATTCTCATAACATAAAAATTAGTAGCTGCATATAACAGTCACGAACCAATGATAAGTATCCAGGTCTGTCAGGTTCGTAAAGCCTAATTAATGGAATAGTAAAGGAGCTCCAGTAAGAACTACGTATTAAATTGGATAAGCGTTGTAACTGGTTCGCTGTTATGTCAGATGATTCCAAACTTTAACAAACATGTGGATATTTATTATGGATTATGTCTGTACAGTACTCCATTATGTGAGGAGGAGGAGGAGGAGGAGGAGGAGGAGGAGGAGGAGGAGGAGGAGGAGGAGGAGGAGGAGGAGGAGGAGGAGGAGGAGGAGGAGGAGGAGGAGGAGGAGGAGGAGGAGGAGGAGGAGGAGAAGTAGCTTTTATTGACGTCCCAAAAAGTCAACCAGATTATAATGCCGAGTGAAGTTATATTATCGTGCCTATAACCTTTAGTTCCCAATAGTTTGAATCGTCTAGTGATTTATAATTGAGTTGGATACGTTGGATGAATGTTACGGTACGCAGGGTACACACACCTGTTGTATTATTATGGTCGTGTGCAACAACATATCACGAGAATTGTGGGGGTCGTAGTATTGGTAAAGGTCACGTAACCAATTCCTTCAAACTATTCCAAGCAAAAGGCCACCATTAGTTAACTTGGTTCTTTTGTTCCTTGGCAAACTTTGGAGGAATAAAAAAGAATTAATGTACAGTACTACCAAATTTGTATTTTTCCTTTATGGGGTTAATTCACTTTGGTTACATTGGAGTGCCATTATTCCTCCAAAGTATACCAGGAAACAAGAGCAAATGAACAAAAATAATGGTGTTCTGTTGCTTGGTATAGTTTGGAGGAATCGGTTACTTCAGATTTACCAACATTGCACTTCCACATTAAGTGTTGTTGTATATTAATGAAACTCGTGTTCGTTACTCAAGTCCAGAGTAACTTAATGTTATCTAAGTACCTCAAACATTTCCTCACAGAAAATATAAAAAGCATAATTATACAGTGTCGTATTCGCTGCCTCAGTCACGGCTATATGGAATCGAAAGCTAAGCCACACGGTAATTATTGAGAAAAAGGACCACTCGTATAATAATAATAATAATAATAATAATAATAATAATAATAATAATAATAATAATAATAATAATAATAGGTCTATAACAATAATAATATTAATGATAATAGACCTACAATAATAATAATAATAAATACAGTACCATTTATATCACAGGAAGAGCATTTAGAAATATATCAACAATACAGCCAATCCTTCATACACTAATGAATGAATACGTGTATGTGGCTACCTACCATTTCATTTTCTTTTCTTACACTCCGTTTCTCATTGAAAATCACTAAATATTTCGGTAATTCTTTCAATAAATCCCAATAAATATTTTCCCAGGCTTCTGTTAGTTGAGTTTGTATTAATTACCATACAAAACAATTGATGTATTGAATTAATGTATATGTGTTATATAATTATGTCAGTGTTCTACCGAGGGCCCACTGCATTAATAAAATAGTTAACAGTTACGATAAAAACGATAAATAAAGGAATAATTTCACTCACTTCGGTACACCAACCAACCAACCACCAGCTGACCTTCAATCCAAATGTAAACAATGATTTCCTTGGGTGCATTCAACAACGCTTTGAAAATTGAAGATGGCAGGAAATTAACCAAACTTCTCAGAAAAGGTTATGAAAAAATAAGATAAATATT
>JAWZYT010001491.1:7500-77500 GCA_034508575.1 Petrolisthes manimaculis | reverse complement strand
TCCCTCTCTCTCTCTCCACCTACTCTCTCTTTTAATATTCCTCCCTCTCTCCACATCCGTCCCCTCCTTCCCTCTCTCTCTCTCTCCACCTACTCTACCTTCTAATATTCCCCCTCTCTCTCCACATCCGTCCCCTCCTTCCCTCTCTCTCTCCATCTCCGTCCTCTCTCTTTCCACCTTCCATCCCTCTCTCTCTTTCTCTCTCTCTCTCCCTGGCTGGCTATGCTTTCCGGGGTACAACTTAAAGGAGAGTTTGTTCTCACTGCATGGCAACCACCCGTCTCTCTCTCTCTCTCTCTCTCTCGTATATACAGACTCTCTTACTCTCACACACTCACTCTCTCTTATACACACACACACTCTCTTACTCTCACTCACACACAGACTCTTTCTCTCATACACACACACTCTCTTACTCTCACTTCCTCACACACACACTCTTTTACTCTCACTTTCTCACACACACACCTATGTACCGTAAGATTTGAAACGTGTACAAATCAAAATACGAAGTTGGAATATTAAAACTTAATTAGGGGGGAGTATCTTATCAGTGAATTGGAAGGCTATACACACACAGATAATTCCTCCTAACTATGCCAGGAAAACAGACCACCTTATTGGTAGTATAATTATGGAGGATTTGCAGTTTCGTGGCATAGTTTGGAGGAATCAAATAACACCTTTCAACACACCAATGCACGTGATGTAGGAGAGAGAGAGAGAGAGAGAGAGAGAGAGAGAGAGAGAGAGAGAGAGAGAGAGAGAGAGAGAGAGAGGACAGCACGTGATTTTTGGAGTTTAGCGAGTCCTTCAAACATTGCCACGAAACAAACACCACCTGTATATATATTATTTAAGTAGCTTGTTTAGTGTCGTAGTCAGGAGGAATCAGGAGGCACCATCATTTTAATTAAGTATTGGATAACAACTAACAATTAACTAGGGATGCAAGTAATGTAATAAAGTTTAATTGGTGAGGATATAGGGTTTTATTACATACATTTTTTACACTTGGCACCTACTGTACACTTCACACATTTTTATTTCACCCCTTCCCTCTGTTTTCCTTTTCACACACTTCCATTTCACTCCACTTTCTCTTTTCATACACTTCCATTTCACCCCTCTTCTATTTTCCTTTTCACACACTTTCATTTCACCCCTTCCCTCTTTTCATACACTTTCATTTCACCTCTCTCCTCTTTCCCTCTTCATTCTCATACACTTCCATTATCACCCCTTTTCTTTTCCTCTTTACATCCTTCCATTCTCCCTACCCTCTCCTCTTTTTCACATCCTTTCATTCTATCCCACCCCTCTTCTCTTTACATCCTTCCATTTTCCTCTTTTCTTTTTCATATCCTTCCATTCTATCCCACCCCTCTTTTCACCCTTCCATTCCATCTCACCCCTCTTTCGTTTGATTTTGAGGGGTGTTGTGGTGGTGGCGTGATGTTAATGGGTGACTCAAAGGCAACTCATTCCTCAAAACTGTGCTTAGAAACAGACTACCTTTGTTTGTGGTCCAGCAATATGAGTTGTAGTTATGGAGGTTAGGGGTCCTTCTCTATAGTGGGTGAACTGTATGGAGGGCTACTGTTTTCCTCCAAAGACAGTCAGGAAACAGATGGAAGAGGAAGAAAGATGGCACTAAGCCTGAAAGACCCTAGTGCAAAAAAAAAAAAAAAAAAAAAAAAAAAAAAAAAAAAAAGAGAGAGAGAGAGAGATATAGGACAGAAAACACAAAGGAAATATAAGGAAAGTAAGGACAGTTTGAGAAGTGAATCAGTATATTTAAATTCTATTAAGGGGAGAACCTCTTTTGGGTAAATAGGAGGATTATAGATTTCTCCAAACCATGTAACAGTTCTCGTGAACTGAAAGGATCCGTTTCCTTGCATATCTTTGGAGGAATCAGTAGCCCACCAATTTTCCAAGAGGTTCCTTTCCCCCTTAAACCATCACATCATTCACAGGTTAAAAACAGTTCCCATTCAATTGTAAACAAAGGAGGACATCTTATAGAAAACACCCAAAGATACAGAAAATCCAGGAGAATATACTTTGGGTATGCTGGAGTCTTGCGAATCCTCCAATATATACGAGGAAACAGGTAAAAAAAAACTTGTGTCCATTTTATATAAGTATGTCAAGTTTCAGTACCCCACTACCAGGGGACACTAAGCTGTTATTCATCAATGGTAATGGTCTGAAAGTCATGTCCAGTGTTGTAACATAAAAGTAACAACAAAATATATAATAACAAAGCAAGTCAATGCAATGCCTATTTTCCCGGTAAACTATTCTCAGACAGGGTTCACCAAGACCGTGAAACTTCCCAACACACCTACTGTACAACCTTTTCCTTATTACATTTTTTATTCTTGTGTTTACTTATTCATCAATCATTTTCTTTTTAATCCTCTGTTTAGTCATCCATCAATTATATTTGGTAATTACATTTGCTACCTTCCTCAAACCTATGTTCATCTTTCCTGCTTTCAACTATACTAGTATACACTGTCCATTCTTCCATCTATCCGCTCAACAATCACCATTACTATTCTCAGACAACAAACAGCCCACCCTTCCTTCTATCTTATGTATCCATCTGCTCATCAATCCCCATTCCTTTTCTTATATTACAAACAGTCCATTTTTCTGTTAATCTTATACTGGCCCTGGTCCTGGTGAAGTCCCTAAATTAACCGTCCTCTCCGTCCATCCCTCTGTCCACTATCTACATCATCCCTAGGTACTGTAACTGTCCTTTCTGGTGCATTCCTAACTAACCGTCCTTTCCATTCATCCCTCTGTCCACTGGCTACATCATCCCGCCGGAGGATTTGGACAGGAGTTGTGCGAAGCGGTTGGTGATGAAGAGGGACGAGTCGATGAAACGCTCCACACAGTTACTGATGCAGGTCTCTGTGCGGGAGTCAAGTCTGCTACCAGGCGTCCCCACACAGGTCTCCCAGCACAGGTCATTCATCTTGTGAATCTGAAGGGGAGGAGAGAGAGAGAGAGAGAGTAGAGGTCAGTCTGAGTGAAGGGAGTGAATTAGTTGTGCAGTTTATTCATCTGGACAAAGAGTTAATGACCCTGTAATTGTCTCTGAGAATTGGTGGCTCCAGATTCCTCCAAACTCTGCCATGAAACAAGCTCCTTCAGTATACAGTACAGTATAGGTGGTGCTTTACCACACTGTTGGATGGACTCACTAAATTCCAATTTCTGACTCCATCACTGGGTCCATAAGGAGTTAATACATACTGGTACTGTATTTGGTACAATGGAACGCCTTGATTCCCCAAACTATGCCAGGAAACAGCACCAGATTAACAAAACTAATATTGATCTGTGGCTTGGAATAGTGTAAAAGAATGATTTGCTCCAGATTTACCACCAACATTGTATTTGCCCTCATATTAATAATAGGCCTACTGTACAACACTATCCTTTGACTGAACCACTTTATACCACTACTATACTTACCACACACTGAATCTCGGCCTTGTATCCACCAATTCAGTAATGCATTGAAGACCACGAAATGTTTTCCCAGGCTTCTGTTATTCATTACTCGTGTTGGTAAATTGGAAGGCTATTGAATCCTCCTAACTATACACATACCAGAAAACAGACACCCTTAATAGTACTAATAAGGGATCTGTTTTATGGCACAGTTTGGAGGAATCAGAGACCTTCCAATTCACCAATAAAAGAATTTCCCCTTAAAAAGATAGTACTAAATATTAATCATGTTATATTGAGGGCTGTTGTTCATACCATAGACTGCATCTGTGCCTTCTGCTGCTCCATAACGAGAAAGGATTGGAGTTCCTGGTCTTTCCCGCTGCTTCCCCCGCCATCCAGTCCTGGGGAGGCAATGGTCGTGTTATTGGTGGTCTGCTCCAATTAATAAAAGCTCACACTACACAGCAAAATTTTTTCCATTTTTAAAGTACAGTACTGTAGTACACTAGACCCTCGATTTAACGGACCCCCATATAACGGACACTTTTTGTTACCAGATGATCGTTACACATCGGACAGAAAGTCAGTTACTTGAAAATTTTGTCCGTACTAGGTGGCAGTGAGGCGTTCCCACCCAATAACCCAATATATAAGTGCCCTGTCCAGAACATGGTCAGGCGGGCACAGACTCACGGCGTCAGTGATGGCGAGTTATTCAGTCAGCCAGCTGATATTTATTTTTTTAAATATTTAATTCCATTTTATCACCTAGATCACATTAATTTTCAGGTAACGGACAAGGTTAAGCCCCTTTTTGTCTGTTAAATTGAGGGTAGAGTGTATATGAACTACCAAAGTAATTACAAAGAGGGTTTATAAGTTCCAAATATATACATGAAAAACTACAGAGCAGAAAATTATATATAATGCATGAATTTCACGAGGATACGAAAGATGAAGAGCGAGAGAAAGATAAAGAGGAGGAGGAATAGGATGAAGAAAAAAGAGGAGCGAAGGTGGAAAAATAAAAAAATAAAATGCATAATTGTAGACATCAACAGATAATCAGGTATAAAAATTTACAAGTAATTTATACCGGAGGTGGAAGAGAAGGAGGGTCCGCTGTCAAAACTGGAGAAGGCCGAGGAGGACGTATCAGAGAAGCTACTGGAGTCAAACTCAGACCCAGATGAGGAAGAGGAAGACGAGGAGGAGGAACTGTCCGAATCACCCCACAGCCAACCCATCTTGTCTCTCTGTTGGTGGTCAAAGTTAGGTTAGGTTAGGTTAGAATATGTTATGTTATGTTATGGTATATAAGGTTAGGTTAGGCTAGAATATGTTATGTTATGGTATATAAGGTTACGTTAGGTTAGAATAAGTTATGTTATGTTATATAAGGTTACATTAGGCTAGAATAAGATATGTTATGTTACATAAGGTTACGTTAGGTTAGAATAAGTTATGTTATATAAGGTTAGGTTAGATGAAGTTATGTTCTGTTATATAAGGTAAGGTTAAGTTTGGTTTGGTTAGATTAGATCAAGTTATGTTATGTAAGGTAAGGTTAAGTTTTGTTTGCTTAAATTAGATCAAGTTATGTTATGTAAGGTAAGGTTAAGTTTAGTTTAATTAGGATAAGTTAGTTAGGTTAGGTTAATTTGGGATAAGTTAAGTTTGATTAGGTTGGTTAGGTTAGGTCAGGTCAGGTTTGGTTTAGTTAGGATGGGTTAGGTTTGGAGATGGGGGGGGGGGGATTAAAACCAAAGTATATGTCATTATCGTGACAAAAAAATCCTACTTATCAGAACATTCAAATTACACCATAAAATACAATATTATAATACACCAGGGAGTATAACGCATTTGATACTGAAATATAACAAGAAAATAACCAAATAGAAGGAGATAAACACATACCAGTTTAATACAGAAATATAACAAAAATCCTCGTCGTTACAGCTGTATTTAATAACTGATAATTTTTAATATGTATCGATATTTATCTATTACTGGATTTTTGCTTTATCAGTCACACATTTATGACTATATTGTGGTTAATTATAGTTCTTCTTCTTCAAATAAAATAAGGCTTCTTATATATTATGTAGTACAGCCGGCTCAAGGTTTGTTATTGTTGTGGTTCAGGTTCAGGTTGTTGTTGTTGGTGCTTGTTGGAAGTTATGCCTTTTCATCGGCACTTCCTCATGTGTTCATTATTATAAGTTCTTGTGGTCTGGGTCTTGTTTTAATTTGGTAAATGTTGAATGAATTACTGTTATTGTCTACGGTTTTTCTACCTTCATAACCCATTAATTTATACTAGTCTAAGACTATTTTCTTCTATGGCATTTCCAAGATAGAGCATATTCAAATGGGGCATATTGAAATTAGCCTGACCTTACCTAACCTAACCTGGACCGCATCAGACTACCGGGACCTAACCTGGGCAATAATCGTGATAAAGTACAATAAATGACTTGGGCAAAATACGAGACCCAGCCAGATCTGGCAACACTGCTGCAAAATGGTAATTTTTTCAATAAATACCCTATTTTCTTTTATGGTATTCCTCCACAAATGCCCCATTTCCAAAATATTTATATTCAAATGGGGCATTTTGAAATTAACCTGACCTTACCTGACTTAACCTAGACCACAGCAGACTACTGGGAAGTGAAATGGTCGAGATACTAAGGGAAATTCTTGTATCTGTTGTCAGCCTATTTTATTCTTTCCTCTGGGTTATTAAGGCTTACACAATGAGAAGTTGTTTTTTATTTTAACACAAAGCCACCTTGTTGATACTCTCTGTCTCCTTCTGTTATACACTGTCCAAATAATTACACATTGTCCTCATCATAATCACATCTTGTCCACATGACCACACACTGTCCACAGCTCCCCATACTACCACATGAGTTGCTAGATACGATCCACCACCAGCTGTGATATACCGTAACAACCCTTGAGGAGGCGGGCAAAGGCTGGAGGTGCAGGATGCCTGGGGTCTGGGGGGTAATGCGGCCCCTGGTCCCCCACGTAAACAGAGGGGAGGCGCAGGACCCAGTAGGCTGAGGGGGAGAGCTTAATGGGGGGCAAGACAGCAGGCTGGGGCAGATAGCGAGGGCAGGGGTCTGGGCCAGGCTGTACTTGAGGGTTGAGAGTGACATTGACAGGGGCCTTGGGGGTCACCACATGGATCCTCATCAGCTGACCGTTGATGCTCGCTCCACCACGGCTGCAGAGACACATTGGATAGGCAAGTTTAAGCTGTGGTGGCTCAATACAAAGGTTTTAATTATGGTGCCTTTATTATCATATGAGCCACAGAAATAACTGCAGGTCAATCATGGCTATACAATACAGCAATGTGATCGATATTCAAACACAACAAATCATTATGCATGTACAGTATTTGTGAGAAAGTATGATGCACATATTTATGTGAAAGTTTAAACTTACCCCCATTATAACCATGTCCATAAAAGCAAAGGCCTCAAATAACACCAGCCTGCATGAACAAAGGGAACACCTAACTTAACCAAACTTTACCTGCAGGGACAAGGGTAGTAGAGGGGCATGTCTTGATTGGCAACCCTGGATGCATTATCTTTGACCAGGCCAGAGGGTGAGGCCTTGAGGGGACGGTCTGGCCCAGCCATCATGAAGCGGTGGCCACGCACACACTCATATTCTACTCCCAGAAAGATCTTGACACTAAACTCGGCTCCATCTGAAATTACTGGTTCATTAGTTATTAAATATTTTAATTACTGTATCATTATTATCATATATGAGGCATAGATAGTTCAATGTGTACAGTTCTCCTTGCATGATAACATTTACCGTGGCATTATTAAACAAAGAAAAGGCTTTTCATGGCTTAATTCATATTACAAAATAATATAAATTGAGTGACGAAGAACCTTTACGTTGTTTAACAATATCATGCTTAAAATTTACATCGATAACAATGCAGTACCCAGACACCAATTCCACTAACCTCCTCCCCTGTTCTTTTTGTTTTTTAGCATGAGAGCTTTTTTGCCAAGTGTGTCAGCAATGGCAGGCCACTTCTCCCGGTCCTGCACCTTGACGGTCACATCCCAGGGCAGCAGGAAGTTTGTTCCAGCAAGAAACCCTGGCTGCTCACATATCCCTGCATGGATAAAATGGAAGTTGATGGTTTCCTTTGTGATAGTGCAATGCTGGATTGATCTGTATTTAGTGGTGTGGAATTATCTGTAATATGGTGTGGTGTTTTTACTCTAACTGTACAGTACCATACCGTAATTGAGTGAAACTTGTAAAGTAGAGGATTCTTTTTCTATTTTGTCTAATGTTACAGGAAGACCTGATGAGTTTTATATTGAATTCAAGGATACCAATGTGAGGAAGGCTTTTTTCAATAGTAAAGTGTCATTCTAAATCATGCAAAAGGAGGAACAATGACTCTTTGAGTGTGTGTGAATATCTTTGAATCAACACTGTGAATAAGCAGAGGAGAAATTTACATGAAACTCTAGCGAATGTTGGAAGACGAGGTGACAGAAGAGTTAGGCTACACTCACCAGCATTATGAGAGTAGAGGGAGGATGGGCCAAGGCACACAAGGGACCAGGATGACCACTGGGGCAGCAAGCCGGGGGGAGATGCAGTGTGTAGCATCCCAGGGAGGTACTCGGTGGTGGATGCTTGACGTATCACACCGCGCTCTGTTGTACCACAAGCTATATAATATAGCATAGTTATAGGTTTGTTTCAATGCTACATACACGGTATACACACCATGCTTCCACAGGTACACATACTGCTGCCAAGTTCTGAACTTATTTTGTATATGGAAAAATTAATGGAGTACAAGATTTATCATAAAAGCACCTACTTTCATCATGCTTTGTCCTCAAACCAATTTTTAATTTTTGCTCTATTCTGAACCATGAATGTCCTCTAATCTCAAGATAACAACACAACAACAATGTTTTTCTAATAGTTATCAGGCTGGAAGCTGGAGATATAATACTGAGTCTGAAATAGGAAGCAAAAACAGGACAGAAGGGAGATACAGCAGAAATTCTTGGGACTAAAGGGGCAACCAAACTTTTTAAGTACGGTACAGTGTAATAAATGTACCTCTGCTTGTGGTCTTAGTGTCCTCAGCAGTGAGGGTAATGACCAACTGGGACCCAGTGCTGGCAGTAGTGTCGCCTGGTGTCATACGTTGTGGAGGTGTCATGTTGCGCTGGGGTGGTGCTGCAGAGCTGATGACACTACCACCACTGAGAGCTGTGAGGCCCCCTGGGGTGTTGTTGTGGTGAGGAGTACCAGGATCACTCTCACCATCAACTTCTTCACCATCAAGCTCAACCTGTGCAGCTGTAATGTAAACAAACATATAAGACATGAGCTCATTTTCTCAATAAGTAATCCAATACTATTCTACTGATTTTTTCTTTATATGATCAAAATCATTAGCAGTACACACACACACAAGGATGTGTAACCAGTGGCTGGTATGAGCACCTGTAGCATTCGAGACACTGGGTTTGAAAGTAGGGAAAGGGATGGAGTCGAGGCGAGAGCAACAGGTCTCGGCCAGGTGCTGGTAGAAGGTGAGGTTGGCTGCCCGGGCACTGAATGGGTCCTCACGCTGTCCCTGCCTGTGTCCACAATTGCATCCACTCACATACGTCACACCAGAGCTGTGTGGCATCACTGGCAGCGGTCTGGGCAGAGAAGAATGGATTAGATTGGGGAAGGTATATACAGCTTAGGGGAAATAGAAATATATCCTATCTCTGTCCCTTCTCCAAAACACACACACACCTGTCATCATCAGTGTCGTGTGAAGTCTTGTGGCGTGGGTGTGTGCATGTGTTACCAGTGAGGGAAAGGGTCTCACACCCCTGTCGCCCATCTGTCCAGATCCTCTCACATGCGTCCTCCAGCTGGGTCATGTAGTGTTCATACATTGGGCCACGTGCCTGCCCACTCAGAACACTCTGAGCAACTTCAACCTGGGGAAAACAATACAACTTCAACCTGGGAAAATCAATGCAATTTCAGCAAGGGAAAGTAAAGTAATTTCAACCTGAGCAAAACAAAGCAGGTTAATGTGTGTGTGTCCATGACATACCTTGTGTTGGTGGTGGAGGTGAGTGTAGTGTGGTGGCAGTCCCTCCTTATATGCAGCGATGGCCAGAGGTAACACCTTAGCACACCGGGCATCACTGAACCTCACTTCTGTTTCCACCAAACTCTGTAAGCTGCCAACCACCTGCACAACAAGCACACACAAGATTTATTTGCTGTATATTACTTTATAAATACACTACTAGACAAGATATGAGAAGAATTTTATACATCTATAGCACTTTTTATATTATATACTACCATAATTACGGGAAGCTCTTTCTAGCCAATAAAGTACTGTATCTCAAAATGTATCCAGTTCCTGTACCTTTAAATCACCTTTTGCAAATTCAATATACTGGTACAATTTCACCAGGTTAAAATATATGGAGTATATATAGTTCACACATCCTTTAAATTAATCTTTTACACTTTCCAATTATTGGTACAATTTCTTTAGGTTAATAATAATGTAGTATACTGTAGTGAACACATCCTGACCTGCTTTGCTTTGGTGTCCTTGTCTGGTGCAGCCACAAAGAACCTGTATACACGGTTGGCCGCCTCAAACCAAACACTGGCCCGGGGTATCTGACAAACAGAGACGACACCATCTCACATCACACACATTACTAGCAACATATATATTACTCATGATAATTTCCCAGAATATGCATTACAGTATTCAAAATACAAAATTTTCCAAAAATACACTCCCAACTGGAGAAAAATAAAATTAATACTACATTTGTAAACAAACCAAAATAAATGTTGATATTTGGATAGATGATAAGAGTCAAAATACTGTACTGTACCTGGAAGAAGACGGGACCAGAGTGACGACCAACATTGTCATCAAAACCTTTCCCCAGTGCTTGGTCTATGTGCTGCTGTAGAAACACATTGAAGCTATGCTCTAAAAAAAAAAAAATAATAAATAAACAAATAGAGTAATTCAGTAACTCAAATTTTCACCCAAAAGATAAAGGAATAATCAAATAACCAATACCATTTACGTTTATGGAAAGAGGATTGCAGTATAAATAGACTAGCATAGTACAGTAAATCTGAAAGGAGGTACTGTATATGATAAATAAAATACACAGATAAAATATTTCAAATCAATAGAGCAGCAAAATTCCCTTGATTAAAACATAAACAAATTGACATACCTAGATTCCTCTTACGTTCTGTAGAGACGCCAGAGAGGATGGTGGCACTAAGGGTGTCAGCGGAGGTGGAGGTGGAGGAGGGGGAAGAGGGGGTGGTGGTGGTGGTGTCTGGGGAAGGACTGGCTCGTTGGGTTCCTCCTCCCCACATCCCTCCACCTCCACTGCCCTTTCCTCTCATGCTCAGTTGGCTCAGGTCATTTACAAGGCTGTCGGCCCCTGGGAAGCAAATGCAACAAAATAATTAATGCAGTCACAAAAACTTATTTATAAAAATTGTCCTAGAAACAATATATTCTCTCTCACACATACACTCTAATAGAGAAATTCATAAAAGAGAACCTGGACTGTAATATAAAAATTGTTGAAGGGATAAAACTGTGAAATATTACACTTTCAAAGATTGGTAAGAAAATAATTCAATCTGTCATTCCATACTCATCATTTCACAGCTCACCCCATTCATTACTATAGTACTCCCAGGCTCAGCAAATACTTATGATACCATATATATACATGTAATATGCTTCCACGACTTAGTGGCTTCCTACTCCAAAATATTTTAATGGCTGAGCACCTGGAGTGTAGCAGAGGTTGTGCAGAGTATTTTTGAGCAGTGCTGGTGGGGCTTGATTTTCTTGTCCTTCCTCCATCAGGTAAACATATGCCTGATTATTGGGCAGGGCAAACAGAGAATTGGCACTGCAAAGAGACATGTAGACAATGTTGCAATGATTCAAGGCACAAAAAATGAAGCATGTCTCAACCTTTATTTATACTGGTACAGTACTTGTTTAAAAGACAATTTGGGTTAGCGTTCATTATTCTGATACTTTAAAACAAATGCCCCTATGAAAGGATAGTGTGGCATGACCCAAGCTGACCGACCTGATGTTGGTGATGACTCGACTCTTGCGCAGCAGCCGGTATATCTGGTCCTCCAATGCCAGCTCCAGGTTTCTCAGACCACCACCACCACCACTGCCACCTCCACCCCACCATCTCTCACCTGTGCCACTACTGCAATAAAGTTCACAGTCAATACCGTACCATGCACAGTACACACAGTAAATTATCAGTTTATCTTCTCGTCTATACACTCTCCATCCACAAATGTTGTAAATCAAAGCATACACAGGCAAATATGACTGGAACCCCATAATACAGTGACACTAAAATTACTGTATATTTTGTATAAGGCTTGCAAGTTTTTATGGCGATTTTGACAGGGGCATATCTGAAGATTTAAAAAAAAAGTTCATCCACCATTTTAATAATAATAATAAAAAAAAAAAAGTCAAGCATCAGAAACATAAATCCAGAGTTGAAATATCTAATTAGGCTAATATTACCGGTGTGGGGAGGCCTGGGTAGGGTGGGTTGAGGAGGTGTGTTGGTGGTTTGCACGGGCCAGTTTGGGCAGCAGCCGGGCTGAGAATATGAATAGGACACGAGGGGAGCAGAGGCGGCCGAATGATGCCCAGTCCTTGTTGATCCCCGGCACACCTCTCAGGACCTCACATAAATAGCTCTGGGCCTTGCATCTGTCCAGTAAACCATCATTATACACTGGGGTTATAGGCATAAAATGAAACAGTCATAAATGACAAAGACACAAAGCAAGTCACAAAACGTGACTAAAATGGTTCTATGATTCATTCAAGCCTCTGACTGACCTGATAGCATCCAGAGTGCGGAAGAGGTGTATGTAGGTGATGTCGAAAGTGTGTGATGGGTGACAGAGCAGGAGGAGGTGCGACACAGAGAAGAGTAACAGCAAACTTCTGGCATACCCAAGCTTCAGACTGGACCAAGCCATCAAGAACCCCTGTAATGTGGAGATACTGGTTACAAAGTCAGAAAATTATTGAGTAACACTTTTCATTATGGAAATTCAACAATAATGTTTGAAGGTAAGTCAACTAGTGAACTGTACACTGTGTACACCTTTTCCTGGAGCTGTGAGTGCATGTTGGTGAGGGCAGAGATGATGGCAGATGTGTCATGTGCAGCTGTGAGGTGAAGGTAGATCACACGGGCCCGGTGGTCAAAGTAACCCTCCACACCAACCTGGGGGAATATAATCCATGTCATATAGATAATTTTGGATTTACAATATTTCCATGAACTTATTCTGCTATTATTTTTCTTGTTATTATACAATTATCTGGAGGCCTCCTCACCATGGTGTTGGGGTCCAGGTCAAGGGTTTGTATCATGTCACGGTTGAAGATCTTGCGTCCCACCATGGCCTCGAGGGAAGCCGCTTTGCATCCCCCGGCATCCAGGGTGCTCTTGCCCACCACCGACACCACCACCACACGCTGCCGACCCTCCCCATTCCTGCCACATGGGATCAACCTCATTAGGCCCCCTTCACACAACGTGACCATGGTCGCACACAGAATCGCATTGCCTAGCGACCAGACTTGGCCACATGGCCACGTATGAAGGGCTCCATCTAAACCGATACAAACATATGGTTGCGTGGCGATGGTCATGTTATGTGAACCGGGTCTTATTGTTGACCATAATGGTAGTTCATGTCACCATTGCATGATTTTTATTATTGCATTATTATCTCTGTCTTCATATCTACTGCTTTCCCATTATCATCACTGCCAATAAATTATATGAGTATAATATTACCACCAGTATCAACAATTTAGTAGGAAATATTCAAATCCTAAAGCGTCAACAAATTTGAAAGCTTCATGTAAATAACAAGACATAATGAACAATACAGATGTAAGTTACAACCAAGTGGTGTTGCAATGACTTACTGAGGAATCCAGGTTGATGGTAAGGAGAACACTCCATTCTTTCTAGACAAATTGTACTCCATGCTGCAATAATCTGAAAATAAAGGCGGGTAACTAAAATCATTGATGTATTCTGAGTAGTGTTAATTTGTGTAAGAACTGTAATGTTCATTATTATTATTATTATTTTTTTATTAATGTAACAAGCTTTCAGTGATTTCTATGAAAGAATGGTGGGGTTTTACCACAAACTAGTAAGCATAAAAACTGTACTCTGATCTGCAAAAATTCAACAGACCCACAAAACAACATGACCAATTTTCCTTATTTTGGCTCTAAAGTCATACTTTTGTTCTTGGCTGCTCCACACCCTATCCAACTCACTCTCAAACCTCACCACACTTCCCTCACTTATTATGTTTTTAAATGGGGAATTTCCGAGAGAAACACCATAGATGAAAAGTGTCTTATTAGAATGGTACAAAATAGTGGATAATGATACTAATATATACAATATAGTGAACCCAAGTTTTCTGTAAATTTACCCTATATTTACCAAACTTTACACACACGCACATGGTTCAAGAGACACATAGTGAAGCAATGCCAGGTTATAACTTAATACATACGACACAAGATGATTAATTCACTTACTAACCTCACAAATTATTCTCCATATCTAGAAGATCTCATACATCATGGCCTCGATACCTGCATTATTCAAAGCAATGTGCTCGTGTCTGTAGTCAGTGTAGTGATTTTGGTATTATAATTTCTATGTTGTGCAAGTGTACTTGACAGAACCAACCAAGACAAGAACTTCTAGAAGTGACAACAACACATCACTGGAAATGTAAACAAACATAAAGTATTCTTAGACAGTCTTGTCCTGGGGACTCCACCAACCCAGTATGTTCAGTTTTTATATTATTTTGTTCTTCAACGTAGTTTTAGGATATACATATATATATATATATATATGGTAAATATTGAAAGAATTACCGTTATTGCGTACGATTTTTCAACTTTATTACCCACTCATTTAGACAATTCTAAGACTATTTTCTTCTATGGCATTTCCCCCACAAATGCCCCATTTCTAAGATATTCAAATGGGGTATTTTGAAATTAGCCTGACCTGCTGACCTAACCTAACCTAGACCACAGCAGACTACTGGGATATATATATATATATATATATATATATATATATATATATATATATATATATATATATATATATATATATAGAGTGAGAGAGAGAGAGAGAGGGTATTATTACAGAATAATTAGCTAGTTTCTGGCTAGGCTTGAGTAGTGATACCACATTAGGCTAGGTCCTGGGAATTTGCCCCAGTCACTTTATGATAGTTTACGCCGGTTATAGCCGATAGTTTGCCCAGGTTAGGTCCCGGTAGTCTGCTGTGGTCTAGGTTAGGTCAGGTCAGGTCAGACTAGTTCCCAAATTGTGTTTGTAAAACATTATCTCGAAAATGGGGCATCTCCGAGAGAAACACCATAGATAAAAAGTGTGTTAGAATGATCCAAAATAGTGGAAACTTATACTAAAATATACAATATATATAGTGAACCCAGTTTTTCTGTAAATTTACAAGAGAGGGGGGGGGGGAGTTGACAGCAGACCTATCTAGGCCTGGAAGACCATGTAGAAGGAGGGAGACGGTGAAGATAGAGGTATGCAGGTGGGTCAAAAGTACTGAGGAGTGGATAATAAGCTATGGTTGGAAAGAGCCTCCAACTGTACCTTTTTCCTGCACCTTCAGGTGAGAATTGTTCTTTAGTTTCTCACACTTTCCGGTGAAAGAAGCCCTTCATTAACTCCCCACATCTCCAGGAGGTAAGTTCCATTCAAACCTTACAGAGGGAGATAATCTTCATAGTCACTCCTTCATCTACAAGGAGGCACCATGCATCTGTATATTGAGGTAGCTCGGATAACCCCATACCCTAACTGTATAGCCTCCTGAGTGCTCACTCCCATACCTTCAGGAGGGGAATGTCAATGGATCATGGAGGTCATGCAATATCTTTCTCCATACAGAGTTACTTACTCCTGTATCTCAACTCTCAGGCACCTGGGTATTCTAGGATAATCAACTATATACCTAATGCTTATACTGTATAGAATATTCTGTATGTTTGTAGCTCATACTTCAATAACTGAAAAATTGAAATTAATTCCTCACAAGCCATATAGCTTTGGTTATAAAGTCACTTTTACCTATCCCTGGATATGTGAAGACTATATAGGTTTTCAGAGGTCAGGTATGAAGTGGAAATTATTCTTTCTGAGCTAGTGTTCAGTGAATATCAGTAAATATACAATTATACTGTACCAGTAAATGAATATCCACTTTACAATGGCAGATTAAATTTTTTTGGGCCTAGGCTTAGTATTATGACCATGCTCCTTATGTTTATAAATCAAGACTTTTTAATAGAATAAAAAACATTATTTTAAGTTTTCTTTATTGATATAATTGTACTTACAGATTAGAGTATAATAATTTTGTACTTATATCTGGTCTAGTGCTTCCTTTAGGTGGGCATTTTTTTCATTAATTGCATTAAGAAGACCAGAATAAATTTGTAATAGTGTTGCATTATGTTTTTCTACTGTCTTGTTGTGTTTGTTAGTCTCGTTTAGAATTTGTTGCAACATAGCACCTGGATCTGGTGGTGCCAATTTTGCCACACACTGACGCTTCTGGGGAGGTTCTTCAGCAGGTTGTTCGTCTTCGGCTTGTTTCTCTTTTACATCTTCATGGTTTCTTTTTCGCTTAAACAAAGATGAAAATAGGGTACGGGATTTCCTACTTGATTTTGTCCCTCGTTTCTTGGCTTCCTGGGAGTCTGGCGTTGTAATCTCATCCTTTTTTTCAGACGACGGTGATTGCATTTCACTCTCCATGATTCCAAGGCTAGTGTCCGAGTTGTCTGCCAATATTTGTATAATAGATGGCATAACATGGGTCCATCTTAATAAGGGATTTAACGGTGTTGTATCATCATGGACAGAGTCGGTAAGTTAGGTAGTAGGTGTGGCACATCAAACTTGTGGCTGATTATGTAGGTGTACCTGTTGTTTTATTTGGTTTAATGCGACATCTGGATTCTGCAAGTAAAATGTTACAGTTAAGGTTACATCTACAGGATGTTCAACAATTCATAAACATTGAAATGTACGTGAAACATGTATCTATGGTGATATTAATGTGCAAAGAAGAGCCCTACATTATTCTCGATATTCTGTGTTTACCTTCTGGACTGCCAGGGCTGCGTTCAGTCTTCAGTTCTCAACTGGTGCCACGGCCTCAAATCTCACTTTTATCTCAGGCTTCTCATAATCTCAGCTTAACTGGCGATTGGCTCTTGCTCTTGCTTTATTCCAGGGTTGGCCTTTGTACTATGATTGTAATCGGCAGATACTGGCGATGCCGCGTTGGTCCATCGTAAAGCTTTTGCATTTGCAACGGCGCTGACATCCTCATTTCCTTAATTAATTAATATTGTAACAATTGATACTTATTTCATTGGTTACAATCATGTAGGTATAATATGAATATAATATTATACCTCCATGGTTAAAATGATGTGTGACGCAGTTGTCACACTGTGTTGCCAGCAATGACTATAAAAAGGATGATAGGAAAGCTCATTAATCACTACTATGAACCCCCTTCAAGGAGTTTCACAAGCCGCATGTAGATGGCGCTGGCTGTTGTAGTAGTGTGTCGTCTGCAAAAAAAGAAAAAAAAAACAGAGCCAAGAGTTAACGGCGATATGTATATTTCGGTTCCTTTACACTTAACCCAATAATTCACTTAAAACCAGATACATTGAATGATATGAATTACTCTATATAATGCCTGTGGTCACTGTAAGTTATAATTTGAGTAAACATAAGGATGTAGTGAATTAATTATGCAGGTGTTATTATATATTTCCGAAAGAAATGTGCGACGAAATGTACACAGTACAGCAGCAAAAATGGAGGGACGGACGCATGTTTGCTTGATTTGTGGTAATGCCAAATCTACACACCCTGACTTTGTTTATCATCGATTCCCCAAGGAAAATCAAGAAAAACTTGTACAGCATGTCGTTGGTTGCTATGCTACATCTGTGACAAAATTATTTTCCCCAATAAAACAATTATTTGTTTAAGGTTGTGTCTTTATTCCTGTCATAATTCGTCTGGAGTTTAGTATGATACATGTGAACCAGGCCCAAACTTGCACACCTAATACGCAGGTATGTTTTTATGATGATAAAAGTAATTGGTAATATAAATGTGTGTAATTGCAATTTATTAGGTGTTGCAAACTCCAACAATTTAGACAGTCATTATGTAGCCTAGTGATGTAGGTATTTATGTAACAGGTATTATTACAATTATGACTTTCATTTAGCCTACTCTCAGTGCATAACATGCACAAACAAATATTGAAAATCAGGCGGATTATGCACAATAGAAGTTAGGCATTGATTAAAATTAGAGGAGTTAGTCCTGTACTGTAGGCTACATTAGTTATGAGATTTTATATAAGTTACTCCTGAAATTTTAATTATCTACAATTTAGATAAGTTACTCCTGAAATTTAATTATCTAAGCAGTATATAGATGGCGTTGTCGGCCGTTCGTGAGGTTCCAGTTTGTGCTTTGTTTTGTGATTTTCTATTGGTCGAGAGGAGAGCTTTCCTATCATTCTTGTATAGTCATTGGTTGCCAGTGCATGGAAATGTTTATTATTATGTTTCAGGGAACATTGGAAGTCCACACCATGCAGGTATAATATTATTAATCGTTATCGTAATTTGCTGTGGTTCTTGATTCGGATAGGTTAGGTCAGACTAATTCTGGTAAATTACGCGCAACCGCTCTTCTAAAACTAGGTAATGATTTTAATACATAATAATGTCCTGTTCATGACCTTTTCAATGGTACAAATATAAATGGGGGGTCGAAACGTGAGTTATGCGTACCTTTATTATGGGAGGCTCTGGTCCTAATAGGATTCGTCGCTCGGTGCTATCCGCCATGTTTGTTTACATTTCGGACTTATAGAACATGAGCGGATGCGCTCTGTTCCAATTTTTTATATATATTTTTTCCTTGATCACTTTATATAGCTGTTTTATAGCATTTAGAGTCGTTTTTAGATTGGGGAAATCACTTGTTATGCCCATATCCCTTACCCAACAATCTTGGGGGAGGCGTTGGCAACCGGGGGTTTTGGGTGCGGGAAAAACGCGTAATCCGAGCCAACTTTTAAAAATTAACCTGACCTGACCTGACCTGACCTAACCTAACCTAACCTAGACTAGGGCAGACTACCGGGACCTAACCGGGGCAGACTACCGGGACCTAACCTTTACATTTGATAATGTACGGGAAGAAACATGGCTGGGCTTCTAAACAGTGATCTCATTAGCTAGTCATTTATATTTGTACCATTGAAAAGGTCATCAACAGGACATTATCATGTATTAAAATTATTATTGGTTTCATCACAATATAAAATTTCATGTATGCACCGTGCGCTCATGTTCTATAATAAGTCCGAAATGTAAACAAACATGGCGGATAGCACCGAGCGACGACTCCTATTAGGACCAGAGCCTCCCATAATAAAGGTACGCATAACTCACGTTTCGACCCCCCATTTATATTTGTACCATTGAAAAGGTCATGAACAGGACATTATTATGTATTAAAATCATTACCTAGTTTTAGAAGAGCGGTTGCTCGTATACAACCCTAATTCTATGTAATGCGCTGTAGTGTTTTTCAGACGAATCTAGTTCAAATATGGCGTAAATGAAGTGTTTATGGAGATTGGGTTGGGGGGGGGGTTCAGTTGATGGACGAATAGCCTTTCCAACGGCACTCCTCTTTTGTCTCGTTGTCCACACGCTGCCACCGCTGGGAAGGAAAAAATATCCTACCATGCGTAGCACGGGCGTATGGTCTAGTTAGTGTAGTTACTAGTATCCTCTATTTCTGCTTCACACAAGTCACATTTTACCTCACCTCCTGTAGTCCCTTGAAATGTTGGGAGAGAATGGTAGACATGATTTTGGACCACTCTCTCACTGTACTATGTAGATGAGGACGGTAAGCGGGCCTGTGGCCTTTTGTCCTCATCTTTGTTAATAAAAAAAAAAAAAAAAAAAAAAATATATATATATATATATATTTTTTGCACACAAACATGGTACACTTGTGTCACTTTCTGTAGGTGGTATTGTATACAGTATATATATATCACCTACAGAAAGTGATGCTGCAGTGAATCAGAGACTGTATGGGATGGAAGGCCTGTTATGTATGCAACCACATAACTAGAAGGTCCCAGAAACACAAGAGTATTATATATACAGTACTGTATACTGTATATCACTCCAGAAGAACTATCATCTAATGGGTGAATGTCCGGTACAAAATCATGTCCATCACTCCATTCAAATCTGTCTGTAATCCTGTAGAAGGACCTGGATAGACTGGCTGTGATGTAGGACCTGGGTTGACTGACTCTGATGTAAAATGACCTGGATTGATTGGCCGTGATAACTGAGGTGTGGCAGGGCATGTGGTGACTGGCCAGAATGTAGGACACACACATTATTTCCTTGGTCACACACACACACACACACACACAGACAGATTTACCGTACCGACACACACACACGTCATTTCTTTCCTTCCTTCCTTACACATACCCTAGCTAGCAGTAACAACTCTCTCCCTTATTACCTGCCGAACACACACACACATGCTCGACCACACACTCTGCACCAGTTCACCACTACCCACCTGATACTCATTACTCTGCGTTACCAAATAAACTGTACTTAGCATACGAGTCTGTTATACACCTCCGGTAATAGTGTGTCCCAAAACATTACAGTATAGTGTGGGTGAATTGGCATGTGGGCAAAATGACCATTAACCATATTGAAAAATGTGATTCTGATATGTTTTATAAGTTACTGTACTTAGATATTTAAATAAAGTGAAAACCTACTTAGATATTTAAATAGGGTGTGAACTCTTACATAGATACTTAATTAGTGTGAACACTTGTTTAAGACATGTAAATAAAGTGACATTAATCTATAATTTCTTCTGCCTTCCACTTATATAAGGTTTTATCTGTACAGTAATCTGTTCTCTGTCGAATGGCCTTGGTGAATCTGTCTTTGTTGGTGTAGGACTGGTTGGCTTTAAGAGTAGGGCTAATATGATTTTATTAAGCTAACTGCTCATCTTTCTTTCTCTAAGCTGTCTATCAGGTTGGATTCATGGGGCTGGAATCCTCGGATTGATAAAATGCTTGCATTCTTTCCCAGCTTTGTGTCTCTGGTCTATTTTAATAATAATAATACTGTATTGGACTAGTTTTAGAAATTCACTCACGCTCACAGGATACTGAAACACTATAGCAAAATTTACAACTTTGTGCATCTATTAAAACCATATAAAAATTCCAAAATACTGTATTCATCAAGTCACTCTTACCATTTTACAAAACTTCATCCAGGTCGACCAGTGAATGGAATGAAATATACATCAACAACATGTTAATGCTTTATGGTACACCTTGTTTAAATATATAATGTATCACCAAATACCACGTGCTTGTCAACAGAATATATTGATTCTCTGGATATATACAGTATAAGCCTTGTGTCAGTACTGTGTACATTGATACTCTTACTTTATACAGGAGTTACTGTCAGTTAACACATACTGACATCTATATGCCCCT
Organism: Petrolisthes manimaculis; assembly: GCA_034508575.1. Classification (NCBI taxonomy): domain Eukaryota; kingdom Metazoa; phylum Arthropoda; class Malacostraca; order Decapoda; family Porcellanidae; genus Petrolisthes; species Petrolisthes manimaculis. Next base: position 56,161 of record JAWZYT010001491.1, on the reverse strand, counting down.
GGTCCTGGAGTGGTGGCGTCTACGTCGTGGGACCACCCCCCAAAAGCTCCCAGGGAAGGAAGCTATGGAGGCCAAGCCGTCATAACATCCCCCCGCCCTCCTCCAGGCAGCGCGAATCCCTGGGAGCAGCTTTGGTCACCTGGGAGAGCCCGGTTCAGGCCATGGCCTTCCTCAGGAGCTCGGGGCTGCTCGGCCAGACAGCTTGAGGAACTTCAACAACAACTATATGCCACTAGATTCACTTTTCTTTCTCATTACTGTATGATATACAGAAGGCACAGCTTGTAGTTTTCATGTCTTAAAACATCAATCTTGTTAAGAAAACATAAAAACAGCAGGACTATGATGGTGAAGTGTAAATTAGTGTGCCATCATATCACCTTTTATCCTCCATGCCCTTAGTGTATAGCGGAGCCAGATGATGAATAAGTCTAGGCCCATCTCAATCCAGCTGAGTACTGGTGTCATCTTGGTTCCTGGTTAATACAAGAGAATATAGTACTTGATAATTTTATTGGACAACATGTTGGGTCCAAGGGAACGTCTGTTTCAATGAGCCCTCTTCTTATTTACAATAATATATTTACATATTTGATTCCTAGATATAACATCAAACATTTAGAGAGGTTCAGTATATGATCAAAACAGTTCAACAGAAGATGCAACATACCTTCAATTTCATTCCATTCCACTGATACTTCATCTATGGGAATGCCCAAGGACTGTGCCAAGTACAGCATCTCCACATCAAATGCCCTGGGGTGAAAACTAAATTAGTCAACATCGGAGGGAAGAATATTTTATAAGAAATAATTTTCCGAAATCTTTTCATCTGACTACATCACCAGTTTTCAGTACCATCTTCAGGAATACCTCCAAGCAAGCCTTGGCTATGATTGTACAACCTATCCCTTGTCTTCCTCCATCCAGGGTCCACCCCCCTGTAATCAGGATCAATCTTGGGCACCGAGCATATGTCCAGACAGTTGAAGTTGGTCTTCTTAAATCAGGCAGGTACCGTAATAGGTCTGGTGTCAGTTTCACTGAGAAATCTCCTCAAATAATATACCATGAAAGAAGGAACTATTTTCTTCTTCCCTTTATGCTTTCTTATGTGCAAAGTAAAATAAAATTGGTATAAAGATACAAGTTAGCTAAAAATAAAGGCTATCTACTCAGTGAATGGAGACTCCCATACTATGTGACAGCCTTAACACTTAACCAGAATATCCAGTCCAATAATACGATGGGGTTAAGTTGTGGGTGTTTGGATGATTTGAGTGGCAGGAGTGAAAAAGCTTGCTACTACTGTACTCACCATCGCTCCACATGAAGGCTGTTGAAGAGTACTCGTGCAGTGCGGCGTGTCATCAACTTGAAGCCACACTGAGTATCCCTCACATCTCTCACAGCCAGGAGTGATACCAGGCCATGGAAGCCGTACATGAGCACAGTGCGAAAAACTGAGCGAGTGGCTATGCTCTCCTCCTCCAGGTGGGCCCGGGAGCCACACGACACAGCCAATGCTTCGCTGATGTCACTCTCCTCTGGCAAAATATTAAGTACAGTCAGTACCTGTAGTATCTTTACAATTTTGGGAAACTTCTGCCATGTCATATTTATACCTCTATCTTTGTTTACATCTGCTTAGTACTGAGCCACCCCTCAAAATAAGAAATTTGTGTTACTGATGATGATTAGGATGATGAACATTGATGCTGGTATTCAATGTATCAATCAGGTTTATAAGTCAGCAAAACGCATATCTGTAAAAGCATTAGATATTCTTTCCTACTATCAAATCATAAACTATGCACCTTGTGGCATAATATAAATATTGTAACAGACCAATAACTGAGGTGGAATTACCTTTACAAAGGTTTCTGATGCTTGTCTCTACTTTAGAAAAGTCAGAGAATGTGGTAGCACCATCTGCATCGGCAAATAAAAGCAGCTTCCCACGAGCACGGAACATTCCCTGAGAAAAGATATAAAATTAATGAAGGTTCAGCATTCTATGACAAAACAGTTTTATATTTATCTAATGTGTTTTTCAAGTACACACACCAGATTGATAATGTGCTTGTCAAGAGAAAATTTTGATGTACGTATGTATGTGACATGAAAGCAATGTGAGAACTGACTGGATGGGTGACTGACCACATCCAAGTATGGTGGTATATTATGGTTTAGATGGTGAATAGTGTAAATAACACAGTAGGAGTGTAGAGGTGGGATTAACATACATACACACACATACAGTTTAAGAGTGCCAAGGAAATGTGTGGAAAGGCTAAAATCCCGAGTACCAGAAAAGATACAACATGGTGGGCTAATAAGGTTAAGGAAGTGTGGAAGTATATCAGCATTAAAGGTAAGTGTATCACCAAAGTAAACTGAAGTACAGTACAGTATGAGGGAAGGCTTCCACCAACAAACACCTTCATATCATTATTCTCACCATCCGTACAGCTCCTCCTTTCCCTCTGTTTTTTGCAAGGGTAAGTACTCGCACTTTATCACTGCCATATGTGCGACTGTACTTGAGACCAACCTCTGTGGTCTTATCTCTGCTACCATCATCCACAATGATAACTTCATAAGTAAAGGACTTGTCTGCCTCACTTCTTTTTTCTAAGTAATCAAGGCAGACATCCATCATCACTGGTACTGTAAATCAAAGTAATACAGTAACATGCATTAGTAACTGGAAACTTTTCACAAGAAAACACCCTAAAAAAATATTGTCATTATTTTCTTATTCATATCATGGTTCCCATTCTAGGATTTGATATTCAATGAATCTCAATCTCTCCTATCCTTCACTCTCCCTATTTTAAGGGTGGTGGGGATTGGGCAGTTATTGTATTAAAACTCATCATTTCAAATAATGCAAAATTATTTCCATTTGGATCCCAACCAACAATAGGGCTCAAGAACCAATTACAGTATTGTCATAAAACTGTTATTAGAATTTCTAAGAAGAAACATAGCACATATACTTACATCTACTTTCTTCATTGTATGCTGGGACAATGACAGAGAGTAATCTTGTGGGTACATCTGTTATGGAAGGAAATTCTGCCTTCATCCCTGCAGAGACATTCTGGTACATTTTTTCTGAGTCATATGACTGAATTACTGGGTATGCTTCACTTGTCATATATATCACACAACACAGCTGAAAAATACAGTGTACAATAATGAAAGAGATAAATTAAAACTTCCCTTTATGTTTACAAAGAATTATTTCTGTAACTTAGACTTTCATTATTATATAACCTAAATAAATAAAAGTAGTCAATGGTGTACATATTTCTGGTACAGTACCGTAAAACTCCCTAACTTCAGACTGCGCCATAACTTCGGACATTTTAAGAATACCTTTAAATGTAATACTGTACTGTAATTCAACTGTACTGGAAGAGAGTGCTATATTTGCAAAAAATAACGATGGTGTTAGGGGAATGTTCAAAGACTGTTTTTTTATTTTTGAAAAGTTTTAGAAAAGTTATATTTTTATATATACTGTACTAAGATCCTATATTTATGTGGAGTCGATGGGGATAATATGGTATCTTCACTATCCAATAGTGAAATAGGTGAAATTCAGACATCATCACTACCCATGAGTCACCACTATAGATTTGACTGATGTGTGTTTGAACAGGGTTTTCACAACACACACATTTTAACTACGGTACTGTACTACTCATAGGGGCAACACCTGGGGAAAATACTGTACCTGTCAATACATTATGACTCATACTTACAATAATTACAGCAACTAGTGCGATGACAATCAGAAAAGATAACACTGCTAGAAGATCCATTTTGCTCGGCACAAAGATACCTGTGGAATAACGATACATATTGTAGAAATATACCATATCTGTAGTCATATTCTGGACACACACACTTGACTACTGAACAATACAATAGACCAACATGTATGTTTTAGAGTTAGCCTGACTTCACCTGACCAAACCTAACCTAATCTGGACCGGAGCAAACTCCCGGGACCTAACTTGGGGTAAATTTTTAAAAGTGGCCACAACAGGATTTCACTCGAAAAAAATATATTTCCTAGAAGGATTTAGTGTGACTACCGGGACCTAACCTGGGCAGACTACCGGGACCTAACCAGGGCAGACTACCGGGACCTAAGTAGGAAAAAATATACAGTAGAAATTAGTCAGACCTGACCTGACCTGACCTAATCTGGACTGGGACACACTACCGGGACCTAACCTGGGCAGACTACCGGGACCTAACCTGGGCAGACTAACGGGACCTAACCTGGGCAGACTACCGGGACCTAACCTGGGCAGACTAACGGGACCTAAGCAGGAAAAAATATACAGTAGAAATTACTCAGACTTGACCTGACCTGACCTGACCTAATCTGGACTGGGGCACACTACCTGGACCTAACTTGGGCAGACTACCGGGACCTAACTATAAGAGGTAACTACTGTTATGCAGCATTTGCAGAAAAAATGGTATACTGTATAGAAAAGTTGTTTGTAATAGTGAAATATAATCACTGGTAATAGTAAAATTTTTGAAATCGAGTTGTGGCAACTTTTAAAAATATTCCGAAAAGAGTCTTAGACTGGTCTAAGTTAGTGGGTAATGAAGGTAGAAAAACCATACGTAATAACGGTAATTCTTTCAATATTTACCTGTACCACACCATCGTATACACTATATACCTTGAATGGTCTTGAATACGGACGTTACAGTAATACTTACGTCGTGTATAGATGGAATCAAAGTAGAGGTGATTTCAGGTCCACATTATTATTTAGCAGAGACGAATTATTACTTCTATTATTATTATCAGAGACGAATTTTTACTTCTATTATTATTTATCAGACGAAATATCATTATTATTATTATTTATCAGAAAAATTAATGTGGTAGCAAAAGATCAAGTAGAATAACAACAACATGTGGAAGAGAATAAATCCACTTCAATAACAAAACTTCCACATCGTCCACACCCCAGCTGACACCTCACTCACTCACTCACCCCTGTCAGTCACTCACTTTCCAACGGCACTCACCAATTTCTATCGTTAATTAATATGTTATAGTGCTTTGTTTATGTCCATCTGTTATTTCTATCGTTAATTAATATGTTATAGTGCTTTGTTTATGTCCATCTCTTATTTCTATCGTTAATTAATATGTTATAGTGCTTTATTTATGTCCATCTGTTATTTCTATATTTTCCTTTCCTTTATTTTATGTTGCATTATTTTTGTGTTGCCAACTTAATTAATTAACTTACCACCACTTTCTGTCCTCGACTTGTGAAATTCCCCTATTTTCTCTTCAACAATCTTGATATTATTTCCTCATAGGTAACTCTATTAATAATTCTTCATGTCTAGTGAAAAATCTCCATATTTGGAATTACTGCTTACCCCTCGTCAGGCAGTCTATATTTTATACTTCCATGTGTATTTATTTTTCTTTCTACCTCTTCCGTATTGGATTGAAGTTTGTTATAAAAAACACTCACTGAATTTATAGGTATATCGTTGTAATAAAAAAAAAAAGTGTTATCGTAAGAAGCACGTCAGAATTTAAAGTTTTTTTTGTTGTAACTATATGCAAATGATGCAATAAAGGAGGTTGCTTTCAGTGTCTCCGGCTGGCAGCAGCAGAGAAATGACATCCGGAGAATCATTCCAGTGATGAAAAAATGTTTTGTGCCCGGGCGGGATGTTAAGGTTTGGTCCCCATGCATTTTATTATACTGTACTTTTCTGTTTATTTTGTGCTACTTTTGCATTTCTGTCGTAGTCTCACCCCTCGTCCCGACCCATGCATTCTATTCTTTATTCCCTCAACTTGCACTTACCCCCTCATCACAATCAATATATTCTTATTTATTCCCCTACTGTACTCTCACCTTGTTCCAATCTATGCATTCATTTCTTATTTCTCCCCTTGTTCCTGAAGAGGAAAGAATGGGCAACTTTAAATAGAGCAAGGGCAAAAGTAGGGAAAACTAAGGACAACCTCTACAAATGGGGACTTTACACCAGCCCCAATTGACAAGGTGGAGAAACTCAGACAATGGAACACATCCTTCAGGAATATAGTCTGGGCCCTCATTGCTCAGACAAAGACCTAAAGAATGCAAATGATACGGCCCTGATATGTAAAGTTTTGGTGCGATAAGATATGATGATCCAAAGCCATTGCTCTGGAGGGAGAAGGGACTAAAAGCACATAACACTCGCTTTTTATTTGCGAATTTTACAGTTTTATTTCGATTTTGGTACTAACTTGAGGACACAATACAATTTATAATAAACAAGCAACATACTTTTCTCTTATATCAAGTAACAGTACAGTAATACAGTATGTCTACATAAGTTCTATTAGTCCTCCTTGTCAGATTAACTCCATACCTGTTATATACTGTGGATAAATATCCGAGTCACAGTACTGTAACTTTACTCCTGCCTTAATTATACCTACATGCATAACAAATACATTCTCCTACCAGTGTATATCTCATTGTCTTTCCAGGACACCTGACATGCAAGATTTCCTAGTTAATATATTATTGATACCGTACACTATTGCTCATTCACACGGTGACATCACAAATGCCAGTCAAACTGACTTGCTAAGTTTAACCTGCACATATCAACAAGATACACAATACTTAACACAAATGAGTTCATATTTCATTTAAGCATCAGGTATAATGAGTGTACAATATAAGGAGTGTTCAATAGGCTTAAATTAATAGCAGTGACACAGCTGAAGGTCACAAAGTTAAGCAATATTTTTCAAATGATTTGTCATTTTGTCAACAAGTAAGTGTCCAGGTCACAGCATCTGAACTCCATCAATGTTGACTAACTGCGTGAGGTCTCGCTTATCACAATCCTTCTTCTCTTCAGCATTGCCCCACTCTCCCAAGTTGCCAGCCATCACGTCTTTCCATCGGTTAGCTTCCGCCTCTTCTCTCTGAAAACCAATTACAAGGTTAAGAGTTTCTATTCATTCACCTTCTCTATCTACACAATTGATACCCAAACCACCTTATGAAAATATCACATCATGTGATTGGCCATGGCAGAAACCACAAGCTACAGGTAGTTAATTTACAATGAGGGTAACTGCCCCACCACACAGAAGCTACCCATCTCTCCACCTCCATGGAAAGTAGATATGGTAGTGTACTGGAATGAATGCATGTGTGTTGTGTAGATAAGGACTTCCCAACATAATGGCAGTAGGTGAGGTTATAATATATACCACTACTTTTAATAAATACACAAACTACAAACAGAACTGTCCTCTTGGAATAGTTGAAGTTGCCAGTAAACAAAATAAGGGAGATGACCTACAGTGAACTAAATATTATTTATAAACATAATTAATTCATATAAGTTCTACATTTCACCTATGTGATGATAAATCATATAATATACTCTGACAAGTTAGGTAATACTGTACTTTTGTTTAACTTCCATAACCATCTGAGTTTTTCAATAATATCTTGTAACGGTGTTAATAGGATTCTATAAACACTATAAGCAGCAGCTTTTGATGTGCTGCAAGTACCTATTCACTTAAAGTAATGATGACATAAGGGTACAATGGATAAATATGATTCAAAATATGTTTGTGCCTATACACACACACACACACACACACAATAAAATCCTAAGCTGCCTGCAAATTGCAAAGTAGATGGAGGTAACTGTTTTATATATCACTTTAACCCCATTTCTTACCCTTTATAATAGTCATGTCTGTCCTCACATGGAGTACTGTCTTCACATCTGGGACGGTGCTCCACAGTCCTTGTCTGTACTTAGCAAAATACAAGCCAGTGCAGTTTACTACATTAACAATTAATTACTCCATGTATTGTACATAGACTAATTAATTTTTAGGAATCTGAGGAAAGCCTTCCTTTTCTATGCAATGAAACAATGATATATATGATAGTGAAGATATGAACGATGATGATGATGATGAATCTAGTTTTAAGTGAACATTTATTCCTGACAGATTGCAGTTCATCAATGGACAAAGAAGCACATGAAAATAAGACTAAATGAAGCATATAGGATATTATAATATGATCAGAACATAATTCTCCATAAACTCAGTGCTCTTACCGCTTTGTCTTGTCTGGCAAACTTATCAAACATTCCTCCATACAACTTCTTTTCTTTCATTTTATCTGCTTTAATCCTTGCAGAGCAGTTCTTCATCTGTTGAAGTGCTGCCTTATTGTTTTGGTCAAGATCCAAACAGGCTTGGAAGTCCATCTGAGCCATTACAGCTTCACCCATATTCAGCAAAGCCTGGAAAAGGAGGTAGAGAAAGTAATATACTGAAAAGGCCCCGGGTCTTCAGCAGAGTAATCAAGAAGGCCTCTTGAAGGAGCTAGCACCAAATCGAAAGACATAACCAACCCATACTTCATTCTCTTAGAAAAAAAATCAAGTCCAAAATATTTGGGATTTCAATTCCCACTCAAATTGTGGCATTTGCTTGTCAATAGGTCCTATAGGTTTCATGTGAGTGAATAAATCAAAGGGTAAATCAATATTGAGAAAACTAAATACAAAAAAATTCAGCAGCAGGTGAGGAACAATGTTATCATTGATTATATTAATAAGATATGAAAATAAGTGCAATAGAAAGGAGCTATAGTACATGAGAAAAGAATTTTGCATAATAAAAGCATCAAGTGTATAGGTGCAATGGGGGTTGGTAGCGAGTGTGAAGTGAGGAACACAGAGTTGGTTGGACACGTGGAGAATGAAAAATGTGGAAAGAGTGTATAAGTGGCAACGGACATGAGTACAGGAAGGAGATGTATATGGAGGGAATTCCTGGAGGGCATGAGGTATCTGATCTAAAGACAGATAGATAGAAACCAATAATCAAAACTGTTATAAGTACAGAACTAACCAGGCCTCTCCTGAAATATGCCTTAACATTGAAGTTGTCCATCTCGAGAGCCTTAGCAGCATGGTCACGTGCCCGGGGATTATCACACAGCTTCAGGTAAGACATGGCAAGGTTAAGATACCCTGCCAGTAAAATGGAATGACTTTCAATCTTCTTCTCCTCATCTAAACCTGAAATATTGAAATAAGTACTGGGTATGAGTAAAGCTTATTATAAGAGACATGTGGTAAGCTCTTGGTCTAATGGTTTATATCAAACAAGTACTGTACAGAAGTAGCTTCCGAATACTTATACTCAGATGGCAAATAACATTCGGTACATTTTTAATGCGCTCATATATATGTATTTCAAAACTGCTTTGACAATGTTTAATAGCCACTGTCTCAACTAGGACTGAACATTTGGCATGACATGTGTGTTGTGTATATCTCCAATATCATCATGTAAAGCCAATCTATTTGTCCAGGACTATGCAATAATATTAATGGTGTTTCCTTGATAATATTACAATCCTGTACACAGAAAATTTACTCACCGTTATCATATTGTAAAAAGTCAAGGACTTTCTTGTACTGCTTGACTGCTAATCGGAACTTCTCCTGCTTGAAGAATGCTGTCCCTCTATCTTTACAGACTTTTGCTTGTTCCACTTTTTCCTCCTGGTCCATTTCCCAAGATTCCCGCGCCTTGTCAAAATTCCGCAACTCGACCTCATATTCTAAGTAAGCCCCTGGGGGAACACCTATGAATCTATTTCCTGCAGATCCGAATGCATACTGTAAGTAAGAAGTTCATTACATAAAGCATCAGAAATGTTAAAAGATATGGCAAAAGTGCTGACTTACAGTGCTGGGCATTTCTGCAATAACATCTGTTAAATCATGAGTTCTGCATCTGTGGAAGTGTGATTTTGTTTACAAGTTTGCATTTGAGACAAATTCTACACAAATGTGTAGCTTTGTGGTTGTGAAAGTATTTCTTCAAATGCAAATAAATATCTAATTCAGAACTACAGAAAATGTTCAAACTTAATAATAGAACGTTGTGTCATAATTATAATGGATGAGGAACCAGAGATTTTTTTAACATCTTGATTAAATCAAATCAGTTTGCGATGAATTACTGTTGTTATTTAATAAAATTACTCGGTAATCAAGCCATTCATTACATTATTATGATCTAAACTAGTAAAGGAATGCAAACTGACAGGCATACATGATACACCTTGTGTGTTTCTTTACCTTTGGTGACAGCTTTATAGTAGACTTTTCTCCCTTCTTAAATCTTTCTAGTGCCCTTTCCAGCCCCTCTGGAATGTTGTGCTCAGTGCCTTCACCAAGAGGAAATTTAACCTCCCTGTTGTCGAACACGGTACCATTTACTCGACCATTTACACAAACTGAAATTTTAAAGATACTGTACATCTTACACACCCACACAGCAACCCTCTTCTGAATTACAGTAATGTGCATAAAGAAATATTTGCAACTGGAATTCATACAAAATCTTATACCTATTGTGTAGTAAATGATAATAAGACCAATAATTATTTGAAGTACAGAATACAGTACAGTACAGTATCAAATGCTGATCACACACAAACTTACCATTAACTATTGCACCATCATTTGGAGTCAAGTATCCTTCTCCGCTAACCAGAATTCTCCTAATGATACCCCCATCTTTTTTAGAACTAAGATCTTCTCCATGCCAATCGTACAACTCAATCTGAAGGAAAGTAAGTTTATTAACATAAGTTTCAGAATAAAATTTATGAAACAATAAGAATTGGGAAACATTAATAGTTACTCTTAGAAGCACATTCTCATGACTTATTGTAGCTGAGGAACTACAAGATAGGTATGACTATCAATATCTGTAATGTCACTTACAGCATAACTAATAATATGGCCTATTCTATATATAGGCTATGATAGAAGAGTTTTGCATCTAATACAATGTATAAAGAACTCTGCCATCAATTCTTTGGGCAAATGTACATGTGGCTTCAATTATAAAGTATAATATGTTGTGCTTCAATAATCCAGTCTGATGGTTATTTGGTCTATCTATAGCTCTGATGCCTGGTTCCCTTCGGGAACTCCCCCCAAGGGGATGGCCACGACAGAAGTGCCTCCAGTTCTCCTTGTTCCAATACTCCCTCCTTACTTGGTCCAGCCCTCCTCTGCCCCTCATGCTTCTCTCCTTTACATACTTTTCCACTCTGTTCTGCCACCTAACCGGAGGTCTGCCTTTCACACCACGTCCCACAACTTCACTTCTATACAAATTCCTCACCTTGCATTCTCTCTACATGTCCAAACCACCTCAGTTGTTGTTGAAGTTCTTCAAGCTGTCTGGCTGAGCAGCCCCAAGCTCCTGAGGAAGGTCATGGCCTGAACCGGGCTTTCCCACAATGCCCTCAGAGAGTGTATGTTGTGTTGTTGGAGAGTGTGGTTGTGTGTATTGCAGTCTTCAATAATGTGTTTAATAGAGTAGGGTGATGTGTTGCATCCCGGACAGGCATCCGCAATGAGGTCCTGGAGTGGCGGCGTCTACGTCGTGGGACCACCCCCCGAGGAAGGAAGCAATGGGGGCCAAACCATCACAACATCCCCCCGCCCCCCACCGGGGGCGCGATTCCCTGGGAACGGCTTCGGTCACCCGGGCAATACCACCTCAGAGTTGTTGTTGTTGAAATTCCTCAAGCTGTCTGGCCGAGCAGTCCCGAGCTCCTGAGGAAGGCCATAGCCTGAACCGGGCTTTCCCACAGTGCCCTCAGAGAGTGTATGTTGTGTTGTTGGCGAGTGTGGTTGTGTGTATTGCAGTCTTCAATAATATGTTTAATAGTATGGGGTGCTGTGTTGCATCCTGGACAGGCATCCGCAATGGCTCCATCCAGCCTCTTCTGGTATGTCAGAAGGGCCGGGTGGTGGCCACATCGCAGCCTGGCCAGGTGAAGTTTGTCCTCACAGGGAAGGGAGGATTCAGATGGGTGGATGTCAAGAAGTCGTGCATGCAGCTGTGTGTTGTTTTTGAGTGTTTGATGGTTGTGATGTGTTGTTTGAATGTCATGGATGTATTGCATGTTATGCCAAGTATTTTGTGTGTGTGTGTGGTATAGGTGTGTTGTTTATGCTGAGGTGTGGTGTGTAGCGGTGTTCTGCGTTCCAGTTGGTGAGAAGAGTGACAGTCGACATGGTGGGTGCTATTTTAAGTCTGTTTGTGGTGAACCAGGTATTAAGTGTGTTGAGGTAGGGTTGGAGGATAAGAGTGGCTGTGTCTGCATTTCTGTGAGTACATGTGAGTGTTATGTCATCTGCGTAGGAGGCTATGTGTATTTGTGGTGCTTGAGGTGTTGGTATGTCATGCATGTATAAGTTGAAAAGGGTGGGTGAGAGTACAGAACCTTGAGGGACACCACTGGTGAAGTTTTTAATGTTAGATGTCTAACCAGCAAATGTAACATGGGCTATTCTTCCTCCCAAAAAGTTGGCCAGCCATCTTTTGGTGTTATTATGCATGTTTGTGTTGTATTATGCTTCACTCTCTCAACCACTCCACATTCAATACCAATTGCCTTCTCACTCATACCACATCTCTCATTACTTTCTCCATGCCACCTAGTAAGTCCACATGTTTCTCTCAGATAACTCATTTCCACAGCACCTATTCTAGACTGATGAGCCCTACTACATATCCATGTCTCTGATGCATACGTCAGTGTTGGCAGGTTTATGCTATTTCTCAGTCCTCTTTTCACTTCCATACTCACACTTAGGATGGCCATTTTTGAATTTCCAAAAAGCTATTAACTAATACAGACAGTCAGACACTGATGCACAGCAAAGTAGACCCGACCATGGCTAACACTAAACTAACTCACCGTCACTAACAAAGTCCCGACGTTGGACAAATTTGGTCCTGAACAGTTCTTGTCCTGTCTAATGTAACTGTCCGACTGCATCTGCAGACTTTGGCCTCAGTTTCGATCGAACTTTTGAAATTATTGTATAACTCTCTCACTTTTACTTATTGATTTACATAAAAAAAATTTATTATCCCCTCGCCCCAAGAAAGTAGGACAAATGTACGTCCAGAGTTAGGTTGCGCCGGAATTAGGACAAAGGGTTAAATAGGAGGACTGTCCGGCGTAAAACCAGACGTCTGGCCACCCTACTCACACTTCTACCCTTCATAATCCTCCCCAGTGATCCTATGACCTGTAATGTGTAGGAAAGTCACTCACTTCAGTTTCTGCTCTATCAAATACCATTAATTTACTTTAACCAACATTCACCTTCAGTTTCCTTCATTTACACACAAACTGAAACTCATCTACCACTCTCTGCAATTCCCTTTCACTCTCAGCCATCAGCACAGTGTCTGCCGCAACTAAACTTACCACCAAGGACCAATTTACTTCATTCAGCCTCAACTTCACCCCTAGACCATTCACTTTGGCTTTCATCACTCTCATACAACCATTCATATATATATTGAATAACCATGGTGACATAACACATCCCTGGCTCAGCCCTACACTAATATTAAAACTCTCACTTAGATTACCCTCTACCCATACACATGCTGTTGCCTCTGCATAAAAGGCCTCAATGCCTTTCAGCAAAGACCCCCCCCAAACATCTCTGTCATAGCTTTCCTATCTACCCTGTTGTATGCCTTCTCCAAGTCCATGAAGGCAGCATACAACTTTCTACCCTTGCTAATATATTTTTCCACTATTGGTATTTGTTTATAACAGAAAAATACATTCACTAGTCCAAATTCAATGTTTCAAGCTTGAAAATAATTAGTAGACTGCATCAACAGGATATTAGAGCAAATGATTTTGATATGACACACAATAATTTTATCTGGTAAATAATCAGAGGAATGTCTTGCCTCAAATATTAGCGTTGCATCTGAAGGAATCTTTGGAGGATGGCCACGTTCACCATAGGCATAGTCACTTTTGCAAGTAAGTCTGGCAATTTCTCCCTTCTTCATAGTGGCCACACCTAGGTCCCATCCTTTGATCACTTCCCCTGTGGAATGAATGAGCAACATGTTCCAAGTAAACTCTTTTTTAACTACCTCAGCCAATTATGTGTTCGAGATGTTTGTGTCTGTTTGTTATGAGGATTCTCAAAAAGCTAAGTATGGAGTTTTATTAAATTTATACCGAAGGAATCCCATCCCTGCCAACAAGTAATTACAATCTATCTCCAAATCTCATTCCTCTTCACAAATGATGGAGAACATTTAAATTACAAAGCACTGTACTGGAAAGAAAAGACAATGAGGCAGGAAAAATTGTGTGCATCATTTTATACTTCCATGGCCATATTCACAGTTAACATATATACAGGACTATACACTATTAGATTCATTATTGGTTACTCAGTTATTGCTGTATCAAGTCAACCAACAGGTAACAGTGTACTCCCAGTATAAAGTTAAGACTATTTATATATAACTAAAGCAAACTTTTATAACAAGGTGCAAGATGAGAATATGGCTCTATAACTATACCATGCTGACAGTATTGTTGCAAGAGTTCAACCATACCTTTGCCGAGTGTGAATTCAAACTGCTGCCCGGTCTCTCTGCTCGAGTCAACTTCAGAGCCATCTTCAGCCAGTGTGCCAACATAGTGGACTGACACACGGTCTCCCCTCAAAGGCCCTTCTCCACTCTCCCCCGATTTGAGAATCTGGTTGTTTACATGGAAAAAAGATACATGCAGTATAAAATAATTGCCATCTCTTTTCAAGCTGATGGTGAATACTGTACAGTACTCAGAAATGACACATGGGCTGAGTGTTACGGGTATTACTATTTGAATTTGAGAATTGCATTAATCTGTCTGCTATATAATACACAATTGATGTGTTTCTCAATATACAAGGTCAACTGTACTGATGTTCACTAGTTTTTATACTTGTAATTATTATACAGTATTTAGTTTTCCCCTTGCACAGCATTCATAAGTATTGTATATACAACAAAATACAGGTCTAACCTCTTTCAAAACACCACCATCCTTGTCATGAGTGAGGTCCATGACTTCTGGTACAGGGACGTCGCCTCCCATTGGAGACTCATGTAAACTGTAACAAATACACCACCTTTAGATTACAAAACAAATATACTTCTACTTCTACCAACTCTTAGTAACATATGATAAAAGCTGCAAGTTTCTAATGTTGCCTAGGTATAGGGAAGGTTTGACTAGAATAAGACTGAATCATCTTATGAACTCAAGATAAGTGTTTCTGTGTCTATGGGTTGGTCTTGTACAAAGGTTAAAAAAAAGTACCGGTAACTGATAGAACTAGTGTTGTACCAGGGAGGAGCAGAGGTGAGGGACAGCAAGCATGAAGGAAAAAAAAGAAAAGGAAGGACAGATAGCAAAAGAGAGGACAAGGACTGGGTCGGGTTTAAAGGAGCTATCTCTTTTCATTTGGATGAAAACTATGGGTTGGTATGTAAGAATGTCCGTTGGGTATAAAATTTAGGTTCAACCACAGTAATGGAAAACACAATTTTTAGGCAGGCATATAGGGCCAGACCCTCCTTTATTTTAATTTGTTTTTTACTGTGACCAGAGTGTACCAGGGATCTGTGGGGCAGGAGGCCATTCTACCCAGGGAGAACACCAATAACAATATTTTCACAACTTTTGCGGGGATAATCCAACATTACCTATTCTAATGTGTTGAAATATAAGTGCCAACAGTGTATTTTGATCATGTTGACCCCCCCCCCCCAAAGAGGCTGGACTGTGGAGTAAAATAATTAATAACACATTAACATATGTTCTATAGGCTAATTAGCCTGACTTGACCTGATCTAACCAAACTTAATCTGGAAAGGGGTAGACTACTGGGACCTAACCAAGGCAAACTTAACCATGACCAACTTGGGGAAGGGGAGTCATCAAGGTCAATATGCACTGCCTTCCACTTATATTTCAACACTGTACCATGCCATTGTTAACACTATCAATGTTCATGCATATGACCTTATAGTACTGTACATGTTATGGTCGTTTATTGGATTATGGAAGTAGAACATTGTTTGTAAATCTGAACCAACCAATTCCTCCAAATAATTCCAATCAACAGGACACGATTATTTTTGCTAATCTTGTTCTGTTTCCTGGTATACTTTGGAAGAATCAAAGCACTCCAATTTACCAAAAAATACATCCCCAATATCCTCTCAACTGCTCTAATACACACATACCACCATTCAGAGTGTCTACAAAATAATTGGTGCATAATATTGGAAAAATATATATAATTAATTCTGGGTTAGTGTTAAAAAAAATTCACATTATTGTTTGTTGCAATAATGGGTGGTATGCAAGAACATTCATGGTGAACACGATGGCATGGTACTGATACAATGACTCTGTTTATGGAACCAGATTTATAACATTCTAAGACTATTTTCTTCTACGGCATTTCCTCCACAAATGCCCCATTTCCAAGATATTCAAACGGGGCATTTTGTAATTACCCTGACCTAACCTAACCTAGACCACAGCAGACTACCGGGACCTAACCTGAGCAAACTACTGAGAACTAACCTGGACAAACTACTGGGACCTAACCTGGACAAACTACTGAGACCTAACCTGGACAAACTACTGAGACCTAACCTGGACAAACTACTGGGACCTAACCTGGACAAACTACCGGGACCTAACCTGGACAAACTACTGGGACCTAACCTGGACAAACTACAGGGACCTAACCTGGACAAACTACTGGGACCTAACCTGGACAAACAACTGGGACCTAACCTAAGCAAACAACCGGAACCTAACCTGGACAAACTACCGGGAAATAACTGTTGTAAAGTACAGGAAATGACCGGGGCAAAATACTGGGACCTAGTCGGATCTGGCAACACTGCTACAAAATGGCAATAGTCTATATAAATACCTGGAGCCATCGTACCGGTACCACACCATCGTATGCACCACAAACGTTCTTGAATATGGCCCATTGATTCTTGGTACCACATGTCAAATTAATAGGCCGTATGCAAGAACATTCATAGTGCATACGATGGCGTGATACCAGTACGATGACTCCATAGACAAACAACATCGTATGCACCACAGAGGTTCTTGAATACGGTCCACACACCCTAAGGTTAATTGTTAAGGTTTGGTTTATCTTACCATGACACTAAAGGTCGTATGCAAGAACATCCATGGTGTTGACGATAGTGTGGTACTCATACGATGGTTGTGTTGTTTGTCTATCAGTAAAACACCATGAATGTTCTTGAATATGGCCATTAACTTGTATAGCTTTTAAATAATCCAATTATCATTACTCACCTCACTACCAGGCCTCCATCTTCATCAAATAAGTTAAACGTGATGGAAATACATTAAATAATACGTACAAAGTGTGTTAGGTGAGTTTTTATATCAATTGTTGGTGTGTAGTTTTGTTGTAAAGCGTCAAATGCCAATAATGCCATTCCTCTACTACACGTCTTGGCCTCGCTAGGTGCTACATTATACGCTAACATTAGCACTCAACACAACAACTACTATTTTACACATTATAACACTCATTTAGTTCTTCTCTAATTCATTTAAAATAGAATTATTAGTTTAAGCACTATGTATTTATATCCGAAGTTCTAATATTTCTTTAGTTACGGGGTGTGGCTGGACACACGTGTGTTCTGTAGTGGCCACTCAAGGACCACAGTACAGTAGTACCCATTGACTACCCAAGGCCTTGGTACTACCATTATCATGAGTATATAAATACCAAGACAACATATTTATTACTAAACAGTAGAGTTTGTGGGACAACTAAGCCCCTTTTTAGTGGACGACTTGTGGCGACCACAAAGAGCCCGTGTGTCCAGGGTCTTATTATACCAATGTCCTTTGTATTATAAAGTTAATAAAGTACAGTATATGGGTGTAGAGATTAAGTTTAAGTTTAAGTTTTTGGGTCCAGCAGAGGGCTGCTCGTGGGCAGCATAATATGCGGGGGTTGTGCGGGGGATTTAGGGATCCAGGGTAGGATTAGGAATGGGGTTAGGATGAGGGTGGATTAGGTCAGGGACTATGGGTTGAGGATTAGGAAGGTAATGATTGGTGATCCTATTTCTAAAAGTGTCAAGAGTGGGGCTATTAACTATATGAGATGGGTGATGATTCCACTCTTGGATGCTGCGGGGAAAGAATGAATGAGATAATATTGAATATTTTACTAATTATCAATTTTATTGCTGTTTTCTATTACAATGTTTTTACTTTCTTTACCCATTAATTTATATAATTCAAAGACTACACTATTTCAGAAAGGCCCCATTTTCCAAAATATCCAAGATATATTCAAATGGGGCATTTTTAAATTAGCCTGACCTTACCTAACTTAACCTAGACCACAGCAGACTACCAGGACCTAACCTGGGCAAACTACCGGGACCTAACCGTGGTAAAGTACAGGACCTGACCTGGGCAAAATACTGGGACCTAGCCAGATCTGGCAACACTGCTACAAAATGGCAATAGTCTAGATAAATACCATTATTTTATCCATGAAAATAGTAGAAAAGCATTTTGCCAATCTAGCATCATCCATTCTTTTTGCATGTCCATTCCATCTGACTACACTCTTTGATGATTGAGAAGGAAAGATGTCCTACTATTATAGGGGCTTCACAACACTGTACATATGGTATCATGAAGGAGGTGATAGGTGTGATGGCAAGCACAACAAAAACAGAAAGGAAGACAGAACAGATGAAGAATAATTATTATAGTAAATGGGAGTGGCTGGGGTTGAATAGATGTTAGACCAATAAAGTATTGCCCATAGCACAGCAAGCAATAATCTTTGAAAGAGGAGGTTGTACTGTACTACAGGGCCAAGACCTAGACTACCTCCACTGGAATGTGGCCAAGTATCAGGTGTATCCAAGTGGGGATGAACAGATCTACAAGGACAACTTGGGGTAGGTGACCACAGGGAGTTTTAAGTCATATTTCTATGTAGCGGTTAACATTTATTGGATAAAATATCTCAAGTAAATTAAAGTGTTTATTGGCAGTACAATACTGATGATGCTGTGTAGATAAGCACATGTAAACTTTATGATCAGCTTGGTAAAATGCTGAATGTAATAAAGTAACAATAACATATTACTTGTAGGGGAGGCGGCCGACTGGTTACTGTTCTAGACTCAAAACCTATAGGGCCTGAGAATATTTACTCTTCCAATTTGAGTTTCAGGCACTATCTATAAAGCCACCGAACGTAGTATAAAACACCTTCGCTGGTACCATAACAGCTGCAGTATTTGGGAATAACTCTCACTTCCCTCCCTCTGTGGCTGGGTACCAGTTTGGAAGTCGTGACGTGTGTGTGTGTGAGCAGCAGTTGACCTGGGCCACGATAACGGGCTTGATGAAGCCTATGCCCAGTGTCAGAACATTAAAAAAAAAAAAAAAATGGCTGCTACACCATAATGCCAATGTGGAAAAAAAAAAAAACGATTAAACTCTCAAAGTTAAAAATGACATTCCAGTTCCTAATAACAAGTTCTATGCTAATACTGGATGCAGGATTGTTTAAAAATGTGGAAAACTTGTCTTGTAGGCACACTGATACAACAAACCATCAGTGGTACAATTAAATTATTCCTAAATAATACAAGAAGCTACTACTGTACTGTTATAACTAGACCTATAGTACTTCTCTTTCACATTGGCAGATACTGTACATCATTTTTGTAGCATTATCTTCCCTACCACTATTTTTCACTTGAGTTATTTATTGTGTTTTGTCAGTCATGCCAACCATCACATATGTTGCTTTCTTCCATTGTTTGACTTCATCTTCCTTCTCTCTTAGACCCACAAATTGTTCGACACCCTTAGTCACTTCCTACATAAATGCTTATTTTCTCTCCATCTATCACTTGAAACATATTACACCAGCTCCTATTTGTTAACATGTCCTCTATGTTCATTCCAGCAATATGGTTTAAAACATATTACCATCTGCCACACCCATAGTAACAAATGACTTTTCACAGAATCTTTTATCAATACAGTACAGTTACAGTATAGCATAAAATTTTGTTTTCCTGCCCTACTTTGTCAAGTCAAACAACACTAATTTTCAGGCAATTCCTATTAAAACAAGATCATTTTAATTTATGGTAAAGTGACATACATACATAAAATTATTATCCCTGCAGCTACAGGTACAGTATATACTGCATTATTAATAATACAAACCTATGGGTGAAATACGGAGTTCTCAAGTAGGCTATATCATTCAAGATCGATACAAGCACTAACAGATACAAATAATCACTGGCTCGTAATCAAATGACACAATAGGAATGCAAATAATTAACCCATCTCTGAATCCAAACCCAAGGAGGGCTAACAAATCTTTTCACTTGAACCAGAGTCCCCTTTCTCTTCAGTCTTGCTCAGGTCTTCAATATTATTCTCCTCCTTGCAGTTACTTGATTCTTTCTGTTTGGGAGAATTATCCAAATAAATATATTAATTCTAAATACTAAAGTACAGTATGGGTAGAAAAGATATCTCCATTAAACTATTGTTAATTCTCTAGCAAGCACAGACGGCACATTAATTAAGAAGAGTTCTTTTGTAGAAGTATAGTTTAAAACATTTGACATTAGAGAGCATGTAGTATACAGTATCAAAAACTAAAACATCAACAACAACTTCAAGTGATGGAAACTTTTCACATTTTCCTCTTAATGATTGAGAGAAGCATGTGATTTGAGGAGGTGGGATGGGGAAAGCAACAAGTCTGTGCAGGAGACAACTGTTATGGCCATTTTGTCTCGCAATATATTTTTTGTACTTCCTTTTTCCTAGCGTCTCCCAGGCAAAACAAATAAGGCGATTGGATTTCACGATGATAATTATAATGACAAAGGTAAGTAAGTCCTTGGCACCAATATTTAATTCCAATATCAATTATCTACTTTATTAAGGGACTCGTGCTATACTACCAAAGTCTCAATCTTGGTAGCTGAGAGTTACTATATAACTTACCACTTCATCTTGTTTGGCAAACTTCTCAAACATTCCACCATAGAGTTTCTTTTCCTTGAGACGGTCAGCTTTGATGTTTGTAATGCATTGTTGCAATTGCTGCTTTGCTGCCTTATTATTCTCTTCTATGTTTAAGCAGGCACTGAAGTCACTCTGTGCCAGTTCGTATTCACCCAAATTCATGTACGCCTGCAAAGAAATAAAGATGTATATTTCAACATTTCAGAGGTACAGGTAGACAAGAAAACAGGAAAATACAGTCACAGCACATAGTCCTTGACCCCAGACTTCCCCTTGCACCCTGGTCAAGGACTATGTGATGCGACTGTATTTCTCTCACTGCCATAGTGTAATCTCTCATCTATAAGTCTATAATTTTACTTTTTATGGAATACTTTCTTGACTTCCAAAATAATTAGTGAAAAAAAAAGACATTAATTGAAAGTGTTGTACAATAAAATAGAGTATTGTAACTTACACCAAGTTCATAACAATACCTGTCCTCTTCTGAAGAATGCTTTGATATTCTTTTTGTCCATCTCCAGTGCTTTATCAGAATGGTCTCTGGCTTCAGTACTATGTTTCAGCTTGAGGTAGGCCATGGCCAGGTTAAGATGACCTGCCAGCAACACGTGTTGGCTCTCTGCTTTCATTTCATCATCCAGACCTACAATGCAAAAGCTCACATCAAAAGCTTTCCTATCTCAGCATAGATCTCACAAATTCAACATACAGTGCTTGTGTAAATAGTAATTAATGAAACAATAGGAATAAAGGTATCAAGTATCACTATCTGCTTGTGTATTGTATCAGTGCTGTGATTTTTTTGAAGAACTTGTGGAAATTCAAATGGCAGTGTAATATCCCATCAAGGTATAAGGGAAGTGAATGTTTGAAACATTAATGATTAATATATCAAGTTTACACACTTAGTAAGAGGCATTAAATTATGAAACTCTATGTATTATTAAGAAGTTACCACATGATATCACCATTTCAGTTATTAGTAATATTTTCATCCAGCAACTGTATCAAAACACAGGTTACAAGTCAAGATACCTCAAAGGTTCTATTACATTTTGTTCCGATTACCATAACCAGAATCTTGCGGCTATATTCTTCCTTTTGTCCACACCACTTCTATTATAAGCAACTATAGCCTTACAAGTCTATAGTAAACCACTTAACCATTCATAAATAGACATATGTATAGAGATAGATATATATAGACACATGCACTAACATTATACTTATACAGTATATGAAAGATCCATTAATTGGTACTGTACATCTTGTAAAATACACCAAGTACAATAATTTGCAGTACAGTAGTTCCTCTCTCCTAAATTTCACACACTGAATTGTTACTGCATGAATACTTAAAGGAACCGTGTTTTCCTTAATATAACTAATGTAATCCCAGAGATGTTAATTAACCAAACAGTATGTCAGCAACATGCAGGGATGCTGTGAAATATATGTACAATTAGACTAGACATACTGTTCACATACACACTGCCTTTGGAAAATGTCCAAGCAATACAGAAGTCTGCATTTTAGGTATGGCAGAAAATGGCATATTGAAATAAAAAAAATTTCCACACCTCATAATATTCTGAAATTCATGGTGTTTAGTAGACTTTGGAAGGCAGTGCTTTACATACACCAAAAATATAAAGTAAAGAAGAGTAAACCTGTACTTGAAGGATAACCTGCACTGAAAAGAAGTCAAGGAGAGTAGTGTTAACATTATCAGCTTCCCTAAAACCTACACTTGGTGGCGACGTCACTTATTCCTTCGCCCTCGCTCTCCTCCTCATCCTCGGATGATGCGCCGTCCGTGTCGGTGCCCACAAATGGAAGAGTTTGACTTGGTAAATACTTGTTCTCGTTGGAGGGTCAAGGTATAATTTTGGGGTAAAAATGACCAACTTATCATAACTCACACAGGAATTCTAACAAATTTCATATTCCAGCTCTGAACTCCCTTTGTTTGACCATGCAAGGAAAATTGTAAATTAAAAATAATAATCACAGTACTTACACAAGATGGTTAGTAGGGAAATGCAAATACTGTACTTTTTACCAAATCAAGAAATGTCATTCCAGCCACAAACATTACAGGTACTGTGGTAGATGTATTTTGAAGTACAGTATTCATGTTCTTCTTTATTGTAAAGTTTCATAGTAAGTCAGCATACTACTCTGTATCTTTTTGTGATATTTGTTAGCTACACCATAAATAATTAAGTACTACATACTTGATATACCTATTGAACATTCAGGGGTACAGTATATGCCTCCCCTGGTTCTAACAAGAGCAGTAGTGTTGACAATGACAGTTCATTACTGGACACAATGATTTTCTTGTTTTGAAAATCATTATGCGCTAACATACTGTACATAGGATGCTGGTTAAGTATTCCATCTATAATACTAATGACATCAAAATTCTGCATTATGACAAACCTATTATTATATCTATTAGTTACTTACCAGAATCATGTTCCAAGAGGTCAATTATCTTTTTATACTGCTTTACTGCCAATTGATACTTCTCCTGTTTCAAGAAAGCTGTGCCCCTTTCTTTACAGGCTTTTGCTTGTACTACTTTCTCCTCCTGGTCCATCTCCCAAGATTCCTTGGCCTTTTCAAAGTTATGCAGCTCAACTTCATACTGTAGTGAAGCTCCTGGTGGTATGCCCAGGGCTACATTGCCCTCTTTGCCATAACCATACTGGAAGTATCCATATCAATGATAGACATTATATGGAAACATGAATCTCTATATCCTACTGTAGTTTAGAAATATAACAACCTGCTATTTATAGTTGGTTTTTAACTACCAGATAGTAATCATCAACAACCTGATGGATAATTACCAAATACTGGATAATTATCTATTATGAGTCTGCCTTTGAAAGTTTATTGTCAGCTGAAAGATAGATGAAGCATAATTCTTAACTTTTTCTCACAAATATTAAAATGAAGCTAGAACATTTAAAAACAATTAATTACTTACATCAGGAGACAACTTGAGAGTTGATTTTTCTCCCTTTTTAAACTTTTCCAGAGCAGTTTCCAGGCCCTCAGGGATGTTATGTTCTGATCCTTCACCAAGGGAGAACTTCACATCTCTCTCATCAAATACTGTGCCATTTAATTTACCAACAATGTGAACTGAAAGAAAAAATACAAATTGGAAGACAATCTTAACATTACATACAAAACATAATAAAATTTGATCATGTAAATACACATAAAAACACACACAGATTAAACTGTATAATTTATTGAAGACTGGTCCATTTATGTTCACATCACAAAGACATATTCCAGCTTAGATCACTTAGTGCACTGATAATCCAGATCTCCATTTTCAATAAGTTTGACTAGGCTACTGTAACTCACCTTCTAAAACTGCACCTTCATTGGGTGTTTGATAGCCTTCTCCTGCCACAATATTCCTGCGAATAATGCCACCATCCTTTTTCTGACTGAGATCTTCACCTTGCCACTCAAACAATTCAACCTAGGCAGGATGAGTAAATGACAGTTAGTGTTGATGTATTCTTAATACAAAATATTATACAGAAATTTATGCCACCTCCATTCTTATGCTTTGTAATTCTGTACTAATTGTCAAAGTTTGAGTGCTACAAAATGATATAGAGGCTTCTTCAGTGAATTTATACAGCACTAAACAGTATAATATTTTATGTCAACAGGCTGAAGTACAATAACATAAAACTATTGTCCACAGATAAACCAAGAAGTTCCCCTCTGATCTGAACAATCCTTGACTGAAAGGAATAAATAAAGTCCATTGTAAGTGGGGCAGATAATGGCAGGTAAACTGGCATGTGTCTGCACACTAAACTACATACTAAAGAGAACATTTCTTCTGATCACCCTTACAGGATATCCATTTCTGACTGTAGAATCTGATCTAGTAACAAACTGCAACATAAAGACGTCTTCACACGGAGCAATTCGTGGCTAGTTTGGCTTCCGGCAAGTGCTAGCCGGCAGGAGCTGCTGGCAAGTTTTACAGAAATGTCTACATACTGACGGGAGAGTGCAAATCGGTTAGTAAAATTACCACAGCTGCTGTTTTGGCTATTTTGAAGAAAAATGAGAGAGAGGAAATGTTTGTGTATACGTCACTGGCTGGCAAGGAGGGATAAATTTTGTGTTCATTGCAGACTGTTGAGATAATTAGATTATAAAGATCTTAAAACAACGAAGTCCTGGCCTTACCTCAGTGATGAACAGTATCAGCCATTAGACCTACTACATTGTAAAAGAGCACAATTTTATCTATTTTTAGAAAACCACAGGTAATGTTTTAATATTGGCTGTGCAATCTTAATAACAGTTGCAGAAAACATTGGAGAAAGTTCTTCATCTGATGTTGTATCAGAGAGAGACAGACATACATCTACTCACACTCATCTAGGTAAATTGTTTACATCTCTATAGTCACTCTCGTTCATCTACACCTTCACAACTACTCTGGTAATGGCTCTTTTTTACTCTTTTAATGGCACTTCCCACGATGTATTGCCGGGGGCACCAACAGCACTGTCTTCCCAACTCAGCTGGCAATATTGTCAAGATTACCGGCTGCAAAACTAGCTGCAAATTGCCCCGTGTGAAGGCGACTTAACAGAGATCCATGGAACACTAATGGTATCCTATAACCATGAGACAAATAATGCCAGAAATATAAATACCTAACTTATAATTACAGTGGCTTACCTCAAATATCAATGTTGCATCAGCTGGGATTTTAGGAGGGTTGCCCTTTGGACCATAAGCATATTTACTCTTGCAAGTGAGCTTAGCAGTCTCTCCTTTCTTCATGCTGGCAACACCCAGGTCCCATGCTTCGATCACCTCACCTGAAACACAAATATTGTACCATAAAAAGTAGAATTTTACACAAAATAAAATGTTTATTCATTGCCACATCTCTCACCTGCCACACAGCCAAAGGACATGTTATTGTCACAATAGAATGTCACACAGCCACACACACAGCTACAGGACATGTTATTGTCACTATATAGAATGTGGCAGGCCTTTCCACTAGTCCACCCATGTCATAATCATAAGGATATACCTACTGTATCTCACAGCTTCCCAAATAAGCAGCATAGGCCAACAATTTCTCTGTCCTTACTCTATCAACATGAAAAAGAAAAATCTAGTAATAAATCAAACCAATACCCTATTTCAATCAGTACAGTTGATAATTATGATACATACGTTTTCCGAGGGTGAAGGAGAAATGTTCTCCCCTATCCCGGCTGGAGTCAAACTTGGAGCCATCAGATTCAAGGGTTCCCACATAGTGTACAAATACCTTGTCACCCGTCAGTGGAGTCTCCTCTCCCTCACCAGTTTTCAGGATCTGTCCATAGATAACAACATACAAATAAAATATCATATCACCAGCCATCTTATATTAATTCCACAAAGCATAATGGGATTCATTGATTGATATTAGGTGCCATAACAGCACGATCATATAGCACCATAAAAAGGTGATAGAGAGGTGTGTCAGCAAGCAAGAAGAAAATAGGAAGAAAGGACGGACAGTTGAAGAACTGAAAGCTAGTGACTGGACCGAAGGGGGGCTAAAACCCTTAAAGTATTGCCCACATCACTACAGGCAATAAATAACCCAAACCTACAAGGAGCATAATGAGTAACATGATTGACATTTGAGGTAACTGGAATTGCTTTCTTAATAAATTCAGATACATACAAACAGGTAACTTTTAAGACAAGGCTATTCAAGAACATTCATACTACATACAATGGCATGGTACTGGTACAATGGCTCCATAGAAAATCCATCAATAGAGCTGTCATACCGGAACCATGTCATCGTCAATACCAAGGATGTTCTTGCATACAACCCAAGTATTTATACATGTAAGGTACGGTAAGTCCATTAATCAGAGTACAGTATATTATTATAAGAATGTGTTCACTTAACTTCTATCTATTGCCAGACGCCTTAATCCCTGAAGGGATGGCCACAAATAAATCGCCTCCTCCCACCCCACACTACTCTCTCTTACATACCACTCACCTCTATCCCTCCACCTCACTCTTGTACACTCTCCCTCAAATACCACTCACCTCCATCCCTCCACCTCACTCTTGTACACTCTCCCTCACATACCAAACACCTCCATCCCTCCACCTCACTCTCTTAACCAACCTCTCGCTTCCCATATGCTCCACATGACCGAACCACCTCAAGGTGTTCCATTTTCACACTCTTTCACATAACTTACCTCTTTCAATACACCACCATCTTGATTAGGGGTAACGTCCACCACAGAGCATTCCATTACTTTTTCACCGGCCATAATGCAAAAACCACCTGAAAAATTATGGCAGTCATGTATTCACAAAAAATAATGGTGTCCTGTTGCTTGGAATAGTTTGGAGGAATCAGTTGCTCCAAATATGCCAACACTACTACTGTATCCTTTAACTAAAATGAGTTTGAGACCAATATATAACAAATCTGGGGTAGGATGGACACTAAAGATAAAATGGTTACAAAAAAGTGACAATTTTAACTTGATTAAAGATTGATTGATATTAGGCGCCATAACAGTGAGGTCATGTAGCACCAGAAGAAGGTGATAGAGAGGTGAGACAGCAAACAGGACATTATAACTTGATACGGTACATTCTGGATATTATATATATTTATACCTTTAGTTTAGGTGTTAAGGAGGCAGTACAGTATATATATTATGTGTTGGTAAATCTGGAACAAAATTAGGTAAATTTACAGAAAACCTGGGTTCACTATATTGTATTTATTAGTATCATTATCCACTATTTTGGACCATTCTAACACACTTTTCATCTATGGTGTTTCTCTCGGAAATGCCTCGTTTTCGAGATATGCTCCATTTACAAACATAATTTGGAAACTAGTCTTACCAGACCTGACCTAACCTAGACCACAGCAGACTACCGGGACCTAACCTGGGCAAACTATCGGGTATAACCGGCGTAAACTATCATAAAGTGACTGGGGCAAATTTCCAGGACCTAGCCTAATGTGGTAACACTGCTCAAGCCTAGCCAGAAACCCAGTTATTCTGTAATAATACCCAAAATTATTTCTCCAAAATATTCCTAGTAACAGGGAACCATTATTTGGTATTTATTAAAAGAATTACTGTTTTGTAGCAGTGTTGCCAGATCTGGCTAAGTCCCAGGTTTGTGCCCCGGTCATTTCCTGTACTTTACCACGTTATTTCCCGGTAGTTTGTCCAGGTTAGGTTCGGTAGTCTGCAGTGGTCAAGGTTAGGTCAGGTCAGGTCAGACTAATTGGAAAATATGCATATAAGCTGCAAGCGGCAAATATGTGTTATTTATGTATATTTCAGTATGGAATAATGTTAATAATGCATGTTGGTGCGTAATTAATACAAGTGACGGTTGCACTTAATTTAGCCAAAATAATCCTTCAATACTCACCACAAATAATTAAAAATATCCTCCTTCTTCTATACTATTGGTCTCCTTCTTCTCACACACTCAATGTACCCACAAATTGGTCAAAAACTCAAAATAATAATAGCAACTTGTGAATTTATTAGCTGCGGGTGTATTGTGCTTGTTGACGTTGTTGTTTTTGAATACTGGTGATGTTGATGACTCAGGAGGAAATAGTTGACTTTACAACGGCACTCATACTAATTTTGTGACTTTTTTGTCTTGTTAATATGATTGTTTTAATTAAGGGGGTGCGGGAATAGAGGGAAATCCTTAGGGGGGTTAGGGGTTGCAGTAGTAGGGGACAGACTTGGGGGTAGGAGGGTAGAAAGCTTGTCCCCTATTCCCGCACCCCACTAACCTCCCCCCCCCCAAGTTTGTCCAGTCTTATTATATACAACATTTTATTCATTTTTTTCTTCTTTTTAATTCATTTGAAATAAGAAGTATTAGTTTAAGCACTATGTATTTATATCCGATGTTTTAATTTAATTTTGTGCTGTTTGTGGTCGACACTCTAATTTAAGGGGAGAGTATACTTTTGGTACATTGTAGTGCCTTGATTCCCCCAAAGTATGCCAAGAAACAGGACCAGATGAACAAATATAATGGTGTCCTGTTGTTTGGAGGAATCAGTTGCTTCAGATTTACCAACTCGCCACTGTAATTTCCCGGTGGACTCTGAAGGACCACACACACTATACAGTCACCACACACACTTCTTAATTAATAGTACTAGATTACTATAATAACCCAAATGACTAGAACAAATCACCTCAACTCCTCCTCCATTTCATCCATCCTTCATATACCATTGTAATGGGTATGTAAACACCAAGAAAACCCACAATGATAGACAACATATTTATTACTAAACAGTAGAGTTTGTGGGACAACTAAGCCCCTTTTTAGTGGACGACTTGTGGCGACCAGAAAGAGCCCGTGTGTCCAGGGTCTTATTATACCAATGTCCTTTGTATTATAAAGTTAATAATACAGTATATGGGTGTAGAGATAATATTGAATATTCTACTAATTATAAATTTTATTGCTGTTTTCTATTACGTTTTTACTTTTTTTTATCCATTAATTTATATCATTCAAAGACTACACTATTTCAGAAAGGCCCCATTTGCCAAAATATCCAAGATATATTCAAATGGGGCATTTTGAAATTAGCCTGACCTTACTTAACTTAACCTAGACCACAGCAGACTACCAGGACCTAACCTGGGCAAACTACCGGGACCTAACCGTGGTAAAGTACAGGACCTGACCTGGGCAAAATACTGGGACCTAGCCAGATCTGGCAACACTGCTACAAAATGGCAATAGTCTAGATAAATACCATTATTTTATCCATGGAAATAGTAGAAAATAGTAGAATAGTAGAAAAAGCCAATCTAGCATCATCCATTCTTTTTGCATGTCCATTCCATCTGACTTCACTCTTTGATGATTGAGAAGGAAAGATGTCGGACCTACTACTGTATACAATAAAAATACAATTCATTATAATCTTATCAGTATAATTCCAGTAGTGAGGAGATAACAGAGACAGTGGTGGTGGTGGTGGTGTGTTATTATTTTGTGCCTCACTCATACCAGGTAATTATGGTTATTTTATTAGATATTACTATTCTGAACTCAACTAAAAAAATCATTGCATGCTTTTTATCTTTAGAAATGGTCAATAGTACAGTATATGCAATTGTAACACTCGCCAAATTATAATGCTTCTCAATACTGTACTTATGTTTTTATTTAGTTGAACAGAATTTAAAAGTTTATTGTGTTGGTAGTTAGTTAGTTAGTTAATCTCGCTTTTTTTATTGAAAAGTTAATTATATAGTTAGTTAATCTTACTCTTTTTTTTCTGTTTAATTCTGTAATGCAAAGCACCAATCCAAAGTTAATTCACAGCTTTTTATATGGAGAATATTAATTTATTTTTTGACAAAGTTCTAGTGTGATGTTTCATATTATAATTATAGTACAATACTACTACAGCATAGTCTATTACATACATTACTTACTTACTTATAGTACCTACATAGCTACTTGTGAATATATATTGTACAGTTGCATTACATAATTATTAACCAGACTTAATTCCCCTAACAACCCTGATCTGTACAGTATTATAATATTATTTATATTTTTTAAACTACCAGTAATCTATACATATAATTATATTGTACTGTTTTAATGTGGTATTGTTGATTACTGTACAGTCATGGCACATAGTCCTTGATCAGGGCCGTTCTTGAATATGGCCCTAAGTAACATATACCAACAGAACCATCGTATGTACCATGAGTGTTCTTGAATATGGCCCTAAGTAACATATACCAACAGAACCATCGTATGTACCATGAGTGTTCTTGAATATGGCCCTAAGTAACATATACCAACAGAGCCATCGTATGTACCATGAGTGTTCTTGAATATGGCCCTAAGTAACATATACCAACAGAGCCATCGTATGTACCATGAGTGTTCTTGAATATGGCCCTAAGTAACATATACCAACAGAGCCATCGTATGTACCATGAGTGTTCTTGAATATGGTCCTAAGTAACATATACCAACAGAGCCATCGTATTTACCATGAGTGTTCAAGAATATGGCCGAGTGTGTGATGGTCTGGCACAGATGTCAACGGTGGACTTCCTACAGGAGACAGTACAGGGAGTGGCCGGGGAGGGGCGGGGTGACCACTACCCAACCCTCGGTCATCCACTCCGCCCACCTTACCATCAACCATCCACTCGTAGGTCAGTCACTATGGCTATGGTACTGTACCTCTGTGACCGACTCTTTTTTATATACGGCCCTGTAAATGAATGTCACACAAACATGAGTTCACTTTGTTGTTATTGTACTATATAATTATTATATACTTCCACTTCAAACTAACCTAACTCATCTACTCTTAACCTAATCACCCAATCTATTTAAACCAAATCTGCTCAAATTATTAACCAATACATACAATGTAGAATACCGCAGTGTAAAGTGTAGGAAAGCATTACAAGGCAAGCCAGTGTATTTCCTGCCAACCCCTTCAGTGACACCAAACTTACTCACACCACCTTTACAGGAAATGGGGACGACACGGTGGAAGAGGAAGTGACAGAACCGAGTACAAATCACCAGGGACCACCACAGACCTCAATAGTCATGTAGTGGTGAGGCCGGGGCAGGTCGTCACCCCCGCCCCACACCGCACCCCCCATCCCATCATAAAGAAATCCCCCCTGATGCAGCCCCTGGAGTCCCTTCTCTCTGTTGGCAGTCATGAGGCCGCCAGGGTAAGTGTCATAGACAACAACATATCGTTGGGTCCTGAGGCCAATGCTTGGGGTACAAAGCCCATACATACTGTACATTTTATATGGTCATCATACCCCGGTCATCAGGTATTGAGAACCAACAATGTGTTCTTGTCTATGACCCTAAGTACTGTATGGCCAAGTTAATATAGCAAGATAGAAGGTGGGAAAATATTCTCATAAATCAAGAGTTGGAGGTACAGTACTGTATATGGGATCCTTTTTGAAGCAAGGTCTGAATTATTTTGTACATAATTATACTGATGATGAACACAGAAAAAAAAAAACTATGCTATTCAGTTTAACCTATCCAGTCCACTCCAATGTATTACTGTACTAACTCTGCCCAGGAGGGCTGACTTTATTCTCTGTAAATATTAGCCATCACCTACAGTGCTGGAATAAAGATTGTTGTAGGATCTGGTCACTTATACTGGATTTGGCGAGATCTGCCAACATGGATTTAAACAACTTATTTTGGATTAATCTACTTATACAAACCAAACTCAGTTCATCCCCTTACCAACTGTATAAACTGTACTTAACTTTGTCTAAATAGGCCTAGTGCCAAATCAACAAAATCTGCCTTACCCAAAGATACATGAACTAACTTCCAGGTGAAGGAAGGTCCAGAGAATGGTGAATGTGACCTAGAAGCTATGTTGACCAAGGAGACAAACCCAAAGTTGGTGCTTGGTGAGAGTATAAAGGTGACGAGGGACGACCAACAACACTACTACTGGCCACTCAAAAATTTTGGAGAAGTGGCTAGGGATAACCTGCTCAAGGTGGGATACTAAC
The DNA here is from genome assembly GCA_034508575.1 of Petrolisthes manimaculis. Lineage (NCBI taxonomy): Eukaryota > Metazoa > Arthropoda > Malacostraca > Decapoda > Porcellanidae > Petrolisthes > Petrolisthes manimaculis. Next base: position 23,439 of record JAWZYT010001491.1, on the reverse strand, counting down.
CACTTTATGTTATTGAATACAAAATACCTCCACCAAATGTGTGTGTGTAAAGTTTATGTCCTTATAAGTCCTTTTAAGCATAAACTTATACCATTTGTGTCAGCTACTGTAGTATCCTACTCTAGATATTACAGTATACCATATTTCTGACACTCATTATGAGGAAACCCACATTATAAAAGGGGAGGTTCTCTCATAACCTTAATTCTTAAATTAAGTCCTTATAATATACAAAGCAACAATAATTTTAAAGAAAATTTGTCAGCCATGTAATATTTTCCCTCAAATTATATTACTCTGGTAATATTATATCTCGGATATTCAATTTCCCTGATAATGTTAATATTCAACGATCCTTAATTCCCATTCATAATGTTATTTTTGTATCACCTCTGTTTGCCAGGTTATGGTGGGACTGCTGAACACTGGTCATAGAGGGACGGTGTTCTTTGGTGTTGACAAGGGTGGACTAGTGGAAGGAGTGACTGCCCAACCAGAGGAGGTGGGTCAGTTTGTAGGTGGGCTGATAAAAGCTGCCCAGTTCTACCTCTCTCCTCGACTACACCAGCCTCAGTATGGTCAGTATTGTGGATATAGTAACACCTATGTTCAAAAACTTAATTATCTTATTTTCTTCAACATGTAGAGAGTCTTGGGTACATTAACCTCACCAATGTAGGCAATGCATCTAAATAATAAGATTATATAATGTCCTGATAATATAATAAAGGTGACATAACACGTTTCATTTGTGTTGTTTGTACAGCGGTGCGTTATAACAATGTGGAGACAACAAGTAGGCAGAGGTTGGACAATGTATGGGTGGTGGAACTACACACTCTCCCTAACATGGTCAGTCTCTCATCTTACTTTTATCTCACATCTTTTCACTTCTACTTTATATGTCTTATTCTTTCCTATTTCCCTTATGGTTAGTCTTTTTCTATATTATCCAAAGTGAGTACAGAGGTTAGTTTGTTATATAGGCAGTCACCTCACACACTCTAAAATTACTCTCTCTCTCTCTCTCTCTCAGTACTAATGGCTTGGTGACCACTAGATAAATTCTCCTGTGATGTAAACAAAGAATTTGAGAGGTCCAGCAGATGCCTATTTGATAAAGTTATATCCCCATCTACTTTATACAGTACTGTTTCTTTGTCATACTGTACCCCTGTTGTGGTTAATACAGTATATTAATCATTATTCATACTATAACCCTGAAATATAACTCTTTGTCACCTCTCTTTATGGCTACAACTTAGAGTCTCATTCTTAGATACTGTACCAGGTGTGAGGCTCGGTGTTAACTGCTAAAAAAAAATTAAAAAAAAAATTGATTATATGATTTTGTAGCAAATCAATGTTAGCTTTCACTTCACTCCCCTTGACTTCTGCCACTCCAACCACCTCTTCTGCCTTTTCACTGCATAATTACACTGTAGCATTTGTGTGGCATTCTTCATCATTCAGAAAGACTGTATATTATTCTTTCAGTATTGGTGTATCATCATCACCTATATTTTGAGAAGTGTTAAATATTTCCATAGCATACAGTCATTATCTCTTTATCTATCAAACAGTACAATATTTGAGTATATAAGTATAATGTCAAATTTGATCATTTTTACAGGAACACTACTACAATGCTATCACAGACCTAAACTATCACATCCACCATCATGGCACCACACACACCCTCTCCTTCACCTCTTTCTGCAATGCCACAGTCCTCCACGCCTCCCATCCTTACCTGGCGGAAGTGGAGAGGGCAGAGGCGGAGGTGAGGGAGCTACAAGAGGCACTGGAGCAAAGTGGAGTCCCTTGGAAAGAAGCGGAGGGAACTCATGTCTGTGATAAGTGTTACTTCAGTGACTGTCCTGCCCACTGTTATGGCACCTCACCACACAACACACACAACACATCTCACCACACAACACACACAACACACCTCACAACACAACATACACAACACAACACACCTCACCACACACAATACACAACACACCTCAACACACATAACAAACAACACACCTCACATAACACACAACAGACAACACACAACACACACAACACAACACACCACACCTCACACCTCACCACACATGACACACCTCAACACATATAACACACAACACACACACAACACTCACACAACACACCTCAACACACACACAACACACCACAACACATAACTTGACATACCATATGACTATACAGTACACAAGTTCACAACTCATTGATGACTTGTAATGACTCATACTTACTACACATCTCTAAGAGCCTGTCCCCCTATTCCTGCACCCCCCCCCCAGCCTGTCCCCTACTCCCGCACCCCCTTAAGACCCTCGTATGTTTATGAATGAATCACTAGCAATTATATTTTATTTTTTTTATTTTATTCACTACAGCCAGTTTTTTTTTTTTTTTTTGGCATATACAGTACAGTCAGATTTTTGTTTTATTATTATTATTATTATTTTTGGCATATACAGTACAGCCACATATATGTTTTTCTCAACTTTTCTACTTTCTACTTTTCTAATTGTTGAGTGTTTCAGCGAGACTTGAGGGTGGCTAAGACAAGGAAACATTTAATTATATTTTGTTTATTTCTTTTTAAATGTTTACTGAGAGGAAAAAAGAGAAGCAATTACCAAATACTGTAAAAGGTTAATTTACCTATAGGTGACATTTAATTGTATTTTTTCTTAAGTGTTTAGTGAAAGGAAAATGGAGAAGCAAATACCAAATAAAAGGTTAATTTACCTATAGGTGACATTTATTTGTATTTTTTCTTAAGTGTTTAGTGAAAGGAAAATGGAGAAGAAATTACAAAATAAAAATATCCATATATAATATCAGCAACATCCATATACAGTTATTATATAAGATAAGATATACTTTATAATCTAATTGCATATACAGTAGACAATAAGAAATTTGTTGAGGTTGGAGTTCCATAAAGAAAAGGACAAAATTAAAATAAAAAATAAATGTGGAGCATGTGATTCCTCCAAATTATTCCAGGCAACTGATGATATTATTTTTGTTTTACTGTATGGTCCTGTTTCCTGACATACTTTGGAGGAATCAAGGCACTCCAATGTACAGCCACAATCAAATATTCACAAACATATTCCTTCCATCGTAGTAAATATCTTGGTAATAAAAAACAACACGTATAATTTTGTAGCATCTCATAATAATAATAATAATTGAGGGGGTTGAGTTGACATTAAGGTGTTGTATGATTATATTTCGATATGATACTGATTTATTTGCATAATGGAAGGAAAGTGTCGGTGGATATTTGATTGTGGCTGTACAATATGTATTAAGAGAAGAGAATAGGTGATAATTATAAAGCATTGAAAAAGAGTGATTGTGGTTCAAAGGGGCGCCCATACCCATCATCACACTGAATACGGGAAATTCAGCAGTAAGAATTAAGAAAATTCATATTGGGAAAAAATCACCAGAAATTATAAAAAGAAAAATCAATATTAGTTAGTAGGGAAAAAATCACAAACATCGCAGTAAGAATAAATAACAAAAAATTATAAAATCAATACTTATTAATTAAATATGAGTACTGTGTATATTAATTCCTTCCTAAATGTAAATATGTGCGTATCCCCCCTTTCCTTCATTGAGAGATATAGGCAAGACGTACGGTGTTCATTACTTCACCCACCAGACTCATACTCATAGCTTTTTTTTTTTTAGTCTGTTGCAAGATACATGAAGGGGAAGATGTGCCATGTTTGCCTTCACTCCAGTATGCATTGCTGCGCCGCTATCCACTAATTTGGGAGGTTGAATTTCGATCTTTTTTTTTTTTTTGAAGCTCTACCCAGTCTATATTATTATTACACTTCAGAGGAGTCGAGAGAATTTATTTATCTTGCTCTTTACCCTCATGTTATTCCCTGATTAATTAATAAGGATTTGTGGGGTGTAGGTTAATGTGTATAGAATTTATAATTATGTTGATTATTAATATTTATAGGTTTACGTCAATTTCTCGCCTTTCTTGCATTCATGGATGATTTACAAGATTATAACAATTTTATTAATATTTTAAGACCATAAGTTGGAGGGAGAGAGAGAGAGAGAGAGAAGAAAGAAACAAGGGTGGGAAAGATAAGATGGAAAGAAGAGAGAGGGAGATAGATAGAGATAGATAAATAGATAGATAGATAGAGATAGATAGATAGATAGATAGAGATAGATAAATAGATAGATAGATAGATAAATAGATAGAGATAGATAGATAGATAGATAGAGAGAGAGAGAGTTAATGACATAATTTACTTTAGGCCGGTAGCCCCCAGGGGAGAAAACAAACATGGTGCTGGATAGTTATAGTAATTTTTGTTGTTATTGTGTTATTATTATTATTATGATTGTGTAAACGTTTTATTATAGTGACTTACATTGGCTTAATTCTTCGGTTCTTCGTGCACAAGTTGACGTAAATAAGTAAGTAAAAAGTATTGTTATTATAAAGACAAAATTAGTTAATTAATGATATGGATGATGGCCAAAGTTTATTATTATTATTATTATTGTAGTTATAACCAATTTCAATATGTAATTATATTGTGTGTAATGAATTATGGTGTTTGTCACAACTCTATGAGAGAAAAATGGCTATTTAATGAAAGAATTACAGTTTGGTAGCAGTTTGCCCAGGTTAGGTCCCGGTATGTTTGCCCAGGTTAGGTCCCGGTAGTCTGCTGTGGTAGGTCAGGTCAGGTAAGGTCAGGCTAATTTTAAAATGCCCCATTTGAGACATTTGCTGAAGAAATGCCATATAAGAAAATAGTCTTAGAATGGTCTAAATAAGTGGGTAATGAAGGTATACTACCGTACCCGTACTATTCCGTACACAATAATGGTAATTCTTTCCATATTTACCGAGAAATATTGTTAAGTGATATTTCCGTGGACACTGAATCGTTTCCAAATTATCGAAATGAGGCTGTAAATTTAGGAACGTCACAATATCATATCACACCCGAGACTGTGCTGGAGAGAGAGTGGATGAGAGAGAGATAGGGAGTGGGTGGGTGGAGAGAAAGAGAGATAGGGAGGGAGTGGGTGGGGAGAGATAGGGAGGGAGTGGGTGAGGAGAGAGAGGGAGGGAGTGGGTGGAGAGAGATAGGGAGTGGGTGGGTGGGGAGAGAGGGAAAGAGGGAGTAATTCCTTCAGCTGTTTCTCATTTCATTTTTCTCCCTTTTTCATTCCTTCCTTCCTTCTTTCTTCCCTCTTTCTCTACCTTATTCCTTCCTTCCTCTCTTCCCTTCCTTCTTCCTTCCTTCCTTCCTTCCCTCCCTCCTTCCTTCCTTTCTTTCTTTCCTTCTTCCTTCCTTTCCTCCCTTCTTCATTCTCTTCCCTCCCTTCCTCCTACCTTCCCTCTTTCTCTACCTTATTCCTTCCTTCCTTCCTCTCTTCCCTCCCTCCTTCCCTCCCTTCCCTTCCTTCCTCCTTCCTTCACTTCCTTCTTCATTCGTTGTTTAGGGATGCGAACCGAGGCATCACGTGTTCGAGTCGAGTAGTTTCCTGAGTGAGTGAGTGAAGCAAATGAGCCTTATCCAACAACAACAACAACAATCAACGCAACGAAAGGGTTGTATGTACCGTACCGTGTTGGTGTTGTTGTTGTTGTGTACAGTCACGCAACATAGTCCTGTAACACCTAAAAATAAATTGACACACACACACACACACACACAGTCAGTCATATACTCAATAATACAAAAAAAACAAAAAAAAACACAAGCAGTCATACACAAAAAAAATTTAGTCATACCCAATAGTCAAAACACACGAATTCTGCAACACATATGGATGAAAAAAAAAAAGGTGGTTTGGTAATAATGCGAATATAAAAAATGCGAGTATAAAAAAAATGCTAGTATAAAGAAAAAAATGCGAGTATAAAAAAAAAATGCGAGTATATAAAAAAATGCGAATATATAAAAAATGCGAGTATATAAAAAAATGCGAATATATAAAAAAATGCGAGTATAAAAAAAAATGCGAGTATATATAAAAAAATGCGAGTATATAAAAAAATGCTAGTATAAAAAAAATGCGAGTATATAAAAAAAATGCGAGTATATAAAAAAATGCGAGTATATAAAAAAATGCGAGTATAAAAAAAATGCGAGTATATAAAAAAATGCGAGTATAAAAAAAATGCGAGTATAAAAAAAATGCGAGTATATAAAAAAAAAATGCGAGTATAATTATAAAAAAAATGCTAGTATAAAAAAAATGCGAGTATAAAAAAAAATGCGAGTATATAAAAAAAATGCGAGTATATAAAAAAATGCGAGTATAAAAAAAATGCGAGTATATATAAAAAAAAAATGGGAGTATATTATAGTAGAGTTGTCTATATAGGCTGATATACTCTGACCACTAGTCCCCCCCCTCCCCCCCCAACACCAAAATGGAACAGTGTTTGACGTTAGGCTTGTCCCTCCCCCACCAACACACCCCTCCCCCTATACCTCCAATAACCCCCCCTCTCCCTCCCCCCTATGTCTCCTGTAAACCCCCCCCCACTAACCCCTCCCTCCCCCTATACCTCCTATAACCCCCCTCCCTCCCCCCTATATCTCCTGTAACCCCCCCCCACTAACCCCTCCCTCCCCCCTATGTCTCCTGTAACCCCCCTACCTGCCCCCCACCAACTAAAACCTCTTCTTTTCTCCTTCCTTCCTTCCTCCTCTTTGTCGTTCATCTTATCTTAATTCTTCCTTCCTTCCTTCCTTCCTTCCTTTCTTCGTCCCTCTCCCCTTTATCTCGTACTTCTTCTCTTCTCTCTCTTTCCTTATTTATTCCTTTCCTCTTTCCATTCACAAGTCTTTTTTTTTTCTATTTTCCTTTCTTGTCTCTGTCATTTTTCACGTTCCTCTTCCAAACTATGCAATGAAACAGGACCAAATAATAATAATAATAATAATAATAATAATAATAATAATGTTGTTTGGAATAGTTTGGAGGAAATCAGTTGCTCCACATTTAACAACACTTTAATAATAATAAAATAATACATAAAAACCCTCTTAAAATTAATATATATATATACCGGTATATATTCTGTATAATTCTATTAATGTATTATAATAGACTGATCGGTATGTTTATAGGTACCTAAATCCTTGTTCCTTTCCCCTTCTTTCATCAACAACATAAAAAGGAGTTTAAACAAATATGGAAAGGTGACAGAAGCCAGAGTGAATTTATAATGAGTATTGTGTAGGGTTCCATTGAAAGGAGAGTGTGGAAGGGTGAACGAGAGGGAGAGGCAAGTGTTGGTGAGGGAGGGAAGGAAGGAGGGAGGGAGGGAGGGAAGGAAGGGAGGGAGTGAAGAAGTGATGGAAGGAAGGAGGGAGGGATGGAAAGAAGGAGTGATGGAGGAATGGAAGGAAGGGAGGGAGTGAAGAAGTGATGGAAGGAAGGAGGGAGGGATGGAAAGAAGGAGTGATGGAGGAATGGAAGGAAGGAGGGAGTGATGAAGGGAGGGAGAAAGAAGTACTAACCTAAACAACCAAACCAAACCTATAACCAATCCTAACCTATAACCTAACCTAACCTAACCTAACCTATCCTATCCTATCCTATCCTATCCTAACCTATCCTATCCTAACCTATCCTATCCTATCCTAACCTAACCTATCCTATCCTATCCTATCCTATCCTATCCTAACCTAAGTAGGATGTTGTACCTAGTGAGGTAAATTAAGACGGGGGATGGGGGGTTAGTAAAGCCTGTCCCCTACTCCCTCCACACACCTTCACCCCTCACCCATGCCAACCCACCCTCCACACACCCTCACCCACCTTCCCTCATCACACCGTAACCCCTCACTTAACCCTCCCTCCTCACCCCTCACCCAACCCTCCACACACCGTAACCCCTCCTCCCTCCCCCCTCGCCCCTCACCCAACCCTCCACACACCGTAACCCCTCCTCCCTCACCCCTCCCTCCTCCTCCTCCTCCTCCCCCCACCCCTCCTTCTACACCTTCTACACCCTCGCCGCCTCTCCTGCCAGATCTTCTCCGTTTCTCCCTTGAGCCAATATTTTCTCTCCCAATCTGGCCGGATTCACTCATGTAATTTAAATGTTGTAATTAACTCAGGATAGGAACTCATTAGAAAATGGCGCTCGACGAACCGAAAATGTTTCTAATTACAAAACTTGTGCTCAGTCAGCTTTTAAGCCAGTTATTTTTCACCACCTCAGTATTTCGTTGGTGTCTCATTGGTTTTCGTTTTAGTGTAATATTGTTGTTGGTTTATTATCATTATATTCCTAATTAACGTAGTGATTATATACGTGTACGTTCATTACTCACTAGGACCAATATTTGTGATATGATTGACCAACTTTATACCCGTGGAATGAACACTAAAACGAGACACGTGAGTGAAAACTTGTGCGTAGTGAGCGTAGAGTAAGGAGACCCCGTCAGCTTCATCAGGGCGCCGTTAGCGGGAAGGCTCAGCCGAATCCAAGGTTTCGAAAATTGTCAATATTTGCTTACTTCAGCGAGCGCCACCACCCACCCACCCGCCGGCTCCATCCTCCTCCACTTTTTCCACCTCTTTTTCTTGCCTCGATTTTTTTTTCTCTCTCTCTCTCATCCGGGCCAGTGTTTCATTTCAAATCTGATGGTGATAACTTAATACTTGTGGCCGGGTTGGTGGTGGCTTCAGTCTTACCTGTATACCAGCTCAATAGTTTATAGTGGAGTTTTATTTTATTTTTATTTATTTATTTATATATATATACAGAATAATCTTTACTGTTGGTGGTGGTGGTGGTGGTCTGCCTTTCAGGTTGGGTGAACATGGGTGATGGTAGGTAGGGGTGGGGGTGGAGAGGGTGATGGTAGGTAGGGGTGAGGGTGGAGATGGAAGGGGTGGAAGGAGTAGAGGGTGAGGGTGGGTAGGGGTAGGGGTGTGGGTGGAGAGGGTGATGGTAGGTAGGGATGAGGGTGGAGATGGAAGGGGTGGAAGGAGTAGAGGGTGAGGGTGGGTAGGGGTAGGGGTGTGGGTGGAGAGGGTGATGGTAGGTAGAGATGAGGGTGGAGATGGAAGGAGTGATGGAGAGGGAAGGAGTGATGGAGAGGAAAGGAGTGAATGGAGTGGGGGTGTGGGATATAGTGCATGCATGGGGTGGTTGTGAAGGAAGGAGTGGGGGGGGGGAGTGGATGTTGGGTGATAGTGGTGAGGGTGAGGAGGAGGAGGGTGGGGGTGGGGGAGTAGGGGTGAGGACATGGAGGTAAGGGTGATAGTAGGGGGGGTGGGGGTGAGTGAAGGGACTGACTGACTGTGGAGACTGGGGGGGGTAAGGGGGATGGGGGGGGGGGTCTCAGTACCGTCTTCCTTCCTTCCTTCCTTCCTCGATGGCGGGAAGAAGCGCTATTGGCTGAGCGTAGCGGCTTCCTGATTGGCTGATCCTGAGAACGACTGAACGTATGTATGTATGTATGTATGTATGTATGTATGAAAGACGAGGCGAGGAAGAAAGGAAAGGAAAGGAAAGGAAAGTAGGAGGAAAGGAGAGAAAAGAATAGGAAGGAAAGAAAAGGAAAGGAAGGGAAGGAAAAGAAGAGAAAAGGAAAAACAGGAAAGGAGAGATAAGGAAAGGAAGGACATTGAAAGTTGTTTCATGACCTTTAAGAAACGAGATTAAACTGAGAATGAAAAGACCCCGAACGCTACGTAAGAAAAGATGGAAAAAATAACAACAACAACACCATCAGATTCTCCCAACACACACCTATTATAGTGATTATACTCTGTTCAAAATTTGTGTTCCATTAGCCTCTTATAAATAGAAAGATATAGATAAAAATAGATAGAAATAGATAGATAGATAGATAGATAGAAATAGAGATAGAAATAGAGATAGATATAGATAGATAGAAATATATATATATATATATATATATATATATATATATATATAGATAGAAATAGATAGATAGATATATATAGATACAAATAGAGATAGATAGATATAGGCCAGTGGAACACAAATTTTAAACAGAGTATTATATAGTAGAAATTCTGATATGAGTGTATAGGAATGCAAAGGTATATAAAATTCCATTATTCCTTCCATTACCCTACCCATGATACCTTAGTACAACACCACACTCCCCATCCTTCCATTACCCTCCCCATGACTCGAACAAGGGGGACATAAGTAAGGTTCTAATATTTAGTGAGCAGGGTAGAACACGAACTAATGGTTACAAGCTACACAAATTCAGATTCAAGAGAGAGATAGGGAAAAACTGGTTTACAAATAGGGTGGTGGAGGATTGGAATGGTCTCAGTAGGTATGTTATAGAAGCGCAATCCATCAATTGTTTCAAAAGGAGATTAGATAAATTTATGGACGACAGGGCTAGATGGTAGGTATAAACCGGGGGGGGGGGGGGGGTTACAGGAGCTGCCTTGTCTTCTTATGTTCTTATGTTCTTTAACTGACATGTGTTTCGAATATACGAGTTGAAACTGGCGGTTCACACTTTGAGGAATACACACATTGACAACACTGTAGTGATGAACGTAGAAGTGGAGGAGACTGTATGTATGTATGTATTTTGAACTCATGCGTTGGGGTAAATTTAAGTAAACTCTCCCTCGTTTTTTTTTTCTACAAGTTTTCAATCCATCACGTCACATAAAAAATTGGGGTAAACAATACGAGGCTAAATGTTTATATTGTATTATATCACCTCTAACAATGTCAACAACCCATTAAGGGGGTGCGGGAATAAAGGGGGACAGGGTTGGGGGCGGGTCTCAACTCCATACTCTGAACCCCATACTAACCTAACCTCAAAATGCAGTGAACTATACCTTTATATCATTTTATTTATATATATATACAGTATATTGACTATTAATTGTAAACTATGGTCATGACTAACTTGTAGGTTATATATATGGTAAACTATGAGGTCTAATGATAACGTAACACAATGTAACAACACATTTCCACAAACTATTATAATTCTAACTTAATTTATTAAATAAAAAATAACCTGAATAAAAAAAAATACAAAATCACAACCTATTATTATTATTATTATTATTAAGTTAATTAATGTTATAATAGTTCTCAAGTTTAGTTAACGACATATTTATTTATTAATTTATTGCATTTAAATTATCGTTTATGTAATTTAATGAGAGCATGCATGACTATTTTTTTTATAAATTCTAAAATCTTAAATGCTAAAAAACATCAAAATATTCATGGTGAGAGGAGGGAGAGAGTGAGAGGAGAGAAGTGAGAGAGAGGAAGTAGGGTGAGTGGTGTGGAAGAGAGAGGAGGGAGAGAGTGAGAGGAGAGAAGTGAGAGAGAGGAAGTAGGGTGAGTGGTGTCATTGGTGTGGAAGAGAGAGGAGTGAGAGAGTGAGAGTGAGAACTGAGAAGGGATAATTATGTGAGAGAGTGATCTATATGGTGTGGTAGAACGGAGAGAGAGAGAGAGAGGAGTGGAAGATGGAGGGAGGGAGAGATGGGGGTGAAAGTGGGAGAGACATGGGGGAGTGAAAGAGGGAGGGAGAGATGGAGGAGTGAGTGGGAGAGGGAGAGAGAGGGAGGAGTGAGAGAGATGGAGGAGTGGAAGATGGAGGGAGAGGGAGGGAGGAGTGAAAGTGAGAGAGACATGGGGGAGTGAAAGAGGGAGGAGTGAGTGGGAGAGATGGAGGAGTGGAAGAGGGAGTGAGAGAGGGAGAGGTGAGAGTGAGGCGCCCCGAGCTAAGAAACACTGAAAAATGCAAGAGGTTAATTTTTGAAAAGTCATTAATTAAAAGTTTTCCTCCTTACATTACCCGGGGAGAGCAAACAGCGCTGGCAGGGGTGGCAGGGAGGGGCAGGGGTGGCAGGGAGTTAGGGAGAGACGAGGGTGGTAGGAGAGTTAGGGAGAGACGAGGGTGGTAGGAGAGTTAGGGAGAGACGAGGGTGGTAGGAGAGTTAGGGAGAGACGAGGGTGGTAGGAGAGTTAGGGAGAGACGAGGGTGGTAAGGGTGGCAGGGAGAGTTAGGGGAGGGGCAAGGGTGGCAGGGAAGGTAGGGAGTTAGGGAGAGACGAGGGTGGTAGGGGAGGGGCAAGGGAAGATGCAGGGGAGAGGTAGGGGAAAGAGGCAGAGGGAGAGGCAGGGTGGCAGGGAAGATAGGCCTAATATTAGTCTATGAGGAATGATACCTGCTGCACATGTGAATACCGTTGGTCTCGTCCCATTATCAAATTGTAACATTAATACATACAGTCGTGGTCAATAATAATCATCCACATATGGGTATCTCAATCAATTTGCTATCTAATATTTTCACGTTTACATTTGATATTATTGTTTTAAGTAATGTGTAGCTGCTTGTAGTAAATTAAAAGATGGTAGTTAACGTGTTTATTGGAAAGTTTATCAGCTAAGGAACAGAGGGAAGCTGTCAAACTCTTACGTGAGTTACCCCTAAATGGATGATTATTTTTGACCACGACTGTACATAGCATAAGAGAGAGAGAGAGAGAGAGAGAGAGAGAGAGAAGAGACTCGTAATTCGTGACGTCACTCGCACATGCGCAACAATGTCTTCTGGTTGGTTACTATTATAGCATATATTATGTCAGGTGCAGGGTTTATTCTAAGGACAATTTACAACTGCACAAAATGGGTACAACTACACGTTAGAATAAACCCTGCCAGCACTCCCTCCTTCTCTGCCAGCACTCCCTCCTTCTCTGCCAGCACTCCCTCCTTCTCTCCCAGCACTCCCTCCTTCTCTCCCAGCACTCCCTCTTTCTCTCCCAGCACTCCCTCCTTCTCTCCCAGCACTCCCTCCTTCTCTGCCAGCACTCCCTCCTAACCACTCCTTCCTTCCTTCCTTCCTTCCAGAGCAGACAGACGGGGTTCAGTCAGTGCATTAGGCTTGTTTCCCCCCATTGTTTACATAGGTCAGGCCAAGGCAGGACAGGCGTGTTTAGTCCCTCTATTTTGTTCCTTTTAGAAGTGTTGTGGGGCGTGTTTTGGCCGCCACAAATGTCCCCCTATAGTTCTCACTGTTCCTTGGCTCTCCCGGGACAATGGAAAGATCGACGTGCAGTTCGAGTCGCGGTCAAAAAAAAAAAAAAAAAAAAAAAAAAAAACTAGTAAAAAAAAAAAAATTGTCCACCATCTGAATGTCATATTTGTTTTTCCTTTTTGATGCCAAATATTTGTCAGCAGTCGAGGTGTCCGTATGTCCGTCCGTCAGCTTGTGTGTGTGTATGTATGTATCTATACGTTAATTATAGTTTATTTACTTTTCGAAGGCTACTGCGTATGTGTGTGAGTTGTTGTTGTTGTTGTTTATTAAATGTTATTGGTTTGTGTAGTTAGCATTTTTCTACAGTTATATATATATATATTTTTTTGTTAACCTTTAATATTTTTTTTTGTTACATATTTTTTTTTTGTTAACCTTTAATATTTTTTTTGTTACATATTTTTTTTTGTTAACCTTTAATATTTTTTTTTTTATTTGTATTTAATTTGTATTGTAGTTGTAAGTGTATCAGGATTTGGTAACTATAATCTGGAGTAACTGATTCCTCCAAACTACTCCAAGCAAGCAACAAAATATACAGACCATGACCCATATATTATAATACAGTATATATATAGATTTGTTCATGTGGTTCTGTTTCCTGTATGATTATATATATATATATTTTGGAGGAATCAAAATAGCTTTAAGTAATGTGGTAATTCTTTTTTTTTTTTTTTTTTTTTGGTAATATGTATGTATGTATGTATATGTATATTATTGTATACTGTTTTTGTTGGATGAATAATGGTTGTATATTGTGGTTTGTCTCTTTATGGTTCAAGCGAGGTCAGGTCAGGTCATGTCAGGTCATGTCACTTTGTGTGTGTGTTTTGTTTGAAGCACTCATCCCACTTTGTCAAGAATGTGTGTGTGTGTGTGTGTGTGTGTGTCAGGAAGGAGAGAGAGAGAGAGAGAGAGAGAGAGAGAGAGAGAGTGAGAGAGAGGAAAAAATGTAGTAAGGGAGAGAATGTAAAAGAGAGGTTTGGAAGGGAGCGAATGAAAGAATGAATGAAAAATTAAGAGTGAAAGAGAGATGGAGAAGGGGAAGAGGGAGGGAGGGAGAGAAGAGGAAAAATAGGAGGGAAGTGAGGGAGAAGGGAAGGATGAAAGAGAATTGTTAAGTAAAAGAGAGAGAAAGAGAGAGAGAGAGAGAGAAAGAAAGAGAGAGAGAATTTGGTTTACAATAGTATTTGGAAATTGTTGTAAAAGTGAAATTGTTGTTCTTGTTGTTGTATTGGTAGTTGTAGCAGTTTTTATAGTGGTGACATAGTTGTGGTAGTGGTAGTTTTAGCAGTTGTTACGGTATATATAGTTGTGAAATAGTTATAGTAGTGGTAGTTGTAATAGTTGTTGTATAGTTGTGATATGGAATGTTAAGTGAGGGTATAAAATGAGTGCCAAGTGAGTGCCAAATGAGGGTGCCAGGTGAGGGTGCCATACAGTCGAAGGCATCAATTAACAGTGGGTGCCAATGTAGAGTGCCACCAAGTCCAAAAGGTGCCAAGTTAGGGAGCCACTATAGGCCTGTATATTTTTAGGTGAATGTGAGATGAGAATACCAATTAAATGATAAAAAAAAAACTACAGACACTGACTCTAATTAACTATTCAAGAGTAAATACATTAAATCTACTTTAAAATTCTACTTTATCTCCTTTACTTCTTCTTTTTATTTACATCTTATACAACATTTCATCATATTTTTCTTTGGGCAACTTTCCCTCCATCATCCAATGTTTCTTCAGACAGATATATTTTTTTTTGGGTGAATAATTTTTTTGCCCCGAACTTTAACCTCTCATTTTTATTTTGTTTTTATGTTTTTTTGTTTTTTTCTTTTTCGGGTTCAAACTTTAGTGTTTATTTGAGTTGTTTTTTTCCTCCAAAGTCTCTGATTCCTCCAAAGTCTCTGATATCCTACAAACTATACTAATATTACAGGATGATCTGGCATATAATATAACTTGGATCAACCATATAGTATACTCTCTCTCTCTCTCTCTCTCTCTCTCTCTCTCTCTCTCTCTCTCTCTCTCTCTCTCTCTCTCTCTCTCTGTTGTGGTGATGTAATACAATATTAATTTTAATATAGAGATGACAGATATATAGTTAATTACCATAAGGTAAATTACGTAATGTTGTTGGAATAAAAACTGCATGATAGAGAATTAATTATAATGCAACTATATATATATCTGGTCACATTAGCAATATTAAATACATGAGATAGACAAAAATTTATGCTGCCGTCTGTACGTAATTAGGACATACATACATACATACATACAAGGCCAAGAGATATACCAAGGTAGGTATATCTCTTGGCCTTGCATACATACATACATAGGAGTGTACTTACGTGTGTTAGTGAATGTATACAGTATACTTTATAGGTCTGTGTGTATAGTGTGTAAATGTATATATGTATGTATGGGAGAGGATGTGCATGTGTATATATACTGTAGGAAACGTTTGTGTGTGTGAATTATGCATACATACATACATACATACATACATAGTTATGGATGTATATAGTTATTCATACAGACATACATACATACATTAATACTGTACATAATATACATGCGTCGTGATTTGTAAATATTTTTGTATCAATGGCTGTGTAATTCTCTCTCTCTCTCTCTCATTGTCCCACCGTTCTCTCTCTCTCTCTCTCTCTCTCTCTCTCTCTCTCTCTCTCTCTCTCTCTCTCTCTCTCTCTCTCTCTCTCATCTGTTAATCTTCCAAGCGAAGCCGAAACATTGATAAATTAGAGAGAGAGAAAAAAAAGAGTAACCCTTCATCC